>JANVAS020000016.1:0-407941 GCA_027563935.2 Costus lasius | reverse complement strand
GTGGTAAAAGCCCATGAACCCTAGTAAGACCTTAAGTTTACTTAAGTCTTCACTTGAGCTCTTTGGCATCTCATCTGGTCCAACCCAGTGCCCTAGCGCCAAGAGCACCACAGGTGCACCACCAGGTGAATGCCCCTCTTGGATGTGTGCCTTTGTGCTTTTGTCTAATCAAAGTACATTTGATCTATCTAGACAAGGTTGACTCGCAGGTCAACAACATATTATAAATTAAGTACAATGTGATTCGCAGATCACAAATTAATTTACAATTTTTAAATCCAGGCACGCAGGCCCCAGCACAGCACACAATTGGGCAACCCACATAAGACTAAATAAACAAGCATATGGTTCAATCAACATGTGATCCATTCATGAAATTAAAATTTTTGAAAAACCCCATGGTATCAATTTTAATTTCCTTTATGAGCCCTATAACCTTACAATGGTCCATTGATAGGGATCCACGCATCCATCTAGTCAGATCCATTGCCCTTGCATGCACCGAGTCCTAACTGACCCGTGTTGACCTAATGGTCAACCATGCATGCGCCAAGGGCTGAACCACCCTCATGAGTTTTGGCAAGCGGGTGTGACCCCGGGCCTAACTCATGTGTGTTCAGTAGTTGTCTCAACCAGACCTCGCTACACGCCCTAGATGCAGTCAACCTGCAGCCACCTTGTGCTTGCGCATAGGTGCTATCAGGTCAACTCATCTGAGCTGTCAGATGGTCTGATCAGACTTGGATCTATTTAGATTATGCTTTCAACCCCATCAACCCATCTAAGGAATTATAGTAGGGGCACCTTAGATCTAATCAGCCGCGCAAGATGTAAGTTTTATAAAACATCTAGATCAAGCGCAAACAATCAAACAACATGCTTATGTTGATAACCCTTAGATCTAAGGGGGTCCCCTTCAAGGGGGAGCGCAAACTTTAGGGAGTCCCCTTCAAGGGGGAGCGCAAACTTTAGGGAACCATGATGCAAGCGCAAAGTTCATGTAACCATGACACAAGCGCAAAGTTCATGTAACCAAATCATCAAGTAAGCGCAACATGTATGGATCACATCAGCAAACATAATAGCATGCATAGAGCCTAGCTCTGATACCAATTGAAGATACCCCTTAAAGTGGGGGGCAAAAACCCTAAGCATGGCGCTAATGAAAAAATATGCTAGCGGAAGCAAGGGTTTAAGATCATTTTGCATGCCATATGTTCAACTATAACCGATTGAGTAGATTGAGATGGAAATTCATACCAACGCCATAAGCTTGGAAGTCGGCTTGGATGAAGAGAACAAACTAGATCTCCTCCACAAGTTCACACACAAGATGAAGATGCTTACTCCTTGCGGTCCCTTGTGCTAGCAAGACACCCAAGCTTTTCTTTTCTCGAATGGAAGGGATGATGAGATGATTCCCTTTCTTGGCCGAGAGCTTCTCTTGCTTCTCTTCTTCTTCGTCAACCACCCAACGAAAAGGATGATTCGCGTTGAAGTGAAGAAGCCAACGCTTATGCGTTTTTGCGTTGAAGCATAACCGGCTTTGATTACTTTCCATAAGTGGAAGAGAATCAAGCCAAGCGTTCAAGCCACTTCAAGAACGCATATTGGCATTGAACCAAGCGTTCACATTTGTGAACCGGTTCAATCCAAATCGTTCAATCGAATTTGGTTCATCAAACCAAACCGAAATAGCTCAAGCCACTTGGTCTAGACCAAATCGAACCCCAAGGCTCATGATCTAACCATTCATCTCCTGATGCCCCCTGATCTCTCCGATCTAGCATCATCTCTCTCGATCGAAGCTTACCGATCTCAAGCCCTAATCAATCAAACATGATCAGACCAGATCTCACTTACAATCAGAGATTAAATCCCTTTAATCTGAACTCAAAGAATCCAGTCCATACGATCTGACTCATGTAAGCCATATCACCAAATTGTGCGACCCTGAGGGTTTCCTCTAAATGTCGGTAACGATAACTTACGTTATCACGATCAGTGAGGGGTATCTAGCAACACATCACTGTCTCCCGATATAAAGGAAAGAGTCTTCCAAGACTACTCCCAAACCATAGCACAAGTGTGAATCAAACTCACAAGGCATGCATGATTCCTTTGCCACTGGATGTTCTTATTGGACAAGCATGTCAAGCCTGTAACTCCAATACGATGAGCATGATAAGATCAGATGAACATAGTCATCTGGGTATGGCCATACACTATCTCAATCATCTCATAAGGGGGCCCTTTAGAACATCACACTCCTTAAACAAGGAGACGGCAATCCTATATCTATCACTAGCGTCCTAACCTGATTCAAGCTCACCATCCAAGATAGTCTATAATCATTATGTTTCAAATGATATTGAACTACCTCAAGACAATGACAATCATCATTTAGAAACACAAGTGATCTCAAGTCAAAGGACATGTGCCACTTGCTGCTTACAAGGATCATTCACATTGTGACAAGCAATGGAATATCCCAGTAGGGTCTGTCCAGTACATCCAATGTACCCATGAGTCTACATCTTATTCCATGCTCGAAGCATCCTATAAGATTAGCACTTATATTAGTCTCAATCATATCAAGGCTGTCTCATGTTCACCAAGATATCTCGACTAAGGACATATAGCCTGTCAGCCTAGCTGAACAGCTTTGAGACATTATTCAGAAGTACACTTATTACAGCAGACACGGTAACAACCTGAATAACAACCATGCCTTTTATAAACATAAGAGTTTATTACATGATACTTATACAATCCCAAGGCCTCAAACATTAGCCTTAAGGGCATACCCCAACACAGTGGGCATGTCCATCTATCTTCAGACGGTGCTGGATTACACCTGCGTATTACAGAGAAGGGATTTATCGCTTCTCGTTGCTCAGCATAGCACGTGGTGGTCCAGGAAGTAGGTCGGGTCAGCTTGACCATGTAGGCTGCATATGTGGCGCATATGGCAGCACATGGAGGCAGCCATCTGTGGGGTCAGAGACTGTGTTGTACCAACTCAGTTGGCACAGTCTGCTGGATTGCCCAGATGAAGGGGAATCGCACGGGTTGGCGATTGGTTGGGATAGCCTACCAGAGATTAGTGCTTGTACTCTCTGTGCATCTTATCTCGCCTGAGCGGGACGCGGAGACCAAGTATGAAATCTAGATCCCATCTCACTAAAAGAGTTCTACTCTTTCGGGCTGTTTTGCTGGATTTTTCAGCCAGATAAAATAGTGAGAAAAAGAATCTTTCTTAAGTCCTGGATTGATTCTAGTCATTGATACTGACCTTGCTGTTCTTGCATTGTTGTAGATACCTGCAGCAACGAACACCATGAGCTTCAATGTGCGATCCCTACTGGAAAGGGAGAAGTTTGCTGGGCCAAACTTCTCTGACTGGTTCGGACACCTTAAGATCATTCTTAAGGCTGAGAGGAAACTGTATGTCCTCGAGACGGCTGTGCCGCCTCAACCCGCTGCGAACGCCGCAAGGGCGGTTCGTGATGCCTATGAAAAGCACGTCAATGATAGCATTGATGTCGCTTGCCTGATGCTAGCGTCTATGACGCCACCGCTGCAGCGTCAGCATGAGGATATGTCGGCTATAGAGATTATAGCGAACCTCAAGATGCTGTATGCTGCACAGGCGAGGACAGAACGCTATAATCTGACAAAGCTTTTCTTTCAGAGCAAACTGGCTGAAGGGAGCCCAGTGGGAGCTCACGTGCTAAAGATGATTGGGCACAAGGAGGCTCTGGAGAAACTGGGGCATACCATCAACCAGGAGCTTGCTGTAGACATTATTCTGCAGTCTCTCCCGCCCTCTTTCGATGCGTTCATTATTAACTTTAATATGAACAAAATCGATTGTACTCCGGCAGAGCTGCTGAATATGCTCTTGACTACTGAGGAGACTCTGAAGGGAAAGCCTTTAACCTCTGTCTTAATGGTTCCTTTTAGGAACAAGAAGAAGGGGAAGAAGGGCAAAGCCCCTGTCAAGAACTATAGCAAGGCTCTGAAACAGAAGGTAAAGCGGTCGAAGGACAATAGGTGTTTCCACTGTGGCCAGCTGGGTCACTGGAAAAAGGACTGTAAAGCGCTCCAAGGAGATAAGAGGGGAAGCATCGCTTCTGGCTCAGGTATATACGTGACGGAAGTCATGGTTTCATCTTCTTCTATTTCATGGGTGTTGGACACTGCATGTGGAGTTCACATTTGTTCAAATGTACAGGAACTCAAGAGAAGAAGACAGGTGGGACAGCATGAGGTGGACCTACGCGTTGGAAACGGGGCACGGGTTGCTGCTGTTGCTGTAGGAGACTATTTCATTTCTTTACCATCTGGCATTGTATTGGAATTAAACAATTGTTATTTTGTACCGAGTATCACCAAAAATATTATCTCTATTCCTGCTCTTGTCAGGAAAGGATTTGCCTTTGAATGCAATATTTCAAAGTGTGTTTTATCTTATGATAATATTGTTTATGGAACTGGTTCAATTAACAATGGGTTATTCATGTTGGACATGGAAAATTCTATACAAAACATTGATATTAAGAAAGCCAAGTATGCTGAAGACAGCACCTTGTTATGGCATAGTCGTTTAGGCCATATTAACAAGAAGCGCATTAAGCGGTTGCATGATCATGGACTGCTGGTATCTTTCTCCTGTGAGGAGATTGATACATGCAAAGCTTGTTTGATGGGTAAAATGACGAAGTCACCTTTTCCTCACAAAGGTCAAAGGGCTTCAGGTTTACTTGACCTTATACACAGTGTTGTGTGTGGGCCATTTAGCAAACATGCCAGAGGTGGCTATCAGTACTTCATTACCTTTACTGATGATTTCAGTAGGTATGGTTATGTCTATCTTATGAGACATAAGAGTGAATCTTTTGACAAGTTCAAAGAGTTCAAAAATGAAGTACAGAATCAGCTAGGGCGAAATATCAAGGCACTTCGTTCTGATCGAGGTGGAGAATACTTGAGTCATACGTTTACTGACTATCTGAAGGAGTGTGGGATTATCTCGCAGCTCACTCCGCCAGGAACACCACAATGGAATGGTGTGTCCGAGAGGAGAAATAGAACGTTACTTGATATGGTTCGTTCTATGATGAGTCAGGCTACTCTTCCTTATTCCTTTTGGGGTTTTGCACTGGAAACAGCTGCAAAGGTACTAAACCGAGTGCCATCCAAGGCAGTTTCTAAGACGCCATATGAGTTATGGTATGGGAAACAGCCGAGCTTGACATTTATCAGGATCTGGGGTTGCGAGGCTTATGTCAAAAAGCTCGCCTCTGGGAAACTGGAGAGCAGATCTGAGAAATGCATCTTTGTCGGTTACCCTATGGAAACTAAGGGTTATTATTTCTACGATCCCAAAGAGAACAAAGTATTTGTTGCTCGGACGGCCAGATTTCTTGAGAAGGAGTTTCTTCTGCAAGAAACCAGTGGGAGAGAAATAAAGCTGGATGAGAATCCAGAGGATGGACAAAGTAGTCAAGCACAGATGGATGTGCCTGAGCCGGTAGATCAGGTTATTGAACAACCTGAGGCTCAGATATCACGGGAACCGCGTAGATCGGGAAGGATCCGTCGTCAGCCTGAGCGCTATGACGGAGTCTACATCATTGATAATGATGAACCCCTTACTTATGCGGATGCGGTCAGTGGACCGGAGTCAGCTAGATGGCTTGAAGCTATGCGAGCAGAGATGGACTCCATGTCAGATAACCAGGTCTGGGATTTGGTTGATCCGCCTCCGGGAGTAATCCCTATAGGCTGTAAATGGATCTTCAAGAAGAAGATTGACATGGATGGTAACGTGGTTACCTATAAAGGCAGGCTAGTAGCGAAAGGTTTCAAACAAATCTACGGGATAGATTATGATGAAACTTTCTCTCCTGTAGCCATGTTCAAGTCTATTCGGATTCTTTTCGCGATAGCAGCATATTACGATTATGAGATCTGGCAGATGGATGTGAAGACGGCTTTCCTTAATGGAAAACTGGATGAGGATGTGTATATGACACAACCTGAAGGTTTCACTAATCCAGCAGATCGTCATAAAATATGCAAGTTAAAAAGGTCCATTTATGGACTTAAACAAGCATCAAGGAGCTGGAATATTCGTTTTGATGAATCAATCTCTGAGTTTGGTTTCATCAAGAACGAAGATGACCCATGTGTATATAAGAGGTTTAGTGGGAGCGTGATTACTTTCCTAGTCCTCTACGTCGATGATATCTTAATCATTGGAAACGATATTCCTGAACTGCATGCTGTTAAAGCATGGTTAGGAAAATGTTTTCAGATGAAAGATCTAGGAGAAGCAGCCTAGGTGTTAGGTGTGAAGATCTACAGGGATAGATCTAAGAGGCTTCTCGGGCTGTGCCAGAGTACTTACATCGATAAAGTCCTGGAGAGATTCCATTTAGAGAATTCTAAAAGAGGATATCTTCCAGTCAGACATGATCTGAATCTTTCGAAGAGTCAGTGTCCACAAACACAGACTGAGAAAGAGGAAATGGACAATACGCCTTATGCTTCGGCTATTGGATCCATTATGTATGCGATGTTGTGTACTCGCCCAGACGTCGCTTACGGGTTAAGCGTGACTAGTCGATTCCAAAGTAATCCAGGTCAGGCACACTGGATTGCAGTCAAGAACATCTTAAAATATCTGCGGAGGACCAAAGATATGTTCTTGATATATGGTGGTCAGGAAGAACTCAGTATAGAAGGATATACTGACGCTTCGTTCCAGTCGGACCAGGATGATTTCCGATCGCAATCAGGCTATGTTTTTAGCTTGAATGGTGGAGCAGTGGTGTGGAAGAGTTTCAAACAGTCAACTGTTGCTGATTCCACAACAGAAGCCGAGTATGTTGCAGCCTCGGAAGCATCCAAGGAGGCAGTGTGGATTCGTAAGTTCGTGAGAGAACTTGGTGTTGTTCCTTCAAGTGTCGATCCTTTGGTTATCTTCTGTGATAACTGTTGGGGTATGCCCTTAAGCCTAATGTTTGAGGCCTTGGGAATGTATCAGTATCATGTAATAAACTGTTATGTTTATATAGGCATGGTTATTATTCAGTTAGCTACATTGTCTGCTGCAATATATGTTCTTCTGAATAATGTCTCAAAGCTGTTCAGCTAGGCTGACAGGCTATAATGTCCTTAGTCGATGTATCTTGGTGAACATGAGACAGCCTTGATATGGTTAAGACTAATATGTGTTCTAGTCTTATAGGATGCTTCGAGCGTGGAATAAGATGTAGACTCATGGGTACATTGGATGTACTGGACAGACCCTACTAGGATGTTCAATTGTTTGTCGCAATGTGAATAATCTTTGAATATGACAAGTGGCACATTTCCTCTGACTTGAGATCACTTGTGTTTTCTAAATGATGATTGTCATTGTTTTGAGGTAGTTCAATATCATTTGAAACATAATGGTTATAGACTATCTTGGATAATGAACTTGAGTCATGTTAGGGCACTAGTGATAGACATAGGATTGCCGTCTCCTTGTTTAAGGAGTGTGATGTTCTAAAGGGGCCCCCTGGATGAGATGATTGAGAAAGTGTATGGCCATACCCAGGTGACTGTGTTCATCTGATCTAATCATGCTCATCATATTGGAGCTACAAGCTTGACACGCTTGTCCAATAAGAACATCCAGTGGCAAAGGAAACATGTATGCCTAGTGATGTGGATTCACACTTGTGCTGTGTTTTGGGTGTAGTCTTGGAAGACTCTTTCCTTTATATCGGGAGACAGTGATGTGTTGCTAGATACCCCTCACTGATCGTGATAACGTGAGTTATCGTTACCGACATTTAAAGGAAACCCTCAGGGTCGCACAATTTGATGATATGGCTTACTTAAGTCAGATCGAGTGGACTGAATTGTTCGGGTTCAGTTTAAAGGGATTTAATCTCTGATTGTGAGTGAGATCTGGTCTGATCATGTTTGATTGATTAGGGCTTGAGATCGGTAAGCTTCGATTGAGAGATTGGATGCTAGATCGATGAGATCAGGAGCATCAAGAGATGAACGGTCAGATCTGGAGCCTTAGGGTTTATTTGAGATCTGGACTTGATTGCTTGGCTTAATTGGTCTCTGGACCAAACCAATTTGAACCGGCTCGTTAAATGAGCGCATGGTTCAAGGGGAGAGGAGTTAGCGACATGTTCACTTGGCGTGAACGTTGGAGCGAAGTGTGGTGGCTATTTTTAGTAACCACGATCTCCACTTGGAGATGTTGTTCACGACCGAATAGAGTGCTCTCTATTCTCGCCTCTCGCCCATATTCCTCTTGACGCTTTCGTGTGTGGCGACGCCTTGAAGGTAGAGGAGGATTCGGCCAAGAGAAGGACATCTCATCTTTCCCTTTCACTCGACAAGGACCTCTTGGAACCTTGCTAGCACAAGGAGCACCAAGGGAGGAAGCAACATCATCTTGTGTGTGACGATTTGGAGGAGAGCTCTCTTGTTCTCTTGCTTCCAAGGCGCCTTCCATTATATGGCTTCGGTATGAGTTCATTTCATGTTTTAAAGTTGATCATAATCCATGTTATGCGATATTGAAAGCCCTAGATTCCGCTAGAATTTTATTGCGCCTCCTATTAGGGTTTTCGCCCCCCTTTGTCTAGGGGACCTTCAATTGGTATCAGAGCAAGGTTTTCATGCATGTTTTATGATTGCTTGAAAATGATTGTGATCCATGTTTTGCGCAAATTCATAGATCTATAGTTACATGCTTCATGTTGGCGAAAATGCATGCTAGTAATAGATATGATTTTCTCCTTGGCGCATGTTAAGTTGGCGCATATATTATGTTGTAGTTTTTCTTAAAACTTAAACACTTGCGCGTATACCACTAGATCTAAGGCCTTACATTAAATCCTTAGACGGGTTATTAGGGTTGAAGTCAACCCCTATGTTAGATCCAAAAGTCTGATCAGACCATCTGACAGCCTTGACGGGTTGACCAGGTAGCACCTGTGCGCTAGCACGTGGTGGCTACAGGTCGACTGCAGACAGGCGTGTAGCGATGTCTGATTGAGACAACTAGTGAACACACATGGTTTAGGCCCGGGGTCACACCCGCTTGCCAGACCTCATTGTGGTTGTTCAGCCCTGGCGCATGCATTGTTGACCTTATGGTCGACTCAAGTCAGTTAGGACTTGGTGCATGCAAGGGCAGTGGATCTGACTAGGATGGATGAGTGGATCCCTAGTAATGGACCGTTGTAAGGTTGTAGGGCAAATAAGGAAATTAAAATTGATGCCTATGGGTTTTCGAAATTTAAATTTTCTTGAGTGGATCACATGTTGATTGATGCCATATGTTTGTCTATTTACTCTTATGTGGGCTGCCCGTTTTTAATGTGTGCTGTGCTGGGGCCTGCGTGCCTGGGAATTAATTGTAAATTAATTTTTATTTTTGTGATCTGCGAATCACAGTTTAATTAATTTATAATGTGTAATTGACCTGCGTGTCAATCTTGTCTAGATAGTTAAATTTGTAATTTAATTAGACAAGAGCACAGAGCACACTTGGCAGAGGCGCTTGCAGCAGTGGCTGGACCAGGTGGGAGGTCTAGGGTTCGACCCTAGGACCTGGCGCAAATTCCTGGTGGGCGCACCAGAGCTGCAGATGGCGCTTGGGCCTAGGTTTGGGCCAGATGAGCAGCAAAAGCCCTATGAAGAAAAGCAAGTCAAGACTTAAGTTAAATTAAGGTCTTACTAGGGCTATGGGCTTTTACCACATAAGATTCATGCTTTCTTTTATTATTGTTTAAAATATTAGAATTGCATGATTAGTTTATCTTCTGCTATCACCATAGGAATTGTATGATAGTGAAGAAGATAAAAAGACCGTTAAAATCCAACGCTAAAATATCAAGCTCGTAAGCCTTCTGACGCGAAACCTCACTGTTCTGATTATCGTTGGAGCCGTGTTGTACCCACTCAGTGGGCACGTCCATCTATCTTCAGACGGTGTGGGATTACACCTGTGTGTTACAGAGTAGGGATTTATCCCTTCTCGTTGCTCAGCATAGCACATGGTGGTCCAGGGAGTAGGTCGGGTCAGCTTGACCATGTAGGCTACATATGTGGCGCATATGGTAGCACATGGAGGCAGCCATCTGTGGGATCAGAGACTGTGTTGTACCAACTCAGTTGGCACAGTCTGCTGGATTGCCCAGATGAAGGGGAATCGCACGGGTTGGCGATCGGCAGGGACTGCCTACCGGAGATTAGTGCTTGTACTCTCTGTGCATCTTATCTCGCCTGAGCGGGACGCGGAGACCAAGTATGAAATCCGGATCCCATCTCACTAAAAGAGTGTCTACTCTTTCGGACTGTTTAATGGATTTTCTAGTCAGATAAAATAGTGAGAAAAAGAATCTTTCTTAAGTCCTGATTGATTCTTAACATTGATACTGACCTTGCTGTTCTTGGATTGTTGTAGATACCTGCAGCAACGAACACCATGAACTTCAATGTGCGATCCCTACTGGAAAGGGAGAAGTTTGCTGGGCCGAACTTCTCTGACTGGTTCGGACACCTTAAGATCGTTCTTAAGGCAGAGAGGAAACTGTATGTCCTCGAGACGGCAATACCGCCTCAGCCCGCTCCGAACGCCGCAAGGGCGGTTCGGGAAGCCTATGAAAAGCACGTCAATGATAGCATTGATGTCGCTTGCCTGATGCTAGCGTCTATGACGCCACCGCTGCAGCGTCAGCATGAGGATATGTCTGCTATAGACATGATAGCGAACCTCAAGATGCTGTATGCTGCACAGGCGAGGACAGAGCGCTATAATCTGACAAAGCTTTTCTTTCAGAGCAAACTGGCTGAAGGGAGCCCAGTGGGAGCTCACGTGCTCAAGATGATTGGGCACAAGGAGGCTCTAGAGAAACTGGGGCATACCATCAACCAGGAGCTTGCTGTGGATATTATTCTGCAGTCTCTCCCGCCTTCATTCGACGCGTTCATTATTAACTTTAATATGAACAAAATCGATTGTACTCCGGCAGAGCTGCTGAATATGCTCCTCACTACTGAGGAGACTCTGAAGGGAAAGCCTTCGACCTCTGTCTTAATGGTTCCTTCCAGGAACAAGAAGAAGGGGAAGAAGGGCAAGACCCCTGTCAAGAGCTACAGCAAGGCTCTGAAGCAGAAGGTGAAGCGGTCCAAGGAATACAGGTGTTTCCACTGTGGCCAGCTGGGTCACTGGAAAAGGGACTGTAAAGCGCTCCAAGGAGATAAGAAGGGAAGCATCGCTTCTGGCTCAGGTATATTCGTGACTGAGGTCATGTTTTCTTCTTCTATATCATGGGTGTTGGACACTGCATGTGGAGTTCACATTTGTTCAAATGTGCAGGAACTCAAGAGAAGAAGGCAGGTGGGACAGCATGAAGTGGACCTACGAGTTGGAAACGGGGCACGGGTTGCTGCTGTTGCTGTAGGAGACTATTTCATTTCTTTACCATCTGGACTTGTATTGGAACTAAACAGTTGTTATTTTGTTCCCAGTATTACTAAAAATATTATCTCCATTCCTGCTCTTGTCAGGAAGGGTTTTTCCTTTGAATGCAATATTTCAAAGTGTGTTTTATCTTATGATAATATTGTTTATGCAACTGGTTCAATTAGCAATGGGTTATACATGTTGGACATGGAATGTTCTATACAGAAAATTGATATTAAGAAAGCCAAGAATGCTGATGACAGCACCTTGCTATGGCATAGTCGTTTAGGCCATATTAACGAGAAACGCATTAAGCGGTTGCATGATCATGGACTGCTGGGATCATTCTCCTACAAGGAGATTGATACATGCAAAGCTTGTTTAATGGGCAAAATGACGAAGTCACCTTTTCCTAACAAAGGACAAAGGGCTTCAGGTTTACTTGACCTTATACACACTGATGTGTGTGGGCCATTTAGTAAACATGCCAGAGGTGGCTATCAGTACTTCATTACCTTTACTGATGATTTCAGTAGATATGGGTATGTCTTTTTAATGAGACATAAAAGTGAATCTTTTGACAAGTTCAAAGAGTTCAAGAATGAAGTACAAAATCAGCTAGGCCGAAATATCAAGGCACTTCGCTCAGATCGAGGTGGAGAATACCTAAGTCATGCATTTACTGACTATCTGAAGGAGTGTGGGATTATCTCACAGCTCACTCTGCCAGGAACACCGCAATGGAATGGTGTGTCCGAGAGGAGAAATAGAACGTTACTTGATATGGTTCGTTCTATGATGAGTCAGGCTACTCTTCCATACTCCTTTTGGGGTTTTGCACTGGAAACAGCTGCAAAGGTACTAAACCGAGTGCCATCCAAGGCCGTTTCAAAAACTCCATATGAGTTATGGTATGGGAAATAGCCAAGCTTGACATTTATCAGGATCTGGGGCTGCGAGGCTTATGTCAAAAAGCTCGCCTCTGGGAAACTAGAGAGCAGATCTGACAAATGCATCTTTGTCGGTTACCCTAAGGAAACTAAGGGTTATTATTTCTACGATCCCAAAGAGAACAAGGTTTTTGTTGCTCGGACGGCCATATTTCTTGAGAAGGAGTTTCTTCTGCAAGAGGCCAGTGGGAGAGAAATAAAGCTGGATGAGAATCCAGAGGAAGGACAAAGTGCTCAAGCAGAATTGGATGAGCCTGAGCCAGTAGATCAGGTTATTGAACAACCTGAGGCTCAGATATCACGGGAACCGCGAAGATCGGGAAGGATTCGTCGACAGCCTGAGCGCTATGACGGAGTCTACATCATTGATCATGATGAACCCCTCACTTATGCGGATGCGGTCAGTGGACCGGAGTCAGCTAGATGGCTTGAAGCTATGCGAGCCGAGATGGACTCCATGTCAGATAACCAAGTTTCGGATTTGGTTGATCCGCCTCCGGGAGTTATCCCTATAGGCTGTAAGTGGATTTTCAAGAAGAAGATTGACATGGATGGTAACATGGTTACCTATAAAGGCAGGCTAGTTGCGAAAGGTTTCAAACAAATCTACGGGATAGATTATGATGAAACTTTCTCACCTGTAGCTATGTTTAAGTCTATTCGGATTCTTTTCGCGATAGCTGCATATTATGATTATGAGATCTGGCAGATGGATGTGAAAACAGCTTTCCTTAATGGAAATCTGGATGAGGATGTGTATATGACACAACCTGAGGGTTTCACTAATCCATCAGATCGTCATAAGATATGCAAGTTAAAGAAGTCCATTTATGGACTTAAGCAAGCATCAAGAAGCTGGAATATTCGTTTTGATGAATCAGTCACGGAATTTGGTTTCATCAAGAACGAGGATGACCCGTGTGTATATAAGAGGTTTAGTGGGAGCGTAATTACTTTCCTAGTCCTCTACGTCGATGATATCTTGATCATTGGAAATGACATTCCTGAAATGCATGCTGTGAAGGCATGGTTAAGGAAATGTTTCCAGATGAAAGATTTAGGAGAAGCAGCCTATGTATTAGGTGTGAAGATCTACAGGGATAGATCTAAGAGGCTTCTCGGGCTGTGCCAGAGTACTTACATCGATAAAGTCCTGGAAAGATTTCATTTAGAGAATTCTAAACGAGGATATCTTCCAGTCAGACATGGTCTGAGTCTTTCGAAGAGTCAGTGTCCATAAACACAGACTGAGAAAGATGAAATGGACAATATGCCTTATGCTTCGGCTATTGGATCCATTATGTATGCGATGTTGTGTACTCACCCAGACGTTGCTTACGGGTTAAGCGTGACCAGTCGTTTCCAAAGTAATCCAGGTCAGGCACACTGGATTGCAGTCAAGAATATTTTAAAATATCTGCGGAGGACCAAAGATATGTTCTTGATATATGGTGGTCAGGAAGAACTCAGTATTGAAGGATATACTGACGCTTCGTTCCAGTCTGACCAGGATGATTTCCGATCGCAATCAGGCTATGTTTTTAGCTTGAATGGAGGAGCAGTGGTGTGGAAGAGTTTCAAACAGTCAACTGTTGCTGATTCCACAACAGAAGCCGAGTATGTTGCAGCCTCGGAAGCATCCAAGGAGGCAGTGTGGATTCGTAAGTTCGTGAGAGAACTTGGTGTTGTTCCTTCGAGTGCAGATCCTTTGGTTATCTTCTGTGATAACACTGGAGCAATCGCACAAGCAAAGGAACCACGGTCGCACCAGAAGTCCAAGCACATACAGAGACGGTTTCATTTGATCAGGGAGATCATAGATCGTGGCGAGATCAAAATCTGCAAGGTTCGTACAGATGACAATCTGGCAGACCCGCTTACCAAGCCTCTGGCGCAGCAGAAGCATGAGAAGCACTGTAATAATATGGGTTTGAGATTTCTCAACCATTAGATTAAGTGCAAGTGGGAGATTGTTGGGGTATGCCCTTAAGCCTAATGTTTGAGGCCTTGGGAATGTATCAGTATCATGTAATAAACTGTTATGTTTATATAGGCATGGTTATTATTCAGTTAGCTACATTGTCTGCTGCAATATATGTTCTTCTGAATAATGTCTCAAAGCTGTTCAGCTAGGCTGACAGGCTATAATGTCCTTAGTCGATGTATCTTGGTGAACATGAGACAGCCTTGATATGGTTAAGACTAATATGTGTTCTAGTCTTATAGGATGCTTCGAGCATGGAATAAGATGTAGACTCATGGGTACATTGGATGTACTGGACAGACCCTACTAGGATGTTCAATTGTTTGTCGCAATGTGAATAATCTTTGAATATGACAAGTGGCACATTTCCTCTGACTTGAGATCACTTGTGTTTTCTAAATGATGATTGTCATTGTTTTGAGGTAGTTCAATATCATTTGAAACATAATGGTTATAGACTATCTTGGATAATGAACTTGAGTCATGTTAGGGCACTAGTGATAGACATAGGATTGCCGTCTCCTTGTTTAAGGAGTGTGATGTTCTAAAGGGGCCCCCTGGTTGAGATGATTGAGAAAGTGTATGGCCATACCCAGGTGACTGTGTTCATCTGATCTAATCATGCTCATCATATTGGAGCTACAAGCTTGACACGCTTGTCCAATAAGAACATCCAGTGGCAAAGGAAACATGTATGCCTAGTGATGTGGATTCACACTTGTGCTGTGTTTTGGGTGTAGTCTTGGAAGACTCTTTCCTTTATATTGGGAGACAGTGATGTGTTGCTAGATACCCCTCACTGATTGTGATAACGTGAGTTATCGTTACCGACATTTAAAGGAAACCCTCAGGGTCGCACAATTTGATGATATGGCTTACTTAAGTCAGATCGAGTGGACTGAATTGTTCGGGTTCAGTTTAAAGGGATTTAATCTCTGATTGTGAGTGAGATCTGGTCTGATCATGTTTGATTGATTAGGGCTTGAGATCGGTAAGCTTCGATTGAGAGATTGGATGCTAGATCGATGAGATCAGGAGCATCAAGAGATGAACGGTCAGATCTGGAGCCTTAGGGTTTATTTGAGATCTGGACTTGATTGCTTGGCTTAATTGGTCTCTGGACCAAACCAATTTGAACCGGCTCGTTAAATGAGCGCATGGTTCAAGGGGAGAGGAGTTAGCGACATGTTCACTTGGCGTGAACGTTGGAGCGAAGTGTGGTGGCTATTTTTAGTAACCACGATCTCCACTTGGAGATGTTGTTCACGACCGAATAGAGTGCTCTCTATTCTCGCCTCTCGCCCATATTCCTCTTGACGCTTTCGTGTGTGGCGACGCCTTGAAGGTAGAGGAGGATTCGGCCAAGAGAAGGACATCTCATCTTTCCCTTTCACTCGACAAGGACCTCTTGGAACCTTGCTAGCACAAGGAGCACCAAGGGAGGAAGCAACATCATCTTGTGTGTGACGATTTGGAGGAGAGCTCTCTTGTTCTCTTGCTTCCAAGGCGCCTTCCATTATATGGCTTCGGTATGAGTTCATTTCATGTTTTAAAGTTGATCATAATCCATGTTATGCGATATTGAAAGCCCTAGATTCCGCTAGAATTTTATTGCGCCTCCTATTAGGGTTTTCGCCCCCCTTTGTCTAGGGGACCTTCAATTGGTATCAGAGCAAGGTTTTCATGCATGTTTTATGATTGCTTGAAAATGATTGTGATCCATGTTTTGCGCAAATTCATAGATCTATAGTTACATGCTTCATGTTGGCGAAAATGCATGCTAGTAATAGATATGATTTTCTCCTTGGCGCATGTTAAGTTGGCGCATATATTATGTTGTAGTTTTTCTTAAAACTTAAACACTTGCGCGTATACCACTAGATCTAAGGCCTTACATTAAATCCTTAGACGGGTTATTAGGGTTGAAGTCAACCCCTAGGTTAGATCCAAAAGTCTGATCAGACCATCTGACAGCCTTGACGGGTTGACCAGGTAGCACCTGTGCGCTAGCACGTGGTGGCTACAGGTCGACTGCAGACAGGCGTGTAGCGATGTCTGATTGAGACAACTAGTGAACACACATGGTTTAGGCCCGGGGTCACACCCGCTTGCCAGACCTCATTGTGGTTGTTCAGCCCTGGCGCATGCATTGTTGACCTTATGGTCGACTCAAGTCAGTTAGGACTTGGTGCATGCAAGGGCAGTGGATCTGACTAGGATGGATGAGTGGATCCCTAGTAATGGACCGTTGTAAGGTTGTAGGGCAAATAAGGAAATTAAAATTGATGCCTATGGGTTTTCGAAATTTAAATTTTCTTGAGTGGATCACATGTTGATTGATGCCATATGTTTGTCTATTTACTCTTATGTGGGCTGCCCGTTTTTAATGTGCGCTGTGCTGGGGCCTGCGTGCCTGGGAATTAATTGTAAATTAATTTTTATTTTTGTGATCTGCGAATCACAGTTTAATTAATTTATAATGTGTAATTGACCTGCGTGTCAATCTTGTCTAGATAGTTAAATTTGTAATTTAATTAGACAAGAGCACAGAGCACACTTGGCAGAGGCGCTTGCAGCAGTGGCTGGACCAGGTGGGAGGTCTAGGGTTCGACCCTAGGACCTGGAGCAAATTCCTGGTGGGCGCACCAGAGCTGCAGATGGCGCTTGGGCCCAGGTTTGGGCCAGATGAGCAGCAAAAGCCCTATGAAGAAAAGCAAGTCAAGACTTAAGTTAAATTAAGGTCTTACTAGGGCTATGGGCTTTTACCACATAAGATTCATGCTTTCTTTTATTATTGTTTAAAATATTAGAATTGCATGATTAGTTTATCTTCTGCTATCACCATAGGAATTGTATGATAGTGAAGAAGATAAAAAGACCGTTAAAATCCAACGCTAAAATATCAAGCTCGTAAGCCTTCTGACGCGAAACCTCACTGTTCTGATTATCGTTGGAGCCGTGTTGTACCCACTCAGTGGGCACGTCCATCTATCTTCAGACGGTGTGGGATTACACCTGTGTGTTACAGAGTAGGGATTTATCCCTTCTCGTTGCTCAGCATAGCACATGGTGGTCCAGGGAGTAGGTCGGGTCAGCTTGACCATGTAGGCTACATATGTGGCGCATATGGTAGCACATGGAGGCAGCCATCTGTGGGATCAGAGACTGTGTTGTACCAACTCAGTTGGCACAGTCTGCTGGATTGCCCAGATGAAGGGGAATCGCATGGGTTGGCGATCGGCAGGGACTGCCTACCGGAGATTAGTGCTTGTACTCTCTGTGCATCTTATCTCGCCTGAGCGGGACGCGGAGACCAAGTATGAAATCCGGATCCCATCTCACTAAAAGAGTGTCTACTCTTTCGGACTGTTTAATGGATTTTTCAGTCAGATAAAATAGTGAGAAAAAGAATCTTTCTTAAGTCCTGATTGATTCTTAACATTGATACTGACCTTGCTGTTCTTGCATTGTTGTAGATACTTGCAGCAACGAACACCATGAACTTCAATGTGCGATCCCTACTGGAAAGGGAGAAGTTTGCTGGGCCGAACTTCTCTGACTGGTTCGGACACCTTAAGATCGTTCTTAAGGCAGAGAGGAAACTGTATGTCCTCGAGACGGCAATACCGCCTCAGCCCGCTCCGAACGCCGCAAGGGCGGTTCGGGAAGTCTATGAAAAGCACGTCAATGATAGCATTGATGTCGCTTGCCTGATGCTAGCGTCTATGACGCCACCGCTGCAGCGTCAGCATGAGGATATGTCTGCTATAGACATGATAGCGAACCTCAAGATGCTGTATGCTGCACAGGCGAGGACAGAGTGCTATAATCTGACAAAGCTTTTCTTTCAGAGCAAACTGGCTGAAGGGAGCCCAGTGGGAGCTCACGTGCTCAAGATGATTGGGCACAAGGAGGCTCTAGAGAAACTGGGGCATACCATCAACCAGGAGCTTGCTGTGGATATTATTCTGCAGTCTCTCCCGCCTTCATTCGACGCGTTCATTATTAACTTTAATATGAACAAAATCGATTGTACTCCGGCAGAGCTGCTGAATATGCTCCTCACTACTGAGGAGACTCTGAAGGGAAAGCCTTCGACCTCTGTCTTAATGGTTCCTTCCAGGAACAAGAAGAAGGGGAAGAAGGGCAAGACCCCTGTCAAGAGCTACAGCAAGGCTCTGAAGCAGAAGGTGAAGCGGTCCAAGGAATACAGGTGTTTCCACTGTGGCCAGCTGGGTCACTGGAAAAGGGACTGTAAAGCGCTCCAAGGAGATAAGAAGGGAAGCATCGCTTCTGGCTCAGGTATATTCGTGACTGAGGTCATGTTTTCTTCTTCTATATCATGGGTGTTGGACACTGCATGTGGAGTTCACATTTGTTCAAATGTGCAGGAACTCAAGAGAAGAAGGCAGGTGGGACAGCATGAAGTGGACCTACGAGTTGGAAACGGGGCACGGGTTGCTGCTGTTGCTGTAGGAGACTATTTCATTTCTTTACCATCTGGACTTGTATTGGAACTAAACAGTTGTTATTTTGTTCCCAGTATTACTAAAAATATTATCTCCATTCCTACTCTTGTCAGGAAGGGTTTTTCCTTTGAATGCAATATTTCAAAGTGTGTTTTATCTTATGATAATATTGTTTATGCAACTGGTTCAATTAGCAATGGGTTATACATGTTGGACATGGAATGTTCTATACAGAAAATTGATATTAAGAAAGCCAAGAATGCTGATGACAGCACCTTGCTATGGCATAGTCGTTTAGGACATATTAACGAGAAACGCATTAAGCGGTTGCATGATCATGGACTGCTGGGATCATTCTCCTACAAGGAGATTGATACATGCAAAGCTTGTTTAATGGGCAAAATGACGAAGTCACCTTTTCCTAACAAAGGACAAAGGGCTTCAGGTTTACTTGACCTTATACACACTGATGTGTGTGGGCCATTTAGTAAACATGCCAGAGGTGGCTATCAGTACTTCATTACCTTTACTGATGATTTCAGTAGATATGGGTATGTCTTTTTAATGAGACATAAAAGTGAATCTTTTGACAAGTTCAAAGAGTTCAAGAATGAAGTACAAAATCAGCTAGGCCGAAATATCAAAGCACTTCGCTCAGATCGAGGTGGAGAATACCTAAGTCATGCGTTTACTGACTATCTGAAGGAGTGTGGGATTATCTCACAGCTCACTCCGCCAGGAACACCGCAATGGAATGGTGTGTCCGAGAGGAGAAATAGAACGTTACTTGATATGGTTCGTTCTATGATGAGTCAGGCTACTCTTCCATACTCCTTTTGGGGTTTTGCACTGGAAACAGCTGCAAAGGTACTAAACCGAGTGCCATCCAAGGCCGTTTCAAAAACTCCATATGAGTTATGGTATGGGAAACAGCCAAGCTTGACATTTATTAGGATCTGGGGCTGCGAGGCTTATGTCAAAAAGCTCGCCTCTGGGAAACTAGAGAGCAGATCTGACAAATGCATCTTTGTCGGTTACCCTAAGGAAACTAAGGGTTATTATTTCTACGATCCCAAAGAGAACAAGGTTTTTGTTGCTCGGACGGCCATATTTCTTGAGAAGGAGTTTCTTCTGCAAGAGGCCAGTGGGAGAGAAATAAAGCTGGATGAGAATCCAGAGGAAGGACAAAGTGCTCAAGCAGAATTGGATGAGCCTGAGCCAGTAGATCAGGTTATTGAACAACCTGAGGCTCAGATATCACGGGAACCGCGAAGATCGGGAAGGATTCGTCGACAGCCTGAGCACTATGACGGAGTCTACATCATTGATCATGATGAACCCCTCACTTATGCGGATGCGGTCAGTGGACCGGAGTCAGCTAGATGGCTTGAAGCTATGCGAGCCGAGATGGACTCCATGTCAGATAACCAAGTTTGGGATTTGGTTGATCCGCCTCCGGGAGTTATCCCTATAGGCTGTAAGTGGATTTTCAAGAAGAAGATTGACATGGATGGTAACGTGGTTACCTATAAAGGCAGGCTAGTTGCGAAAGGTTTCAAACAAATCTACGGGATATATTATGATGAAACTTTCTCACCTGTAGCTATGTTTAAGTCTATTCGGATTCTTTTCGCGATAGCTGCATATTATGATTATGAGATCTGGCAGATGGATGTGAAAACAGCTTTCCTTAATGGAAATCTGGATGAGGATGTGTATATGACACAACCTGAGGGTTTCACTAATCCATCAGATCGTCATAAGATATGCAAGTTAAAGAAGTCCATTTATGGACTTAAGCAAGCATCAAGAAGCTGGAATATTCGTTTTGATGAATCAGTCACGGAATTTGGTTTCATCAAGAACGAGGATGACCCGTGTGTATATAAGAGGTTTAGTGGGAGCGTAATTACTTTCCTAGTCCTCTACGTCGATGATATCTTGATCATTGGAAATGACATTCCTGAAATGCATGCTGTGAAGGCATGGTTAAGGAAATGTTTCCAGATGAAAGATTTAGGAGAAGCAGCCTATGTATTAGGTGTGAAGATCTACAGGGATAGATCTAAGAGGCTTCTCGGGCTGTGCCAGAGTACTTACATCGATAAAGTCCTGGAAAGATTTCATTTAGAGAATTCTAAACGAGGATATCTTCCAGTCAGACATGGTCTGAGTCTTTCGAAGAGTCAGTGTCCACAAACACAGACCGAGAAAGATGAAATGGACAATATGCCTTATGCTTCGGCTATTGGATCCATTATGTATGCGATGTTGTGTACTCGCCTAGACGTTGCTTACGGGTTAAGCGTGACCAGTCGTTTCCAAAGTAATCCAGGTCAGGCACACTAGATTGCAGTCAAGAATATTTTAAAATATCTGCGGAGGACCAAAGATATGTTCTTGATATATGGTGGTCAGGAAGAACTCAGTATTGAAGGATATACTGACGCTTTGTTCCAGTCTGACCAGGATGATTTCCGATCGCAATCAGGCTATGTTTTTAGCTTGAATGGAGGAGCAGTGGTGTGGAAGAGTTTCAAACAGTCAACTGTTGCTGATTCCACAACAGAAGCCGAGTATGTTGCAGCCTCGGAAGCATCCAAGGAGGCAGTGTGGATTCGTAAGTTCGTGAGAGAACTTGGTGTTGTTCCTTCGAGTGCAGATCCTTTGGTTATCTTCTGTGATAACACTGGAGCAATCGCACAAGCAAAGGAACCACGGTCGCACCAGAAGTCCAAGCACATACAGAGACGGTTTCATTTGATCAGGGAGATCATAGATCGTGGCGAGATCAAAATCTGCAAGGTTCATACAGATGACAATCTGGCAGACCCGCTTACCAAGCCTCTGGCGCAGCAGAAGCATGAGAAGCACTGTAATAATATGGGTTTGAGATTTCTCAACCATTAGATTAAGTGCAAGTGGGAGATTGTTGGGGTATGCCCTTAAGCCTAATGTTTGAGGCCTTGGGAATGTATCAGTATCATGTAATAAACTGTTATGTTTATATAGGCATGGTTATTATTCAGTTAGCTACATTGTCTGCTGCAATATATGTTCTTCTGAATAATGTCTCAAAGCTGTTCAGCTAGGCTGACAGGCTATAATGTCCTTAGTCGATGTATCTTGGTGAACATGAGACAGCCTTGATATGGTTAAGACTAATATGTGTTCTAGTCTTATAGGATGCTTCGAGCATGGAATAAGATGTAGACTCATGGGTACATTGGATGTACTGGACAGACCCTACTAGGATGTTCAATTGTTTGTTGCAATGTGAATAATCTTTGAATATGACAAGTGGCACATTTCCTCTGACTTGAGATCACTTGTGTTTTCTAAATGATGATTGTCATTGTTTTGAGGTAGTTCAATATCATTTGAAACATAATGGTTATAGACTATCTTGGATAATGAACTTGAGTCATGTTAGGGCACTAGTGATAGACATAGGATTGCCGTCTCCTTGTTTAAGGAGTGTGATGTTCTAAAGGGGCCCCCTGGATGAGATGATTGAGAAAGTGTATGGCCATACCCAGGTGACTGTGTTCATCTGATCTAATCATGCTCATCATATTGGAGCTACAAGCTTGACACGCTTGTCCAATAAGAACATCCAGTGGCAAAGGAAACATGTATGCCTAGTGATGTGGATTCACACTTGTGCTGTGTTTTGGGTGTAGTCTTGGAAGACTCTTTCCTTTATATCGGGAGACAGTGATGTGTTGCTAGATACCCCTCACTGATCGTGATAACGTGAGTTATCGTTACCGACATTTAAAGGAAACCCTCAGGGTCGCACAATTTGATGATATGGCTTACTTAAGTCAGATCGAGTGGACTGAATTGTTCGGGTTCAGTTTAAAGGGATTTAATCTCTGATTGTGAGTGAGATCTGGTCTGATCATGTTTGATTGATTAGGGCTTGAGATCGGTAAGCTTCGATTGAGAGATTGGATGCTAGATCGATGAGATCAGGAGCATCAAGAGATGAACGGTCAGATCTGGAGCCTTAGGGTTTATTTGAGATCTGGACTTGATTGCTTGGCTTAATTGGTCTCTGGACCAAACCAATTTGAACCGGCTCGTTAAATGAGCGCATGGTTCAAGGGGAGAGGAGTTAGCGACATGTTCACTTGGCGTGAACGTTGGAGCGAAGTGTGGTGGCTATTTTTAGTAACCACGATCTCCACTTGGAGATGTTGTTCACAACCGAATAGAGTGCTCTCTATTCTCGCCTCTCGCCCATATTCCTCTTGACGCTTTCGTGTGTGGCGACGCCTTGAAGGTAGAGGAGGATTCGGCCAAGAGAAGGACATCTCATCTTTCCCTTTCACTCGACAAGGACCTCTTGGAACCTTGCTAGCACAAGGAGCACCAAGGGAGGAAGCAACATCATCTTGTGTGTGACGATTTGGAGGAGAGCTCTCTTGTTCTCTTGCTTCCAAGGCGCCTTCCATTATATGGCTTCGGTATGAGTTCATTTCATGTTTTAAAGTTGATCATAATCCATGTTATGCGATATTGAAAGCCCTAGATTCCGCTAGAATTTTATTGCGCCTCCTATTAGGGTTTTCGCCCCCCTTTGTCTAGGGGACCTTCAATAACACTGGGGCCATCGCACAAGCAAAGGAACCACGGTCGCACCAGAAGTCCATGAAGTGTCCCCTTCATGGGGGAGCGCAAGTAAACAAAATCCCTTTCAAGAGGGGGGCGAAAACCTTAAAGGGGTGGCGCATCACCATTGCAAGCGGAAGCAAAAGGTTTTCAAGAATCTTAGCATAAACATATGTTCAACTTGGTGAAGTTGAGACTCATACCATAGCCATCTCGGTTTAGATGGAGCTTTGGAAGCAAAGGCGCAAGTGCCCCTTCTCCGAAGATAATCACACACAAGAGAAGATGGCTTCTCCTTGGATCTCCTTGTGCTAGCAAGGATGCGCAAGGTGTCCTTGATCGAATGTTAGGATGATGGAGAAGTTTCCTTGGCCGAGCGCTTGTTCTTGTCGTCCACTTCCTTCCACACGAGATGGCAAGCAAGCTCTCTTTTTCCCAAAAACAAAACGCAAAGACAAGAGAGCAAATGCACTTCGGCGACATCAAGACAAATGACGTTACATGACTTCCCAAAATGGAAAGTCATGAAGCCACTCTCCAACGCCAAAACGCCCCTCTTGATGAACCATGCGTTCACCTAGTGAACCGGTTCATGCTTTGGTTCAATTCGATTTGGCCCAAAGACCAAACTCAAACCAAGCCAAGCCAAGGCATAGTCTAGACCCTCTATGAACCAAATGGCTCATGATCTAGCCGTTCATCTCCTGATGCTCCTGATCTCACCGATCTAGCATCATCTCTCTCGATCGAAGCTTACCGATCTAAAGCCCTAATCAATCAAACATGATCAGGCTAGATCTCACTTGCAATCAGAGATTAAACCCCTTTAAACTGAACCCATACAATTCAGTCCACACGATCTGACTCAAGAAAGCCATATCATCAAATTGTGCGACCCTAAGGGTTTCCTTTAAATGTCGGTAACGACAACTTACGTTATCACGATCAGTGAGGGGTATCTAGCAACACATCACTGTCTCCCGATATAAAGGAAATAGTCTTCCAAGACTACACCCAAACCATGACACAAGTGTGAATCAAAACTCACAAGGCACACATATGTCCTTTGCCACTGGATGTTCTTATTGGACAAGCATGTCAAGCTTGTAACTCCAATACGATGAGCATGATTAGATCAGATGCACATAGTCATCTGGGTATGGCCATACACTACCTCAATCATCTCATATAGGGGGGCCTTTAGAACATCACACTCCTTAAACAAGGAGACGGCAATCCTTTATCTATCACTAGTGCCCTAACCTGATTCAAGCTCACCATCCAAGATAGTCTATAATCATTATATTTCAAATGATATTGAACTACCTCAAAACAATGACAATCATCATTTAGAAACACAAGTGATCTCAAGTCAAAGGACATGTGCCACTTGCTGCTTACAGGGATCATTCACATTGTGACAAGCAATGCAATATCCCAGTAGGGTCTGTCCAGTACATCCAATGTACCCATGAGTCTACATCTTATTCCATGCTCGAAGCATCCTATAAGATTAGCACTCATATTAGTCTCCATCATATCAAGGCTGTCTCATGTTCACCAAGATATCTCGACTAAGGACTTATAGCCTGTCAGCCTAGCTGAACAGCTTTGAGACATTATTCAGAAGTACACTTATTACAGCAGACAAGGTAACAACCTGAATAACAACCATGCCTTATTATAAACTTAAGAGTTTATTACATGATACTTATACAATCCCAAGGCCTCAAACATTAGCCTTAAGGGCATACCCCAACAATCTCCCACTTGCACTTAATCTAATGGTTGAGAAATCTCAAACCCATATTATTACAGTGCTTCTCATGCTTCTGCTGCGCCAGAGGCTTGGTAAGCGGGTCTGCCAGATTGTCATCTGTATGAACCTTGCAAATCTTGATCTCGCCTCGATCAATGATCTCCCGGATCAAGTGAAACCGTCTCTGTATGTGCTTGGACTTCTGGTGCGACCGTGGTTCCTTTGCTTGTGCGATTGCTCCAGTGTTATCACAGAAGATAACCAAAGGATCAGCACTCGAAGGAACGACACCAAGTTCTCTCACGAACTTACGAATCCACACTGCCTCCTTGGATGCTTCCGAGGCTGCAACATACTCGGCTTCAGTTGTGGAATCAGCAACAGTAGACTGTTTGAAACTCTTCCACACCACTGCTCCACCATTCAAGCTAAAAACATAGCCTGATTGCGATCGGAAATCATCCTGGTCCGACTGGAACGAAGCATCAGTATATCCCTCTATACTGAGTTCTTCCTGACCACCATATATCAAGAACATATCTTTGGTCCTCCGCAGATATTTTAAGATGTTCTTGACCGCAATCCAGTGCGCCAAACCTGGATTACTTTGGAATCGACTGGTCACGCTTAACCCGTAAGCGACGTCTGGGCGAGTACACAACATCGCATACATAATGGACCCAATAGCCGAAGCATAAGGCGTATTGTCCATTTCATCTTTCTCAGTCTGTGTTTGTGGACACTGACTCTTCGAAAGATTCAGACCATGTCTGACTGGAAGATATCCACGTTTAGAATTCTCTAAATGGAATCTCTCCAGGACCTTATCGATGTAAGTACTCTGGCACAGCCCGAGAAGCCTCTTAGATCTATCCCTGTAGATCTTCACACCTAGTACATAGGCTGCTTCTCCTAAATCTTTCATCTGGAAACATTTTCCTAACCATGCTTTAACAGCATGCAGTTCAGGAATATCATTTCCAATGATCAAGATATCATCGACGTAGAGGATTAGGAATGTAATCACGCTCCCACTAAACCTCTTATATACACACGGGTCATCCTCGTTCTTGATGAAACCAAACTCAGAGATTGATTCATCAAAACGAATGTTCCAGCTTCTTGATGCTTGTTTAAGTCCATAAATGGACTTCTTTAACTTGCATATTTTATGACGATCTGCTGGATTAGTGAAACCCTCAGGTTGTGTCATATACACATCCTCATCCAGATTTCCATTAAGGAAAGCTGTTTTCACATCCATCTGCCAGATCTCATAGTCGTAATATGCTGCTATCGCGAAAAGAATCCGAATAGACTTAAACATGGCTACAGGAGAGAAAGTTTCATCATAATCTATCCCGTAGATTTGTTTGAAACCTTTCGCAACTAGTCTGCCTTTATAGGTAACCACGTTACCATCCATGTCAATCTTCTTCTTGAAGATCCATTTACAACCTATAGGGATTACTCCCGAAGGCGGATCAACCAAATCCCAGACTTGGTTATCTGACATGGAGTCCATCTCGGCTCGCATAGCATCAAGCCATCTAGCTGACTCCGGTCCACTGACCGCATCCGCATAAGTTAGGGGTTCATCATTATCAATGATGTAGACTCCGTCATAGCGCTCAGGCTGTCGACGGATCCTACCCGATCTTCGCGGTTCCCGTGATATCTGAGCCTCAGGTTGTTCAATAACCTGATCTACCGGCTCAGGCTCATCCAACTCTGCTTGACTACTTTGTCCTTCCTCTGGAATCTCATCCAGCTTTATTTCTCTCCCACTGGCCTCTTGCAGAAGAAACTCCTTCTCAAGAAATATGGCCGTCCGAGCAACAAAAACCTTGTTCTCTTTGGGATCGTAGAAATAATAACCCTTAGTTTCCTTAGGGTAACCGACAAAGATACATTTCTCAGATCTGCTTTCCAGTTTCCCAGAGGCGAGCTTTTTGACATAAGCCTCGCAACCCCAGATCCTGATAAATGTCAAGCTAGGCTGTTTCCCATACCATAACTCATATGGCGTCTTTGAAAATGCCTTGGATGGCACTCGGTTTAGTACCTTTGCAGCTGTTTCCAGTGCAAAACCCCAAAAGGAATATGGAAGAGTAGCCTGACTCATCATAGAACGAACCATATCAAGTAACGTTCTATTTCTCCTCTCGGACACACCATTCCACTGCGGTGTTCCTGGCGGAGTGAGCTGTGAGATAATCCCACACTCCTTCAGATAGTCAGTAAACGCATGACTCAGGTATTCACCACCTCGATCAGAACGAAGTGCCTTGATATTTCGGCCTAGCTGATTTTGTACTTCATTTTTGAACTCTTTGAACTTGTCAAAAGATTCACTTTTATGTCTCATTAAATAGACATACCCATACCTACTGAAATCATCAGTAAAGGTAATGAAGTACTGATAGCCAC
Organism: Costus lasius; assembly: GCA_027563935.2. Lineage (NCBI taxonomy): Eukaryota > Viridiplantae > Streptophyta > Magnoliopsida > Zingiberales > Costaceae > Costus > Costus lasius. Next base: position 380,238 of record JANVAS020000016.1, on the reverse strand, counting down.
CTCTGGCATGTTTACTAAATGGCCCACACACATCACTGTGTATAAGGTCCAGTAAACCTGAAGTCCTTTGCCCTTTGTGAAGAAAAGGAGACTTCATCATTTTACCCATCAAACAAGCTTTGCATGTATCAATCTCCTCATAGGAGAATGATCCCAGCAGTCCATGATCATGCAACCGCTTAATGCGCTTCTCGTTTATATGGCCTAAACGACTATGCCATAGCAAGGTGCTGTCATCAGCATACTTGGCTTTCTTATTATCAATGTTTTGTATATAATTTTCCATTTCCAACATGTATAACCCATTGTTAATTGAACCAGTCGCATACACAATATTATCAAAAGTTAAAACACACTTTGAAATCTTGCATTCAAAGGCAAATCCTTTCCTGACTAGAGCAGGAATGGAGATAATATTCTTGGTGATACTTGGTACAAAATAACAATTGTTCAATTCTAATACAATGCCAGATGGTAAAGTAATGAAATAGTCTCCTACAGCAACAGCAGCAACCCGTGCCCCGTTTCCAACTCGTAGGTCTACCTCATGCTGTCCCACCTGCCTTCTTCTCTTGAGTTCCTGCACATTTGAACAAATGTGAACTCCACATGCGGTGTCCAACACCCATGAAATGGAAGAAGAAGATAACATGACCTCAGTCACATATATACCTGAGCCAGAAGCGATGCTTCCCCTCTTATCTCCTTGGAGCGCTTTACAGTCCTTTTTCCAGTGACCCAGCTGGCCATAGTGGAAACACCTGTTGTCCTTCGACCGCTTCACCTTCTGTTTCAGGGCCTTGCTGTAATTCTTGACAGGGGTCTTGCCCTTCTTCCCCTTCTTCTTGTTCCTTGAAGGAACCATTAAGACAGAGGTTGAAGGCTTACCCTTCAGAGTTTCCTCAGTTGTCAAGAGCATATTCAGCAGCTCTGCCGGCGTACAATCGATTTTGTTCATATTAAAATTAATGATGAACGCATCGAAAGAAGGCGGAAGAGACTGTAGAATAATGTCCACAGCAAGCTCCTGGTTGACGGTATGCCCCAGTTTCTCTAGAGCCTCCTTGTGCCCAATCATCTTGAGCACATGAGCTCCCACTGGGCTCCCCTCAGCCAGTTTGCTCTGAAAGAAGAGCTTCGTCAGATTATAGCACTCAGTCCTCGCCTGTGCAGCATACAGCATCTTGAGGTTCGCTATAATTTCTATAGCCGACATATCCTCATGCTGACGCTGCAGCGGTGGCGTCATAGACGCTAGCATCAGGCAAGCGACATCAATGCTATCATTGACGTGCTTTTCGTAGGCATCCCGAACCGCCCTTGCGGCGTTCGGAGCGGGCTGCGGCGGTATCGCCGTCTCGAGGACATACAGTTTCCTCTCTGCCTTAAGAACAATCTTAAGGTGTCCGAACCAGTCAGAGAAGTTCGGCCCAGCAAACTTCTCCCTTTCCAGTAGGGATCGCACATTGAAGCTCATGGTGTTCGTTGCTGCAGGAATCTACAACAGGCAAGAACAGCAAGGTCAGTATCAATGTTTCAGAATCAATCCAGGACTTAAGAAAGATTCTTTTCTCACTATTTTGTCTGACTGAAAAATCCAGTAAACAGTCCGAAAGAGTAACACTCTTTTAGTGAGATGGGATCCAGATTTCATACTTGGTCTCCGCGTCCCGCTCAAGCGAGATAAGATGCACAGAGATGACAAGCACTAATTTCTGGTAGGCTGTCCCAGCCAATCGCCCAACCCGTGCGATTCCCCTTCATCTTGGCAATCCAGCAGACTGTGCCAACTGAGTTGGTACAACACAGTCTCTGATCCCAGAGATGGCTGCCTCCATGTGCTACCATATGCGCCACATATGTAGTCTACATGGTCAAGCTGACCTGACCTACTCCCTGGACCACCACGTGCTATGCTGAGCAACGAGAAGGGATAAATCCCTGCTCTGTAACACGCAGGTGTAATCCAGCACCATCTGAAGATAGATGGACGTGCCCACTGAGTGGGTTCAACACGGCTCCAACGATAGTCAGAACGGTGAGGTTTCGCGTCAGAAGGCTTACGAGCTTGATATATTAGCGTTGGATTTTAACGGTCTTTTATCTTCTTACTATCAGGCATGTCCTATGGCTATAGCAGAAGATAAACTTAAACATGCAATTCTAATTATTAGCAATAAGTAGAAAGCATGATCTTATGTGGTAAAAGCCCATGAACCCTAGTAAGACCTTAATTTTACTTTAAGTCTTCACTTGAGCTCCTTGGCCTCACATCTGGTCCAACCTAGGGCTCTAGCGCCAAGAGCACCTCAGGTGCGCCACCAGGTGAATGCTCCTCTTGGATGTGTGCCTTTGTGCTCTTGTCTAATCAAAATACATTTTTTGATCTATCTAGACAAGGTTGACTCGCAGGTCAACAATACATTATAAATTAAGTACAATGTGATTCGCAGATCACAAATTAATTTACAATTTTAAATCCAGGCTCACAGGCCCCAGCACAGCACACAATAGGGCAACCCACATAAGAGTAAATAAACAAGCATATGGTTTCAATCATCATGTGATCCAATCAAGAAATTAAAATTTTGAAAACCCCATAGGCATCACTTTTAATTTCCTTATGTGCCCTACAACCTTACAATGGTCCATTGATAGGGATCCACTCATCCATCTAGATAGATCCTTTTCCCTTGCATGCACCGAGTCCTAACTGACCCGAGTTGACCTGATGGTCAACCATGCATGCGCCAAGGGCTGAACCACCCTCATGAGTTTTTGGCAAGCGGGTGTGACCCCGGGCCTAACTCAAGTGTGTTCAGAAGTTGTCTCAATCAGACCTCGCTACACGCCTTGGATGCAGTCGACCTATAGCCACCTCGTGCTTGCGCACAGGTGCTATCTGGTCAACCCATCTAGGCTGTCAGATGGTCTGATCAGACTAGTTTGATCCATTCTAGATGAAGCTTTCAACCCCATCAACCCATCTAAGGGTTTACAATAGGTACTTCTTAGATCTAGTTGGGCGCGCATGTCATTTAGGTTTTAGAAAAACAACAACAACATGGTATAACCGCAACCAACATATATGCGCCAATCAACATAACTCTCATACATGCGCAAATATAAACATACTATTATCTAGCATACTCGCATGAAGAGATAACATATGTCAAACAAGATCAACATACATGTAGATGCGCAAACATGGATCACATAGTATATCAAGCAATCATATGATTATGCTTCAACCGTCGCTCTGATACCATTGAAGTGTCCCCTTCATGGGGGAGCGCAAGTAAACAAAATCCCTTTCAAGAGGGGGGCGAAAACCTTAAAGGGGTGGCGCATCACCATTGCAAGCGGAAGCAAAAGGTTTTCAAGAATCTTAGCATAAACATATGTTCAACTTGGTGAAGTTGAGACTCATACCATAGCCATCTCGGTTTAGATGGAGCTTTGGAAGCAAAGGCACAAGTGCCCCTTCTCCGAAGATAATCACACACAAGAGAAGATGGCTTCTCCTTGGATCTCCTTGTGCTAGCAAGGATGCGCAAGGTGTCCTTGATCGAATGTTAGGATGATGGAGAAGTTTCCTTGGCCGAGCGCTTGTTCTTGTCGTCCACTTCCTTCCACACGAGATGGCAAGCAAGCTCTCTTTTTCCCAAAAACAAAACGCAAAGACAAGAGAGCAAATGCACTTCGGCGACATCAAGACAAATGACGTTACATGACTTCCCAAAATGGAAAGTCATGAAGCCACTCTCCAACGCCAAAACGCCCCTCTTGATGAACCATGCGTTCACCTAGTGAACCGGTTCATGCTTTGGTTCAATTCGATTTGGCCCAAAGACCAAACTCAAACCAAGCCAAGCCAAGGCATAGTCTAGACCCTCTATGAACCAAATGGCTCATGATCTAGCCGTTCATCTCCTGATGCTCCTGATCTCACCGATCTAGCATCATCTCTCTCGATCGAAGCTTACCGATCTAAAGCCCTAATCAATCAAACATGATCAGGCTAGATCTCACTTGCAATCAGAGATTAAACCCCTTTAAACTGAACCCATACAATTCAGTCCACACGATCTGACTCAAGAAAGCCATATCATCAAATTGTGCGACCCTAAGGGTTTCCTTTAAATGTCGGTAACGACAACTTACGTTATCACGATCAGTGAGGGGTATCTAGCAACACATCACTGTCTCCCGATATAAAGGAAATAGTCTTCCAAGACTACACCCAAACCATGACACAAGTGTGAATCAAAACTCACAAGGCACACATATGTCCTTTGCCACTGGATGTTCTTATTGGACAAGCATGTCAAGCTTGTAACTCCAATACGATGAGCATGATTAGATCAGATGCACATAGTCATCTGGGTATGGCCATACACTACCTCAATCATCTCATATAGGGGGGCCTTTAGAACATCACACTCCTTAAACAAGGAGACGGCAATCCTTTATCTATCACTAGTGCCCTAACCTGATTCAAGCTCACCATCCAAGATAGTCTATAATCATTATATTTCAAATGATATTGAACTACCTCAAAACAATGACAATCATCATTTAGAAACACAAGTGATCTCAAGTCAAAGGACATGTGCCACTTGCTGCTTACAGGGATCATTCACATTGTGACAAGCAATGCAATATCCCAGTAGGGTCTGTCCAGTACATCCAATGTACCCATGAGTCTACATCTTATTCCATGCTCGAAGCATCCTATAAGATTAGCACTCATATTAGTCTCCATCATATCAAGGCTGTCTCATGTTCACCAAGATATCTCGACTAAGGACTTATAGCCTGTCAGCCTAGCTGAACAGCTTTGAGACATTATTCAGAAGTACACTTATTACAGCAGACAAGGTAACAACCTGAATAACAACCATGCCTTATTATAAACTTAAGAGTTTATTACATGATACTTATACAATCCCAAGGCCTCAAACATTAGCCTTAAGGGCATACCCCAACAGTCCAAGCACATACAGAGACGGTTTCACTTGATCCGGGAGATCATTGATCGTGGCAAGATCAAAATATGCAAGGTTCATACAGACGACAATCTGGCTGACCCGCTTACCAAGCCTCTGGCGCAGCAGAAGCATGAGAAGCACTGTAATAACATGGGTTTGAGGTTACTCAACCATTAGATTAAGTGCAAGTGGGAGATTGTTGGGGTATGCCCTTAAGGCTAATGTTTGAGGCCTTGGGATTGTATCAGTATCATGTAATAAACTCTTGTGTTTATAAAGGCATGGTTGTTATTCAGGTTGTTACCTTGTCTGCTGTAATAAGAGTACTACTGAATAATGTCTCAAAGCTGTTCAGCTGGGCTGACATGCAGTAATGTCCTTAGTCGAGATATCTTGGTGAACATGAGACAGCCTTGATATGATGGAGACTAATATGTATTCTAATCTTATAGGATGCTTCGAGCATGGAATAAGATGTAGACTCATGGGTACATTGGATGTACTGGACAGACCCTACTAGGATATTCAATTGCTTGTCACAATGTGAATAATCCTTGTATGCTACAAGTGGCACATGTCCTTTGACTTGAGATCACTTGTGTTTCTAAATGATGAATGTCATTGTTTTGAGGTAGATAAAGGATTGCCGTCTCCTTGTTTAAGGAGTGTGATGTTCTAAGGCCCCCCCCTATATGAGATGATTGAGAAAGTGTATGGCCATACCCAGATGACTATGTTCATCTGATCTAATCATGCTCATCGTATTGGAGTTACAGGCTTGACATGCTTGTCCAATAACAACATCCAGTGGCAAAGGAAACATGTATGCCTCGTGAAATGGATTCACACTTGTGCTATGATTTGGGTGTAGTCTTGGAAGACTCTTTCCTTTATATCGGGAGACAGTGATGTGTTGCTAGATACCCCTCACTGATTGTGATAACGTGAGTTATCGTTACCGACATTTAAAGGAAACCCTCAGGGTCGCACAATTTGGTGATATGGCTTACTTGAGTCAGATCGTGTGGACTGGATTGTTTTGATTCAGTTTAAGGGAGTTTAAACTCTGATTGTAAGTGAGATCTGGTCTAATCATGTTTGATTGATTAGGGCTTGAGATTGGTAAGCTTCGATCGAGAGTGTTGATGCTAGATCGGTGAGATCAAGAGCATCATGAGATGTGTGGTTAGATCTTGAACCTTCATGGTTCATATGAGATTTAGACCATGGCTTGGCTTGGTTCAATTTGGTTCTTAAACCAAATGAGATTGGACCGAATTCAATTGAACCGGTTCACATATGTGAACGCATGGTTCGAATTGAATTGGCGTTTTGATTTGGTTCTCAAGACATAAGCGCATGTCTTGATGACTTTCCAAATTGGGAAGTCTTGTAACGCCATAACGCCCAAAACGCTTGTCTCTCTTGTCTTGTCGCGGTTTTGCTCTTTGGAGTAGAGGGTGGTTGACGATAAAGAAGAGCTTTCGGCCAAGAAGGAGCGATCATCTCATCTCCTCAACACAAAGGACATCTTGGCAATTGTTGCTAGCACAAGAGTTGCGCAAGGAGTAAGTCTTCATCCCTTGTGTGTGTCTTCTTTGGAGGAGAGCCTTTTCGCCCTCTTGCTTCCAAGGCGCCGTCCAAATCATGGCCATGGTGAGATCTTCTAGATCTTCTCTTGATCTTGATAAGCAAACTAAGTTGATCATATAGATATACTTAATGCGATCTATTGAAACCCTAATTCCGCTCATGCTAGTTCTTAGATTATGCATGCTTAGGGTTTGCGCTCCCCCTTGAAGGGGACCCAACACGTATTTTATATTACAGTACTGTATTTCCGTACGATACCGTAATATCGGAGCACTGCCGTAATTTGGTGGATTTTTAGATCAGAAAGTTTCCCTGATTTTATGGCACTGCCGTAAAGAATTACACGAGCCGTATTTTGGAGCGCTTTAGAATAGAGAGATTCACTAAAATTACGGCACTGCCATAAACCATTTTACGGTGCCGTATTCCTCAGAGATTTCAGACCAAAGAACTCGCCTGGAGGAGGAGACGATACCCCAGAAGTTTCAGAGGAAAAGGAGTTCAATCGGAGGAGGAATCAACGAAAGAAGGGGCGCGACACTGTTCACAGCATGTTTTGGAGGCAAATTACGGCTGTAATTTCTATTACAGCCGTGTTGTAACATTGTTTCTTCTTCTTCTTTGATTTCTGAACACTTTGATACTATGACTTATTGTATTTCTCTTTCCATGCTAGCTTAATCATATTTTGGGACATGGGTGTAATTCACTTTGATTTCTTAATGATTAGATAACTCTTATTTTCGTCAGAATAGTTTATTATGATGATTCTGCTTATTTGATTGTTTGTCTTTGATTCTCCATAGATTGATGTTATTATTCATGTTTTAGAGTTCTCGCAAAAAGGACCGGAAGGTGATTTGCTTGAGAACTTGGAACCCTAGAATTGCATGTTAGGAACTCTCTTAGGTTAGTTCTTAATTATTTGATTTTAGTGATCTTATTGCCATGATGATAATTTGAATCTAGGGTAGAGTCGAGTTGTCAAACGTGGAGATCTTGCATGAAAGTGAGGATCGGAACGTTGGAGAACCATAAGTAGAACTTGTGTTGAGTCTCGGATGCACGAAAGTGATCCTTGAGATTCCACTTGAGACAATCAACTTAGAATTCGGATGCACAAAAGTGATCTCGAGTTCTTTGATTGATGATTTACTTATCTTTAGCGTTGGGATAGATCTTGCGCGAAAGCAAGGATTAGTCCCTGCATGATTGTCTGCACGAAAGTGAGATGATCCCTTTGTGAAGTAAATTAAGTCTTTTTCATGATAAGATTAGTCTGACGACCTTTTATTTAAATCTAGTCATTAGAATTAAGGAGGATGAAACCCTAGTCCCAATGTTTCTCTCTGATTATCTAATTTTGTGTGTTTCCTATTATTGCTTTGCTATTATTCGGTTGCTTAGCTAGTAAGAATACAACTATTTGGTGCTTAACAATAAGGTCTCTGTGGTTCGATATCTTTCTTTATTACTTCGAGTATCCGTGCACTTGCGGATCACAACAAGTTTTTGGCGCCATTGCCAGGGACCTTAGTTTTGTTAATATCAAAATAGTTGTTAGTATTGCTAGACTAGGTTTTATTTGTTTTAGATTTAACTTTGTTTTTTTTTGTTTTTGCAGGTCTTGGATTTTCACAGTTGTGACAGAACTATGATTTCTAAAATTTGTGAATTTACTTGTGTTTTAGATTTTCTATTTTTGTTATATATTTTGAAAAAAAAAACAATTTGATTGATTGGTGTTGGATTATCTTTCTGTTCTTGATAGATTTGATAAATATGTCTTTTCATCACAATTCATGGGCATCTCAAAGGAGTAAATTATACATGCCACAAGGTAAGTATGATTCAATGAGCACACTCCAAGATACGTTTAACTCTTATATGCACTATTCTTCTTCTTCTATGAGATATGATATTTGTGGATATTTTGATCATTATTCCTCTGATTGCCAATTTTTAAATCCTAATTTATCATGAAAAGAATCTTATCAATTGTATTCTAGATGGGAAAATCATCAAACTTCTTTTTCTAATGATTGCTCAAATCATGTTTCTGAACCATACTTTAAGGACACTGAAAAATCTAACTTAGAGTTGATGTTTGAAAAGTTCATGAACCAAAGCGAGGAGGCACATGAGACCCATAAACATAGAATTGATAATATGCATGCTCATTCTGAAATTCTAGAAACCCAGTTAGCACAACAAGATTGTTTATTTGAATTTGATTTGGAAACTGAAGAAATTGATTTAAAAAATCCCCCTTTGATTATGATTGTTTTGAGATTGAGCCTTATGTGAATATTCATGAATCTCACTCTGATTTTGATGATTGTAAAATTGATTCATATGATAATTTATTTGAGGAAAAGATTGAGAAATTTGATTTTGAAAAATCCCCTTTTGATGCTATTGATAATAATGATATTAATTTTTTTGATGATGTATTATTTGTGGTTAAATCTGATGAAGGATATGAGGGGACTGATTTAGAAAAATCATACTCTAAATTTGTTGATAATCTTGATATTGATAATTTGTTTGATGAAGGGCAAGATGAACCTGAAAATATTTAAACATTATTGATGTATCTCACTCTGATGTTTTGCCTATATCTATTATTGACTCTTGTGATTTATTTGAAAAATTATGCTTTATTGAGGAATCTAATTTGAGACAGAAAGACTATTTAGATGATCCAATACTTGAATCTCTAGATGAAAGTCCTATTGTAATTGAAGATATAAATTTGAAGAAAGGACTTATGATTTTGCTTTTTGGTAAATATAGGAAGATCATTGAATATCCTTTGATTGGAGTTGAAAATTTTGATTTTGATTTTCGCATTTTTGAGAAAGCCATGTCAATTGTGATTTACATGATATTTTGGATGTTTGAATTAGTGGCTAAACTTTTTGGACAGCGGAAAAAGAAAAAATTGCATGCTATATACTTTGGTACTAATTCACCTGCATCACCATGATTTTTGATTTTTGGTCAAGCTAATGACCTAAAAATTAGCGCTTCTTGGGAGGCAATTGATGACTCAAAATTTCATAGTATTTTTCATACTTATTTGGTACTCTTTTGAACCGTAATCTTACTCTTTTGCTTTTTTTTTTATACTTTTTTTACCAAATTCTTCGGAATCTACACCAACTTTGGTTTTTGATTAATTTCAGGTAAAAAGGCACTATTTTGAGGCATTTTCGAGCAAAATCAAATACATGGAAGAGTTACCATCATCAAGAGGAGTCCACATAACAAATTTTACGCAAATCATAGCAAAAGACCAAAATATGGCAGTGCTGTAATATATATTACGGTATCGTATTATGGTACAATAACATAATATCGGAGCACCTGCCGTATTTTGGTGGATTTTGAAATCAGAGAATTGTCTTGATTTTACGGCACCGCCGTAAAGCATTACACTGCCGTAATTTGGAGCGCTTCAGAACAGAGACACTTGCCGAAATTACGGCACTGCCGTAAACCATTCCACGTGCCGTATTTTCCAGGTGATTCAGACCAAAGAACTCATCTGATTTTATGGCACGGTTGAGAAGCATTTTACGGATCGTAATTTTGACACAGGGTTCACAGAACCAAAATACGGCACTGCCGTAAAATATTTTACGACCGTAATTTCCATTCAAAAACGCAATTTTTACGGGCACAAAACTTGCGGGGACCATATCTTTTGATCCAGACCTCCAAATTGAGATCCAAAAGATGCTGCGGACTCGTCTTTAGGAGGAAAAGACACACAAAGTGAAAGTACGAATTTTGATCCAGTATTGAGGGAGCAATCAACAGAGAGGCGGAATTGCTAGGGTTCGTCGGTTTTCAGCCTATAGACCACCTCCGGCCACGAAATTTGACAGAGAGCTTTGCCTAGTGAAGGAGAATGTTCATCTGAAGTTTCAAAGCAAAAGGATTCCAGTTAGAGGAGAAATCAATGAAACAGCGGTGACAACGCTATTCTCAGCAATTACAGCACTGTTTTGTAACTCTTCTCATCTTCTTTTCGATTCCTATTCATACAGAAACATGTTTTATTGTTATTCCTTCATCATGGTAGCTTAATTTTTCTTTGAGACATGGGGGTGTAATCTCTTTGTTTCTTAATGACTAGAAAACCCTAATTTTGTCAAACTAATTTTATTGTGATAATTTTACTTTTGTGATTGATTGCTCTTTAATTCTCCTTAGTTTTATAAATATTAACATATTTTAGAATTTTGCAAAATAGACTGAGAAGTTGATTGCTTAAAATTCAGAACCCTAGGAATTATCGAGTTTGGAATTAACGTAAGAGATTAGGTTGTTCTTCGAATTCTAATTCTTAGAGAAATTTAATGCCTTGTTGATTTTATGATTCTTTGGATTGAGTTAATATTTTAGACTTGATTTGATGCTGCAAGAGATTGAGTATCGAGTCGTCAGAAAACCTTGAGTAAAACTTGTGTTGAGACTCTGATGCACGAGAGTGATCTTGAGTTTCCACTTGAGGTTGTCAACTTTAGAATTCGGATGCACAAGAGTGATCCTTGAGTTCTTAGTTGATGGTTTACTTATTTTCAGCATTGAATAGGTCTTGCACGAGAGTGAAGATCGGTTCTTTGTACGACTGTTTCCGCGATAGTGAAACAATTTATTTATGAAGTAAACTATACCTTTATCATGATAAAATTGGATTGACAGACACTTATCTTAATCTAGCCATTAGTAATTAAAGTAGACGAACCCCTAGTCCCGATCCCTTCTCTGATATTTTCTCCGTGTTCTTTTTGATAGTTTGATTCACTATTTTCCGATTGCCTAGCTAGCAAGAAATCAATTATTCAGTACTTAGCAACAAGGTCTCTGTGGTTCGATATCTATTTTATTACTTCGAAGTATCCGTGCACTTGCGGACACAACAAGTTTTTGGCGCCGTTGCCGGGGACCTGTTTTTGTTGATATTGAAGATATTGAGAGTATTTCTAGACTAGGTTTTTATTTACTATTTTTTTGTTATTTATTTACTTATTGTTTATTTTCCATTTTTCTTAAAATCACTTAATCTACCTACTTTGCATGCGCAGGAGTCTTAGGTCAGGACCGCTTGTTCCATTGGACCCTGAAATTAACAAAACCCTTAGAGTGTGGAGGAAGTTAAGACTGGAAGAAGATTTACAAGAAACAACACAGTAGATACAAGAAGAAATTTTGGATATGGCGAATAACGAGAGAAGATCTTTGGGCGACTATGCTACCCCTAATTCACAGGGAATTCACTCTAGTGTCACCAGGCCGGCCATTGATGCGAACAATTTTGAAATCAAACTAGCGTTCCTATCTATGATTCAACAAAACCATTTTGGAGGAGCACCTCTTGAAGATCCTAATATCCATCTATCTCTTTTTTTTGAATTATGTGATACAATCAAAATTAATGGTGTTTCTGATGATGCACTAAAATTGAGATTGTTTCCTTTTTCCCTTAGGAACCGAGCACGCGATTGGCTTCATTCACAGCCATCAGGGACGTTCACTACTTGGGATCAGCTTTCTAACGCATTTCTGATGAAATACTACCCACCTAGCAAGACCATCCAACTGAGAAATCAAATTACAAATTTTGCACAAATGGATGGAGAGTCTTTGAGTGAAGCATGGGAGCGATTTAACGACTTGCAACGGAAGTGTCCTCACCATGGCTTAGAGAAATGGGTTTTGATTCAGACTTTTTATTATGGTCTTCTTTATAACACCTGACTTACTGTTGATGCAGCTGCAGGTGGAGCCATGATGAACAAGACCATGGAAGAAGCCTATACATTGATTGAGGAAATGGCACTAAATCATAACCAGTGGACTACTGAGAGAGGAGTTCTTTATCGCCCTCCACATGGTAAGACTGATAATGATAGCTGGCGCACATTGGCTGAGAAGGTAGATTCTCTGTGCAATCGTTTTGATACATTTCAAATGCAAACTCATGCTGTTTCCTCTGTTACATGTCAAATTTGTGGAAATCATGGGCACTGTGCTGAAGAGTGTAAGATTGTTGTTGATAGGGGTGAGGAACAATTGAATGCAGTGGGGGATTACAATCAAAGTAGATCTAATGACCCCTACTCTAATACCTATAATCCTGGATGGAGGAACCACCCTAACCTTTCATGGAGGAGCAATAATCATGATAATAGGCAGAATTAAAATAGGGGATTCCAACAAAGATCTCAAACCCAGGACCAACCCCAGAAACCCACTCAGGAAGAGATGTTTACACAATTTATGGGTTTTCAGAAAAAACAGAATGATGATGCCAATGAGAATTTTAGATAGATTAATGTTAGACTAGATGGTATTGTTGCCCACAGCAAAATGCTAGAAACACAAATTGCCCAGCAAGCTAGCACTTCATCTAGACCCCTAGGAAAATTACCTGCCAAACCTGAACCTAACCCTAGGGAATATTGCAATGCTATCATAACTAGGAGTGGGAAACAACTAGAAGATCCTCGGGAATCTCTGGATGATGATAAGGTAGAACCAAGACTTGAAACTAGAAGTGAACCTGTGCTGGAATCACAACCTGCACATAAGCAGTCCCAAACTAGTTTGTCACCTCACAAGGGTGATAAACCTAAAGGTGAATTGCCATGTAAGGTTGATGATTCTAAACCTAGTTCATCAACACCCTATAGGCCACCTGTACCCATTCCTCAGAGGTTGGTGCAAGCTAAACTTGACAAACAATTTGGCATGTTTCTTGATGTTCTTAAAAAACATTATATTAATGTTCCATTTACTGAAGTTTTGACTCAAATGCCAACTTATGCAAAATTTATGAGAGAGATTTTGTTTAATAAGAGAAAGATTGATGATCATGGTACTGTAGCACTTACTGAGGAATGTAGTGCTATCATACAGAATAAATGGCCACCTAAGCTAAAGGATCTAGGTAGTTTTTTTGTACCTTGTTCTATTGGAGATATGGCTTTTGACCGAGCCTTATGTGACCTCGGTGCAAGTGTTAGTCTAATACCTCATTCTCTTTACAGGAAACTGGATGTTGGAGAGCTCAAACCAACCTCAATGACTTTGCAACTCGCTGACTCATCAATAAAGCATCCGGTTGGTATATTAGAAAATATTCCTGTACAAATTGGTAAGTTTTTCATACCTGCTGATTTTATAGTTTTAGAGATGGAAGAAAATTTGAAAAACCCTATTATACTTGGTAGACCTTTCTTGGCTACATCTGGAGCACTCATTGATGTAAGAAAGGGAAAATTGACTTTTTATATTTGTGGTGATATAATTGAATTTGATTTGACTGATTCTTTAAAAAAGGCATCAGACTCAGGGACATGTTGTAGCATAGAAACAATTAATGATGATGTTGTTTGTGACATGCATAGTTTATTTGATGAACTTCTGATTTTGAAACTGATACATCTTCTGAGTGTGCTAATAAAGAATCTCAGGAAAGAGCAGCGAAGAAGAAGAGGAAGAGACGAAAGAGGAGAGGAAAATCAAAGTTGCTTGAGGAAGGAAAAAAGCTCATAAGTAAATTTATACACTGTTTTAAGTCTGAGCCTTATGTTCTTGAGAACCCTGAACGAGACATAGAGAAATCAGGATGGCGACCAAACACAGAAGCACGATCCAATCTGAGTGTTGAACGGTCAAGCTAATGACCGAAAATTAGCGCTTCTTGGGAGGTGAAAATTAATTTTGTCAAAAAAAAAAAAACTTTGGTGGTTCGAACCTGAAGACACAAAGGATGATTGGGTCTGACACAGACTAATAGACCTCTGTGAGTATTTTCTTCCTACTCATTTGCATTCCATTCTTTGTATTTTTCTAATAATCCATGTGTTCAAATGGAAGATGAATACTTCAAACTTCTTGTACTCACATGCACAGATCCTCGCCTTTTGATTTTATTGATAGATATTTCGATTTAGTTGTGTTGACATAATATGATGATGATGTGTAGAAGGATTTTTCTGAAAATACTACAAACACCATGCCAAAATTTCTAATCTATTATCATGCATATCAATTTTTGGAAATTGGAAATAGATTTTATATGTTGAATTTATTTCTCTGATATAATCTATTTGTTGAAAATTTTTCATTAATTGATGCATGAAATTCTAGGTAAATGCATTGTTTAGTGAATGCAATCTTGAAGTGAAATAATGCTTTTGAATAAAATGAGCATATTTGCACATGTTATTGAGTTGATTTCAAGTGATTAATCTAGTTAATCTTTATAATCTTTTATGTTATTTGTTGGGAAAAAGAAATCCAAATCCATGAGAAAGAATGACTCCCCTACTTGGCACTGTATAAAATTAACAGTGGGACCTAAAGACATGGGTTGAAGTCCACAAAAAGAAAAAGAATAACTCCTCTTCTTGGCATTGTGTTCACAATGGTACCTAAGACAAGAGTTGAAGTTCATTGCAAAAGTGTGTATCTATGTAGATGCTTGCCAAGAGAGAGTTCCTTTGACATTGACTCCTCTGTCTCAAGAAAATTCTTTCTACCTATGAGATATGAGTTCTATTATGTGTGGTTATGTGACCAACATACTCTAAATTCGTCATCGGAAAAAAGGGTAATCGATTTAGAGAATGTCAAGGACAAATAAAAAAAATGAGTGGAAAAAGATTTGGACATCCTATTCCTGTAAACAAAAACATATTGGATGAAAATCTCAAAAACAAGATTAATTCATGAGGTTGAAATTCTATTACTATGCATATTGCAAAATTTTATTCGATTGAACTTTTGAGTCTTAAAGATTAATTTCAAAAGATGATGTATTTACTTGAAAATTTTGTGTGGGATTAATGAAATTTTCTATGGATGATTATATTTTAGAAATTTATTCATCATGTGAAAATTTATTTTTTTGGTATTGATTTCTTTATTTGCTTGAGGACAAGAAAAGTTTGAGCCTTATGTGTTTGATGACTCTAAATTTCATAGTGTTTTTCATACTTATTTGGTAGTCTTTTGAACCATAATCTTACTCTTTTGCTTTGTTTTTATACTTTTTTTTACCAAATGCTTCGGAATCTACACCATCTTTGGTTTTTGATCAATTTCAGGTAAAAGGCATTATTTTGAGGCATTTTCGAGCAAAATCAAATACATGGAAGAGTTACCATCATCAAGAGGAGTCCACATAACAAATTTCACGTAAATCAGAGCAAAAGACCAAAATAGGCAGTGCCGTAATATATATTACAGTACCGTATTTTGGTACAATACCGTAATATCGGAGCACCTGCCGTATTTTGGTGGATTTTCAAATCAGAGAATTGTCTTGATTTTATGGCACCGCTGTAAAGCATTACACTGCCGTAATTTGGAGCGCTTCAGAATAGAGACAGTTGCCGAAATTACAGTACTGCCGTAAACTATTCCACGTGCCGTATTTCCCAGGCGATTCAGACCAGAGAACTCATCCAATTTTACAGCACGGTTGAGAAGCATTTTACGGGCCATAATTTTTACACAGGGTTCACAGAACCAAAATACGGCACTGCCGTAAAATATTTTACGGCCGTAATTTCCATTCAAAAACGCAATTTTTACGGGCCCAAAAATTGCACAGCCATATCTTTTGATCTAGACCTCCAAATTGAGATCCGAAAGATGCTATGGACTCGTCTTTAGGAGTAGCAGACACACAAAGTGAAAGGATGAATTTTGATCCAGTATTGAGGGAGCAATTGACAGAGAGGCGGAATTGCTTGGTTTCATCGGTTCTCAGCCTACAAACCACCTCCAGCCACAAAAATTGACTGAGAGCTTCACCTGTTGAAGGAGAACGTGCATATGAAGTTTCAAAGTAAAGAGATTCTGATTGGAGGAGAAATCAATGAAACAGCGGTGACAGCGCTGTTCTAGGCAATTACGGTGTTGTAATGTCATTACAGCACTATTTTGTAACTTTTCTCATGTTCTTTTCGATTCCTATTCATACAGAAACATGTTTTATTATTATTCCTTCATCATGGTAGCTTAATCTTTCTTTGGGACATGGGGGTGTAATCTCTTTGTTTCTTAATGACTAGAAAACCCTAATTTTGTCAAACTAATTTTATTGTGATAATTTTACTTTTGTGATTGATTGCTCTTTAATTCTCCTTAGTTTTATAAATATCAACATGTTTTAGAATTTTACAAAATAGACTGATAAGTTGATTGCTTGAAATTCAGAACCCTAGGAATTATCGAGTTTGGAATTAACGTAAGAGATTAGGTTGTTCTTCGAATTCTAATTCTTAGAGAAATTTAATGCCTTGTTGATTTTATGATTCTTTGGATTGAGTTAATATTTTAGACTTGATTTGATGCTGCAAGAGATTGAGTATCGAGTCGTCAGAGAACCTTGAGTAAAACTTGTGTTGAGACTCTGATGCATGAGAGTGATCTTGAGTTTCCTCTTGAGGTTGTCAACTTTAGAATTCGGATGCACAAGAGTGATCCTTGAGTTCTTAGTTGATGGTTTATTTATTTTCAACATTGAATAGGTCTTGCACGAGTGTGAAGATCAGTTCTTTGTACGACTGTTTGCGCGAGAGCGAAACAATTTATTTATGAAGTAAACTATACCTTTATCATGATAAAATTGGATTGGCAAACACTTATCTTAATCTAGCCATTAGAAATAAAGTAGATGAACCCCTAGTCCCGATCCCTTCTCTGATATTTTCTCCGTGCTCTTTTCGATAGTTTGATTCACTATTTTCCGATTGCCAAGCTAGCGAGAAATCAATTATTCAGTACTTAGCAACAAGGTCTCTGTGGTTCGATATCTATTTTATTACTACGAAGTATCCGTGCACTTGCGGACACAACAAGTTTTTGGCGCCATTGCCGGGGACCTTGTTTTTGTTGATACCGAAGATATTGAGAGTATTTCTAGACTAGGTTTTTATTTACTATTTTTTTGTTATTTATTTACTTACTGTTTATTTTCTATTTTTCTTGAAATCACTTGATCTACCTACTTTGCATGCGCAGGAGTCTTAGGTCAGAACCGCTTGTTCCATTGGATCCTGAAATTAACAAAACCCTTAGAGTGCGCAGGAAGTTAAGACTAGAAGAAGATTTACAAGAAACATCACAGCAAATACAAGAAGAAATTTTGGATATGGCGAATAACGAGAGAAGATCTTTGCGCGACTATGCTGCCCCTAATTCACAGGGAATTCACTCTAGTGTCACCAGGCCGACCATTGATGCGAACAATTAATCAGAATCGAAAAGATGCTATGTGTTTTTGATCTTTGGCACAACATTGAAGTACTCATCTTTGTCTATCATCTAGATATTTTTGCCGAATTTTAAAGTCCATGGATCTTTCTAAAACACATATCTTTTCAATTCTGATTAATTTCTGCAGCAGTTTTTCTTGACTAATCTGATTAGCAGTTTTGCAGCAAGTTTTTAAGGTACTTTAATGATTTGAAACCCTGATTTTTCACTTGGAATATAAAGAACATGTGTCGTTCTATCCCGTGGATGAGTTATTTTCATGAAAATATTTTCTGATCATTCTAGGACACATGACAACTTTTCGAATTTGATTAACTTTTGTGCAGTTTTTGTAGTTTTGTAATCTAAGTAGCCTTCTTTCTGTTGATACCCTAAATTCCTGATAGATTTAAATCCTTTGATTTTTATACATATGGAAAGAACACGTTTTATTCTACCACATGGTTCTGTCCGTTTTCTTATTGGATCATTAAATCTTATTTTTGGGTATGGTTACTTTTCTTAAAATATTCACTGGCTGCACTGTTTGCTTTCTACATGTTATAGCTTCTTTTGCCTCCAGATCCAGAAATCTTCAAGAGCAACTATCTTCCACCTCTAGCCACCACTGCATCTGCCTCTGACATCACTGTTTCCAACTGTCGACATTGGATTATACCATCTGCAGATTCTTACTTCTTCTACTGCCTCTATTTCCATTGATTAGATTTATTTATGCAGTAGACTCTTTATTAGTCACTGATTTTTTTTTTATCTATGCTGCATTATTTCTGGCACCCACCAGCCGACGATCTCACATCCAGGACTGTATTCTCTAGCAGGCCACTAGAGATTGCTCACTCTACTGTCGGCACCATCACCATCATTGCTAGTAGCTTTTCAGATAGCATATGTTCTACCTCTGCTTCTTGCTTGCTCGACTCTTTCCACCGGCATCCTCTTCAGACCTCCGGTGACATCTCTGATTCTCTCTTGAGAAAATTATTTTTATCATTATTATTTTTAGAGACTATTTTTAGACTGAGCCTTATGTATCTTAAATTGTGGAGGTAAAATTTTCAAAAGGCACATCCTTGGACCTTGCAGCATCTGCCCCGACACTATTTTTGGTCTGAGCCTTATGTAATTTTGGTCAGAGCTTGCTATATAGTTTTGTGAGTATCATTTGCACTCTCTTGTTCATGATTATTTCATATGGTTGCATCTTTGATTTACTTTAGATGTATCACTCACTAAGATTTCTACTCGATATGGTCTCTTGAATCTATCATTTTACACTTTTGAACATTATTATTTGAGTTTGATGCTTCTACACCTCTATAACCACCGACACTGCTATTCTGTTTCACATGCTTATCTTTCTTTTCGATGCGGTTGTATGATGATTATGATGATACTAATTTCTACTATTTCGATGGGGTTGTATTATGATATTTCGATATTCTGATGAGCTATCTTTGATATGGTTGTAGTATACATGATGATATATTTAGTGTTTACGATGATATTTTGTGATGATGATGAGTATATTCTTGTTTTATATTGTTGATGACTTGATTGATTGATGATGAATGGATTCAAATTCATGATTAGAGAAAAACCCTATCATGTTAGATTTACTTCTTCAATGCATATCTATCTCTGAAATTTGACATTGGTTGATGCATGAAATTTTGGGTAGATGTATTATTTGAGGAATAAGATCTAAGGTGAACCTATTCTTTTGAATAAAATGAGTGTATGAGTATGATTTGAGAATTGAGATCAATTGATCAACCTACTAGATGTTTAGTTTATTTTTCTATTTGTTGGGAAATAAGAATCCAAGATCCATAAAAATAGTGAGAGACTCCCCTACTTGGCACTATGTAAAATTGATGGTGGTACCTAAGACATGGGTTGAAGTCTATGCATGAAAAATAATGAGAGATAAAAAGAATAAGACTCCTCTACTCGGCACTATGCAAAATTGATAGTGGTACCGAAGATAAGAGTTGAAGTCAAAAATAAAAAGTGTGTATCTAAGTGGGTACATGCCATCTTTACAAAAACAAACAAAATGCATAAAAAAAGAAAAAAAAATATGTGTGGAAAAAGATCTTGGAAACCTAATTCCTATAAACAAAAGCATGATAGATTTGAACTGAAAACTGAGTGAAATCATGAGATTGAATATTTTATTTATTATACAAGTTGCAAAGTTTTATTTAATTGAGTTGTGGATCTAGAGGATTGAATTCTAAGAATGATATGTTTATTTTATTTAATCAATTTTTGATTTTTGCTTGAGGACAAGCAAAGTTTGAGCCTTATGTATTTGATGACACCAAAATATATAGTATATTTTGTATCATTTTATATATCTTTTCAAGCTCAATTGAAGATCTTTTGCTTATTTTTATGCCAAAATTATCAAATATTGCAAAATCTGCTTCTATTTTGGTTTTTCATGATTTTCAGGTAAAAAGGCACTATTTTGAGGCGTTTTCAAGCAAAATCGAAGACATAGAAGAGTTACCATCATCAAGAGGAGATCACCCGACAAATTTCACGCAAATCGAAGCAACTGACCGAAATACAGTAGTGCCGTATTTTATATTACGGTACCATATTTCCGTACGATACCGTAATATCAGAGCACTGCCGTAATTTGGTGGATTTTGATATCAGAAAGTTTCCCTGATTTTACGACACCGCCGTAAAGAATTACACGGGCTGTATTTTGGAGCGCTTCAGAATAGAGAGATTCACTAAAATTACGGTACTGCCGTAAACCATTTTATGATGTCGTATTCCTCAGAGATTTCAGACTAGAGAACTCGTCCGATTTTACGGCACCACCATTATACCTTTTACGGGTCGTAATTTTGACACAGGGTTCACAGACCCAAAATACGGCACTGCCGTAAAATAAAACACGACCGTATTATCTTCCTTGACGCGCGACTTTTTCGGGCTGAATCTTGCGCGGACTATAACTTTTGATCCAGAGCTCCAAATTGAGATCTCGTCTTTAAGAAGAGAACACACACGAAGTGAAAGCCCTAATTTTTATCCAGTATTGAGAGAGTAATCGACAGAAGGGCGCTTAGGGTTTGGCTTTGCGCCGAGAGGCATGGAGGCCACCACAGGCCGTGATTTTCACACAAAAACTTCGCCTGGAGGAGGAGATGATACCCCAGAAGTTTTAGAGGAAAAAGAGTTCAATCGGAGGAGGAACCAAGGAAAGAAGGGGCACGACACTGTTCATAGCGTGTTTTGGAGGCAAATTACGGCTGTAATTTCTATTACAGCCGTGTTGTAACGTTGTTTCTTCTTCTTCTTTGATTTCTAAACACTTTGATACTATGGCTTATTGTATTTCTCTTTCCATGCTAGCTTAATCATATTTTGGGACATGGGTGTAATTCACTTTGATTTCTTAATGATTAGATAACTCTTATTTTCGTCAGAATAGTTTTATTATGATGATTCTGCTTATTTGATTGTTTGTCTTTGATTCTCCATAGATTGATGTTATTATTCATGTTTTAGAGTTCTCGCAAAAAGGACCGAAAGGTGATTTGCTTGAGAACTTGGAACCCTAGAATTGCATGTTAGGAACTCTCTTAGGTTAGTTCTTAATTATTTGATTTTAGTGATCTTATTGCCGTGATGATAATTTGAATCTAGGGTAGAGTTGAGTTGTCAAACGTGGACATCTTGCACGAAAGTGAGGATAGGAACATTGGAGAACCATAAGTAGAACTTGTGTTGAGTCTCGGATGTACGAAAGTGATCCTTGAGATTCCACTTGAGACAATCAACTTAGAATTCGGATGCACGAAAGTGATCTCGAGTTCTTTGATTGATGATTTACTTATCTTTAGCATTGGGATAGATCTTGCACGAAAGCGAGGATTAGTCCCTGCATGATTGTCTGCACGAAAGTGAGATGATCCCTTTATGAAATAAATTAAGTCTTTATATGATAAGATTAGTCTGACGACCTTTTATTTAAATATAGTCATTAGAATTAAGGAGGATGAAACCCTAGTCCCAATGTTTCTCTCTGATTAACTGATTTCGTGTGTTTCCCATTATTGCTTTGCTATTATTTGATTGCTTAGCTATTAAGAATACAACTATTTGGTACTTAACAATAAGGTCTCTGTGGTTCGATATCTTTCTTTATTACTTCGAGTATCTGTGCACTTGCGGATCACAACAAGTTTTTGGCGCCATTGCCGGAGACCTTAGTTTTGTTAATATCAAATTAGTTGTTAGTATTGCTAGACTAGGTTTTATTTATTTTAGATTTAACAAGTTTATGACGCAGATGTATGAAATACATAACAACGACCATGCCTGGATGTATACCACAAATGAATGTGACATAAATCGGACTAGCCACAGGTCCTAGGGCATATACACCAACACTAAGGACATGAGTTGAAGTCTAATATCATAATTAGCTATTGGAGTTTTGCATCCTAAATAATATATTTGAGTTAATCCCAACAAGTTGATTTGGATGGATTGGAATAGCATGAGTAATGTGTATGCTTGATTGAGTTCTCTGTTTACAGTTGGCTGAGTTCTTTGACTTCTAGAAATCATGGGATCAAACTATTGAACGTTCAAAACACCTAATCACTTGATTTCTTCTGATTAGATCTGGGATAGCTAGTAGATGTTTTTTTGATTTGGATGCTTGTTTTTAACTTGAAGGATTATCTTTATACCTTTCAGGCAATTCACTCTATTTTATTGCTTGAGGACAAGCAAAAATTTAAGTCTGGGAGTATTTAATGTCTTGCATTTTAATTGTAATTTCTAGTATTATTTCATCTCAAATTTAGGTCTATTTTAATGTTTTTATACACCAATGAGACTTATTTACTTGATTGTTTCAGAATCTTCACTTTTTCTCATTTTTGTGGAATTTCAGGTAAAATCACCTAATATTGAAGTCTTTTAAGATTCTAAAGTCATGGGGTGATTCCTTACGAGAAGACGAAGCTGCACGTCAAATTTGGGTCCACTCCGAGCTACTTTAAAAAATACGGCCAGGTGAACCCGGTGGGGTTCACCGGTGCTTTCACGGGATGTATGGAAATTCACATAACACATCTCGGCTTGCCTGTGCTTTTGGTGTTCACCCGTGATTCTCTCGGTGGAGGCTTGCGTGGAAACATACAGGAGACTTCACAGCCTGGTAAACCCCGTGGGGTTCACTGGTGATTCTTACACGAAAAAACTGTACAATAGGCTTCACAGCCAGGTGAACCCGGCGGGGTAGACCCGTGATCATGACTCTGCAGTCTGACCTTCACTTAGTTTTTCTTCGATTCCGAGCCCTAGAAAAATCCAAAAAAGGCTAGAAAATATGTTTTGGAAAGCTAACAGAGAGGCGAATCCAAAGAATATAAAAGCCCTTTTTATTGTTGCCAAATTATCAATAAACTAGCACACAATCCAGCTAGGGTGAATGGAAGAGGTGACACAGCGTTTTTGGGGCGATTTCATGAGATTGGAGCGTCAGATCTTCATGATTTTTAGGGATCTTGTTTGGTTCATCCTCTCCTTCCTCTCCAAAATGTTTTGTAGCAATTTTCCTAATAGTTTAGAGAGAATTATACGAGCATTCATGACTATTGGAGCGTCAGATCTTCACGATTTTTAGGGATCTTGTTCGGTTCATCCTCTCCTTCCTCTCCAAAACGTTTTGTAGCAATTTTCCTAATATTTTAGAGAGAGTTGTATGAGCTTTCCTGACTATTGTAGTGTAAAACCCTTTTCGGGACTTGGTTGAAGCCCATTGATGAATTATTTCAAGTAATCTTAACTTATTCTGTTACTTTGAAGTTTGTATGAGCATATTTTACCTTGTTGTAGTTATTTCATGATATTGCTTTGGCCACGTAGTATCGTGTGGTAGTTGACACGATCCTGACCGAGAGGAGGATCATGTTGGCGGATTCCCTAGGTAAAACTTGTGAATTCTTGATACGAGAGTGCTTGGGCTCGAGGGTAACATAATCGTCCATCGAACTCATTGGGTTTATCTAGAACGATCCACAGCGAGAGCAGGAGATCGTTCTGGATAAGCATCAGGGTGTACCGACTGAGATAGGGCATCCTATACTTTTGGGAGGATTCCATAAGCTATATTACGAAGTTCTGATCTCTCTCATACAGATAACCTCCTCATCGTTGCGTTTGATCTTTTGTTTTGTTTATTGATCGCAAAAACCCCATTTTGAATCACTTAGCTATTGAGACTTAGACTTTCTAGTACTGAACCTTGCTCCCTTTGGGTTCGACAACCTTTTATATTACTTCGATATTACTGTGCACTTGCGGAACGTGTCACAAGGATCTAAATCTACTTGAATATTTTATTTTCAATGTCAACAACAACGGTGTTCTATTGATCTTCACCGAGCATAATCTTAATACAAATGGGAAAAACTCTTTAATTTCCAATAAACACTAACAGTCTCCTAATTCTCTCTAATCATTATTATCTGGCAACCTCATCCCAAAATTACAAAAGAATATTGAATAATGATAATCATTTGCACATGAATCAAACAACATAAAAATGATATTAGAATATTCAATAATGATCATCATTTGCACATGAATCAAACAACATCCTTTTGGTGATTACATAAATGTCACAAAATACACCAAGGCCTTAGAAGAGGTATGTTGTATCTTGTGCAAACAACTAGATTCATATACTGTAAGCACCACTACACACCATTGCCTGATGTATCTTATGTTGGGGTATGCCCTTAAGGCTAATGTTTGAGGCCTATGGGAATGTAACAAGTATCATGTAATAAACTCTATGTGTTTATAAAGGCATGGTTGTTATTCAGTTAGCTACATTGTCTGCTGCAATATATGTTCTTCTGAATAATGTCTCAAAGCTGTTCAGCTGGGCTGACATGCTATTATGTCCTTAGTCGATATATCTTGGTAAACATGAGACAGCCTCGATATGGTTAAGACTAATATGTGTTCTAATCTTATAGGATGCTTCGAGCATGGAATAAGATGTAGACTCATGGGTACATGGGATGTACTGGACAGACCCTACTAGGATGTTCAATTGTTTGTCACAATGTGAATATTCCTTGATTAAGACAAGTGGCACATTTCCTCTGACTTGAGATCACTTGTGTTTTCTAAATGATGATTGTCATTGTTTTGAGGTAGTTCAATATCATTTGAAACATAATGATTATAGACTATCTTGGATGGTGAGCTTGAATCAGGTTAGAGCACTAGTGATAGACATAGGATTGCCGTCTCCTTGTTTAAGGAGTGTGATGTTCTAAAGGGGCCCCCTGGATGAGATGATTGAGAGAGTGTATGGCCATACCCAGGTGACAGTGATCATCTGTTCTAATCATGCTCATCATATTGGAGTTACGAGCTTGACAGGCTTGTCCAATAAGAACATCCAGTGGCAAAGGAAACATGTATGCTTTGTGAATTGATTCACACTTGTGCTGTTTTTGGGTGAAGTCTTGGAAGACTCTTTCCTTGATATCGGGAGACAGTGATGTGTTGCTAGATACCCCTCACTGGTTGTGATAATGTAAATTATCGTTACCGATGTTTTAAGGAAACCCTCAGGGTCGCACAATTGATGATATGGCTTACTTAAGTCAGATCGTGTGGACTGAATTGTTTCGGGTTCAGTTTAAAGGGATTTAATCTCTGATTGTGAGTGAGATCTGGTCTGATCATGTTTGATTGATTAGGGCTTGAGATCGGTAAGCTTCGATCGAGAGAAGAGATGCTAGATCGGTCAGATCAGGAGCATCATAGAGATCAACGGCTAGATCTGGAACCTTAGGGTTTTAATATGATCTAGGCCATGTCGTTTGGTTTATTTGGTAATTGAACCAAAATTAAATTAAACCAAAATGGTTCAAGCATTGGCGACAAGTTCACTTGGCGTGAACATGTTGGGCGGTTAGTGGTGCTATTTTTAGCAACCATGATCTCCACTTGGAGACACTCACGTTCGAAAGAGAGTGCTCTCTCTATTCTCGCCACTTGAACGCATTCCTCTTGTTTTTCCGTGGGTGACGACGCCTTGGATTTGGAGGAGAAATCGGCAAAGAAAAGATCTCTTCATCCCTTTCTCATTTTCGATCAAAGACTTCTTTGGATCTTGCTAGCACAAGGATCGCAAAGAGGAGTAGGCGACATCAACTGTGTGCGTCACCTCTGGAGAAGATCTGCTTTGATCTTTGCTTCCTAGGCGCCATTCGAAATGGCTATGGTATGAGTTTTATCTCTTACATGCAATCGTTTCCATTTCGTTGATCATATCACATGAACCGATTCTTGAAACCCTAATCCGCTGCCCAAAATTTTTATGCGCCACTGCCTAGGGTTTTCGCTCCCCCTAGAAGGGGACCCCCCTTAGTTTAAGGGGTACTTTCATCTTAGATCCCCCTTCCAATACCACTTTGTTTTTCATCTTAAAGCTTATTCAAACTATCCTTGTCTTTGTGAGGGATCAAATGTCAATCGAATAACCATTGCTTCTCTATTTACCTTATTTTGTAGATCATTCAGGTTGAAGTTCCTTAGAAGATTAAGAATAAACTCTTCTAATTCATGTGGAGTAGGCAAACTTATTTTCCATGCCCAATTTATTATGCATTTTGACCTATGCCATGTGAAATGAAAACTTTCAATTTTTTTAAAATTGATCCATTTAAAAGAATGTTCAATTATTTTAGTAAATAAAATGCAATTATTTTTGCAACCCTAAAAAATTTAAATACCATTATTTGATATAAAACCTACAAACATAATGAAATAGATACTATCTCTAAGAGTACTATAAATGAATAATTAACCAGATGATGTATATCGTACAAGGCAAGGAGCATACAAGGAGTTAAACCTTTTCACTAAAATAAACATGCAACTAAAGAACTTGAGTCTCTAAATCTTTAACAATAAGGTTGAAATCCTCATTCCATATAGCATTCAAGGTAAACATCTTAATTGATGTTGTCCCTCTTTTTGTACTAAAAAAAATCATTTATTTCACATCCACATGCAAAATTTTGGCCAGGTGTTGACGCCAATTTTCTAACAATAATTAATAGGATCTTGTATATCTAGCATGATTTGCAAAATGATTTTCTACCCTATTTGCGATTCTAAGAATTTAGATTATCATTATCCTATTGAATTGACAGGTTAGAGAGTGAATCTCTCCTTGGATATTTTGAATCTCATCTAAAAGTTCAATTTGACAATTGATCTTATGTATTTCTTATCCAGTAAGAATAGTTTATCATGTAAAAACTAGAGGGGATTTTTAATTACTATAGGCTAAATAAATGGGGCATTATTTGGGGTAATTTTTAAGGCAATGTCGCTATTCTCAAATTGAGGCAAATGAAATGCCTATGCAACATTGAAAATTTTTTCAATGAATTGTTTCACCATGAGTTTATAGTTGCCCTATGTTATTATCAAGGTTCTAAATCTACTTGAATATTTTATTTTCAATGTCAACAACAATGATGTTCTAAGTATTGATATTTACCGAGCATAATCTAAATACAAATGAGAAAAACTCTTTAATTTCTTATAAACACTAAAAATCTCTTAGTTCTTTCTAATCATTATTATGTGGCACCCTCATCACAAAATGATAGTAGAATATTGAATAATGATCATCATTTGCACATGAATCAAACGACATAAAAATGATAGTAGAATATTCAATAATGATCATGATTTCCACATGAATCAAACAACATCCTTTTGGTGATTACCTAAATGTCACAAAATACACCAAGGCCATATAAGAGGTATGTTCTATCTTGTACAAACAACTATATTCATATACTCTAAAAAAATAGTGTGTAGCTAACAATAGTAAAAAATTTCCGCCAACATGCATCAAAGCATGCCTATGCTTATTAGTAGAGCCACGAAGATGAAGTGATCAAGGTAGCTATCTATGCTTCGAGTCTCAATGCTTCTTTGAGGATGATTTCAAATCAAATTCAATATAATTGTTGTGTGACCTCATTATGTGGCCAAGTAATACAAGTGTGGTAACAAAATCCATTAGTCATGTATTAGCTAAGCTAAAGTACAATTAGTCATGCATCATCGATGTCTACCTAGAGTCTTCTCATTGAAAGCAAATAAACAAACATGAATCAATGATGCATATACAAAAATAAAATGCTAGAAATTGGTTTGGTAATTTCAAATTGGTTCTACATCAACCACACTTCTCATGCTACAAGAGACACTTATTGCTACATAATGGTTCCTAAAAAACGAGGATCTATCCCAGAAAATTTTATTGTCAACACCATACATTATTAATTATATTAGGGAATAGGTTTAGTAAAACAAAAAAATAGAATCTTATTTCACCTCCAAGGATCCATGCAAAGAAGATGTCATTTCATTAAATGGAACATACTTTTTGAAGATCAAATATGTCAAGCAAGAGCATATGAGATTATAAAGTACATGACATTTCTCATTTATATATTTTGTATCAGATTTGATAATAAAAAATTTGTCATGAATATCCAAAACATATGCATAATCTTATGAAAGCTTATAATGAGAGATTAAACTTAGGGGAGAGCAAATTTTCTTTTAAAAAAACACTAAAAAGAAAAATAAGGTTTGAAATTTCTTTATTGACATTTGTTTGATTCTTTAACATAATTACTTTTGTTGGTACTAATATTCCTGTAATTTCCCTGAAATGATAAATAAATATTTAATTAAATTTGAATATGCACTTATCCTTGTGAAATACTTTCAACACAAACAACAGCTACCTCCATTTGTTCGCAATTTGTGGAGATATAATGACGCGTAACAGAACTGTGATAGAGAAATTTCAATAAGTAATATTTACTATAATTATAGTAAAAACTATAAAGAGTCCAACATCTTTCATGCATTACAATAAGAGTTATCACAAGGATCTCAAATAGATCGATGATGCAATTACCAATGGAATCTATTTGATATGAGCCACTTTTTTCATGAATTAGGTGAATCATTATTAATATGTCAAAATAACATATAGTTTTTGCCTTAGTCCATTGTCGTGTGCTCGTGGTCAAGGTGGAGAATAACTGGAACAAAAAATGAGCATCACAAGAAGAGTTTTTTTCTTTATGCTCTTATCATATGTATCTTTTTTATAAACTTCAATGCAAGAAAAGTTATGAATTGTCATAATTTGGATTTGATGCTAATGATATAAAATTACCTATGTAAGCTCATCGTGAAGATTGACAATCTTGTGACTATCTAGCCACATAACTCCATAGAGAATCAATTTGTATGTGTGCATGTATCTCATGAACGGTCACCACTACTAGCAATAGCTTCTTTCATTTTAGCATTTGGTTACTATAATAAATTCTATGAACAATCATCATGCCCTATAAGAAGTGCCTCTAAATTGGTGTAAAAAATTCAAATATAAAAAAAAACTGTTAGAATGGTTTTTTTTAATACCCTTTATTGAACATCCTATTTAAAGGTATTGAGCTTCAAATACAATAATTTTAGAAATGCAGGAGTTGGTGACGGTTACAAAACAAAGAGTTGTTATTTCTTCATTTATTGTCTATATATGTATCTCTAGCACTCTCGTTGTTGATAAGCCTATAAACAAGGAAAAGGACTACTAAAAAAATAGGGACCAACAAGTTGGTAGCAAATTACTACAATGATTGTGTCAATGCCTTCAACCTTTATGGCAGTATTGTTCTTATTAGTAATAGTTGTATTCATCGAGGGTAACATGGCAAGAAGGCCTCCTCACTCAGAAGCGTCAGATTTTGTCATTGACCTCCCAGAACAGCCATCTAATAGGATTCAACACTATGCTGGCTATGTTAGGATATATGAGGATAAGTCAATGTTTTATTGGTTCTTTGAGGCCATAGAAGAACCCATGAAGAAGCCCCTCGTCTTGTGGCTCAATGGTGGTAGGCATCCATGGACAGCTTAGGACAAATATATCTTGTAACTTTGATTCATGCGATGATAACATTTGGAAATTTTATAGGACCAGGATGTTCAGCCATTGCTGGAGGAGTACTTAAGGAAATTGGTCCCTTTCTTGTTTTGAATGATGGATCCGGCCTTAGATCTAACCCTCACACATGGATCAAAGGCAAGTCTAATGCTACATATAATTCATTCATACATAACCTCTTATAGTTTTCTAATTTAATTTTCTCTTTCTACTTCAGAAGCAAATATTTTGTTCCTAGAGTCTCTAGTGGGAGTAGGCTTTTCCTATTCTAATAAATCATCAGATTTAGAAAAGTATAGTGATAAGATGACTGCGGAAGATACCTACTCTTTTCTTGTAAATTGGTTTATCAAGTTTCCTACATTCAAATCTCATGAGTTCTATATTGCTGGAGAGAGTTATGGTGGTGAGTTAAATGGTTTTGTGGTT
Source organism: Costus lasius (assembly GCA_027563935.2). Lineage (NCBI taxonomy): Eukaryota > Viridiplantae > Streptophyta > Magnoliopsida > Zingiberales > Costaceae > Costus > Costus lasius. The sequence goes on along the minus strand of JANVAS020000016.1, from coordinate 349,863 downwards.
GGTATTCCTACATACAGTTTGAATAGGTATTTTAATGATGTTAATTCAATTGTTGCAGGACATTATGTTCCACAGCTAGCATTGCTCTTGCATGAAAAAAATAATAGAGTGACAAAGGAATCATATATCAACCTTAAAGGTGTTTTGGTAAGACATTTCCAAATTGCTCTAACTAGTAGTAGCCACAATGTTCGCAATTTGTTTCCACCTAATTGATGGTAAAATTTTTAATGATGAATGATATATCAAATGAAATTGGTACATGACCCTATCATAGAAAACAATTTGTTGTGAGTTTGAAAAATATGATTTATGTAAATATTTATTTCACTGTGCTTTTGTAGATTGGAAATCCTCAACTCGATTAGGGAGTGTAATTTATGTATATATTTACTTGTGCTCTTACAGATGGGAAACCCACAGCTCGATTGGGGAGTAAACTTTTTTGCAAAGGCAGAGTTTGGTTGGAACCATGGGATTATCTCTTACAAATTATATCAAGCTTTCATTAATGAATGTCAATCAATAAAAAACCATTCCATACCTTATCGGTATCAACATGAAAATTGTAAGGATGCCATGCGTGCAATCCATGCAAGAATTCAGCACAAAGATATAGATAGCTACAATATTTACATGCCCGTATGCTCCAAAAATAATGGCCCAACAAGTGTAAAACTTCTACTTCATCCATTGTTATGCTTCCATATGTCATTGGTTAACTTGCACATAAACATTTTGCTGCATTTTTTTGTGGTATAATTAGGATGCATTTATCGGATTAGAGAAGGACGAGACAACATATGATCCATGTGCAAGTTTCATCATGGATGTTTATCTTAATCGAAATGATGTGTAAAGGGCATTGAATGCTAATGTTACTCACCTTCCCTATCCGTACTCAACTTGCAAGTTAAGTATTTTGATTTGTTCTTTTAGTAATATAATTGTAATGAATTTGAGATTAATCTTATTATATATTCCCACACATGAACTATGTGCATAACTAACTAGTCGAGCACTTGTATACTTATTCTACAATGTTGATACAGCAAACATATACACAATATATATGATGAAGATGATCAAGAATCAATTGTTGTTCCTACGGTGCGAAAGCTACTAGATGAAGGCTATCGTGTTTGGATTTACAGGTGCTCTTATATGTTCAATTCAAGTTCTTTTAAATTAACTTGGTAATAAATTAATAAAAACATAAGAATATGTCATAACATTGTGCGTTGCAACTTTGATAGTGGTGATCTAGATGGGGCTGTGCCTATGCAAGGAACGAGAGAGGTTATCATCAGCATGAATCTTATAGAGAAGAAATGGGACAAATGGGGAGGGTGGAGAGAATGGTACTACAATGATCAAGTCGCTGGTTGGATGGTGGAATATGTCGAAGGATTAACCTTCATCACTATAAGAGGAGCTGGGCATATGGTTCCAGTAAATGCTCCTAGGCGCTCACTCACTCTATTCTCCAACTTTATCAAGGGAGAGCCATTACCCTCTTACATCACTAGCACAAAAGCATAAGTCTATGATACATTCTAAGCACGACACACATGTCAATGACTTATTGTACAAGGATGCATTGGTTGATCTGTATCATCATTCCTCATGATAAGAATTGCTTAGTGAAGGTTTGTGTTGTATTACGATTAACGATCAAGTATCCAAGATATCATTGATTAAAATTTATTATTCTCATGTGCTAGATAAAAATGTGTATACGTATACAAAATTGTAAAGATACAAAAAATTCCAAAATGTTTTACTATAAAATAAATGAAATTTGTATTGAAATTATAAGACATGATTGCTTCAAAGCTAGTTTGAGGGAAATGTTGACATAGATGCCCAACTGGTAACCCACTACTAAATTTAGAATCTCATGCTTAGTTATTTTATTTTGATAATCTGCTTCTCATGTTTGAATCTTAACTTGCTAAGTCTAGGTCTAATCACATTCATCCTTTTGCACTCACACCTAAATAGCCATTGATATCACTGCAAAATCAACAAGATTTTGCTTCGTAGATTTGTTTCTCAATTTTTTAATATAATTGAACCATCCATGGTTCTTGGGAGCTATCTTGTATAGCATCACTCCAATTTTTCCAGTTCAGTTTAACTTGTAGATCTCACAGTAGGCTACCAAACGTTCTATTGCACTTTTGAAATTTAGTATTCTGAACTACAATAGCGAGTAATTAGCTCTCAATTTAGTATTCTAATAGTTAATCAACAAATTTGTAAGTCGCGCAATTCATTTTCACTAGGACTTTAGCAAAAATGGTTTTATGATTCTGACATCTATAACCAATTCATCTTGATATCATAGTTCAAGAATCAATCACATTGCATTATGATTTCCTGATTTTAAAGTTTCGTTTTCAACAGTTACCAACAAGGTTCTCAGCAAACTGACTCTGATTCTAGATTTAACGCCTTCACTAATCTTGCTTGCTTAGTCTGCTGAAGTCGAGCTTATTTTAGCCAGAAGCTTAGATCAGTTTCTGGATTAAATTGGCTGCTACAGTTCTAGTTTACCAATATAGTAGTATTTTGGATCTAGTAAAGAGCAACCAAGTACGCTAGACTATTTACTTTAGCATCCTTTATTTCCAGTTAATTCAAACTTAGAAATTATGCATAAACCAATAACTATATGAACTAGAATATAATCAAACTGCTGCTCAAATTCCAAGTATCCTAGGAGCTGTCCTAAAATCAACTCTAAGAACCAGGATATCCTGAGGATTTTGAGAAGATCATTCAAGACCCACAACCTAGGGACATCAACATAGAAACACCACCAGGATCTAATACTAGGAACCTGAGTGAGAAGATGCGTACATCTGACCTCAACCCACTCCTAAAAGAGAAGGTAAAGGTTTCCACACGGAAATCAAACTAAATCCCTTTAGCTTTGATGTCATCTTAATGGAAGAGGCACGTGCATCTATAGAAAAATTAATTTTGATTAAAAAAATAGTCCAACACCATAGAAAGAATTAAATAACTTAATTAGCACTAACAAATTTAAAAAAAATATGTTCATTCTATTTAACAAAGTTAAACAATCAATTTATGTGAATATCAACATGCAAGGAGTCAATTTATGTGAATACCAACATACATACAAGGGACCGCTATATGGATGAAATTTTTTTTTACAACGTTATTTAGAAACAACTACTAGAAACGACATGAGTGTGGAGGAAGTGCACTAAAATGAAGCTCTTAGCAATTTTTTAAGAATAAGGCATACCTATATTTATCTTATTAACTAAGGATGACCACAATAAGATTCTTAGGAGTTATACTAAGCAACAAAATAAACTTAGGCCACTAGGAAAATCTCAAAGTGGAACATTTTCAACTGTGCATATACGTTAGTGCTTGGTTAAACAAAATTATCATGCTTCCTTAGTTGATATCTCATGAGCCCTAGGAAGAGAACATGTTATGGGTGAACAAATGACTAAGAAAATAAAATCAAGCATATATACAAAGGAAAAGCCTCATATACGTGCTTATAAATACTAACAAACCCTAGATGAGTAGTTATTTCACTTATTAGCTAAAGCTTTTCCAGATAATTCTCATGAGATTTTGCGTAATCAAACATTCTTTTCACAAATATTTTAATCCCCACATTTAAAACAAGCCAAGGCGGGCATAAATGAACTATGACAACATAACTGAGCCCTGCCCAATACAAAGATCATCCATATCATGGGTAAAATACTCTACAATCCTATGACCGTAAAATTGTCATGTCCAAAACTTTGAATTTTTCACCCAATAATAATATTATGAGTTCAGAAGTATTATGTTGGATTTTTCTAGAATTTTTATGAAAGTTTTAGGTTCTTTCTCAGTTTCATAAAAGGTTAAATTAAATAAATATATTTAAAATTTTCCATTTATTTAGTTATGAAAGGTTAATATTTGTCCTTAGATGGCTCTGAGTTTAAGAGCAATTGCATGATTAAGTCTCAGATTTGGTGAAATATGATTTAGTTTAGCTAAATCTAGACTATTTTGCACAATTTTAGCCTATTCAAGAGGCTTTGAATCAGTTCAATCAAATAGAGACCGGTTCAGAAAATTTTAAACTAGATCTATCCCATGTTAGCTTTATTCTACTTGTTATACATTGATTTGATTGTTTTTATATGTAAATCAACTATGTAGATTGATTGGTTCATCTAATTAGTCTCACATGTTGAACTTTATGTAAAAAAAAATTATTGGATCCTAATAAGGTGAATCCTCAAACTTGCTTCTATAGATTTGTATATGCCTTCTACCAGTTTATATTATCTATATTTAGTTTATCAATCTAGCAACTTTGGTGTATACAATTTATACATGTTGACATCTTTAGATGTGATTACCAATTATCGTGTTGTCATTCATAGATATGTTTATAGATTATTATCCAGACATCTTAGATGTGTTCATAGATTATCATGTTCATAGCCTTAGAGTTGTTTACTCATTATTGTGTTGACATCCTTAGTTATGTTTATTGATTATCATGTTGGCATCCTTAGATGTGTTTTCTAATTATCATGTTGGCATCTTTGGATGTGTTCAAAGGTTATTAGTTTGCATCCTTTGATGTGTTTTCAGTTTATAAGTTTTGCATCCCTTTAATTGTGTACAATTTAATGGTTTGGCATCTTTTGATGTGTATATAGTTTAACAAATGTGGCGTAATTTGATGTGTTTATAGATATTCTTGTTATATCCTAGTTGCATATGTTATTAGTATGATAGTGACACTTGCTCTTATACTAGTAATATCTTACTTGTACAATACTTTGATTGGGCACAAAGATATCCACATAGTGGGCAGGACCAGATCCCTAGTTTATTATAGCAAGCATTTTAAGACATGTACACATGGTGGTGCACATGATCATCTCAAAGTGTGTGTGGGGGCACCACTCTATATTACGAGCAGAGTGACAACTCCAAGAGCCCACGGATTGGGATGATGACCAAATGGATTATATTAGTGCTCTCATATCCATATACATGTATAGTTTGACATCTTTGTAGTTGCTATCTTCATCAAACTACAAATACATGTAGCTTTGTTGTATTTCATATTTATATATCACTCTTTGTATTTCTTTTAGTTGGTCTTCCCTCTTCGGTTTTAGGCGACTACCCTTCCACTAGAAGAGGCTTACTCAACATTGTTGTTGATATTTGTTGACTTACAGATTCTAGTTCAAACTAAGGAAATTAGCTCAAGGACAAGAGGATTTTTTTTTTAACTTCAAGATAAATGTTGAACATGTAAGTGAATTCATTGATATATTTGTGAAAATTTGTATTGGTGTAAAAGCTCAAATTTAAACACTTATGCTAAATTATTTTAAATTTAATGGTATCATGTTATAGATAAACATGTTTTATAATAATTGGACTTAAGATAGCAGGTATAGTTGTTATATCTTGGTTTGGTTTTTTTGGGGGGTAACAAAAATGGTATCCGAGGAGTAGTTTAAGGCTTAGGGGAACCTAAACATAAACTTAAGTTCTTGGTTGAACTTCTGAGGCATGTAGGACATAACTCTAAATTCTAATGATTAGGATTTTGATCTCAAAGTTAGCCTAAGCCATGGCCGTTGGTCTATGATTTGGATGCATATGGTATGTAATGATGAACCTTATGGTTCAGGCTTAAAGTCTAAGATTTAGGATGCATGGTTGATAGAATAAAGTCAAAGCTTAAAGCCTAATGTCTAAGGACTAAGATCTTTGGCTAAGACTCAGGGATACACTTAAGACTAGCTTAAAGTCTGAGGACAAAGATCTTAGGCTAAGACTTAGGGATACACTTAAGACCACAGTATAAAATGAGCTTGACTATGATTATCATAAATAAGTCATACTTTTGATATTAGGACATGATATGAACATGTTAATTGAACATAGACAAAGAACAAGTCTTAGATTATCAATGTCATCTATTGTTCACCAGATCACATAGATTAAGTCATGTGGAATTGATGTCTAATTAAAGTAACAATTTTATGATTGTTGATATTAGTTAGCCTACGCTTGAGTGCGGAATGACACTTGGTAGTCATTTGAAACGAAAAACAAGAATTGATGAGGCTAGTGATTTGGTGCTAGTCTAAATTAAGTGTAATATAGTCCAAGCAGTTTAGGACATTATGATCTTATGATCATATATAGTTTACACATTTAGTTTGATTACCAATTCTGACATTTTTGTGATCCTACAGTCAGTCCACTTCATGCTAGTGATTTGGTGATCATATCTATTCATGATTCTATTTATGTTGGCACTTAAATTCTTGATTGCATTGTTTGGATTATAATTGTACTGCTATGACTATCTTTACCAGGATATAGGGATTGTGCTTGATTTGGATCATGTGATTATTAGTGAATTTATTGGTGGTCTTATGATCACACGGTTATGCTAGTGGACTAATGGTCACTCCAACTAGCTCACATTCCAGTCTCACAAGTACCAAAGTTATCCCTTATCCATTAAGATACCTTGATTGGGGACAAACTTATTAGACTGAGTAAAATCAATCTTCAAGGATACTATTATATTATTCTACACATCAATGTAGGTTAAGTAATCGACGTATTGACAATGCCTTAATTATTCAAAAGGATAAATGTACATGCAACATATTATAAAGGTTGTAGTTGGGTATACCATAAATATTGACCAGGAAAGTGAGTGATCAAGATTGGATTTATCCCTCCTATATAATGGGATTGTTGGCATCTTAGTTCCCTTGATCAAGTATAACAAAAATATATGACCATGCTCAAATGAATTGGCATATTGATTGTATTTGTTGTATTAGTCTACTTGGGTATTAAGAAACATAATGATTGAACTGTAAGAGTGTGACATGTTCTATGGCTTATGTTCATTCGAGATACCAAGGACATAGTGGCTAAAATATACGATAACTTTATCACATAATGGTGGTATCAAATCTCAACATTATTATTGCATAGGTAGCAATGATGTGTTGCTAAAAGGTGCGTATGTGCCCTTGCATGAGAGATTTGATTTTCATAAAGAATGTTTTTTTATCAACTAATTGGCTTCTCCTTTGCAAGGATCCTTGGTGGCAAATAAATTTATTCTCTTTATTTTTTGTTATGCTATTCTATACCAATTTCTCAACAATTACTAGGACTCACCTTAGTTTTTTATTCTCTCTTCCTAAAAAGATCGTGGCATAAGGATTAACATGTTTCTTTCAATTGAACATCTTCTAAAAAATTCTATAATAAGCACCACTATGCACCATTGCATGATGTATCTAAGATCCCTCTTCCAATACCACTATGTTTCTCATCTGAATGCATATTGAAATGGGCCTTATCTTCATGAGGGATCAAATGTTAAACGAAAGCCATTGCCTCTCAATTTATTATGCATTTTGACCTATGCCACATGAAAAAGAAAACTTTTAATTTTTTTAAAAAATCGAACTATTAAAAAATATTTTCAATGATTTTTTCAAATAATATGCACTTATTTTTGCAACCCTGAAAAATTTAAATACCATTATTTGTTATAAAGCCCACAAACTTAAGGAAATATATACTATCTCTAAGATTACAATAATTGAATAATTAACCAGATGATGTATATCGTATAAGGCAAGGAGCATACAAGGAGTTGAACCTTTTCACTACAATAAACAAGCAACTAAAGAACTCGAGTCTCCAAATCTTTAACTATATGGTTGAAATCCTCATTCCATTTGGCATTTAGGTTGTGTTTAGTAGGAAGGAAAGCAGGAGGGAATGGAAGGAAAGTTGGAAGGAAAGCTCTTTTGACGTGTTTAGTACGAAGGATATAAACTAGGGGAGGTAAAATGGGAGGAAAGTTAGAAGGAAAATAGGGTTATTTGCTTTCTGCCCAAAGCTAGATCTTACACTTTATCAACGTATTTTCACCCTCTCTTTCCTTATCTCCCTCTCCTGCCTCTCGCCTCTTGTCGTCATTTCTTCATTGCCCAAATTAGCGATGATCCTCCCTCAATCGCACCTGCTGCGAAGAAGCGCCGAGGAGTGGGCATCGGCATCAGCGCGGCAGAACACCATGAGTTGGTGGCAGCACGGTAGGCGAGGAGGGTCTATAGTTTGGACTGCGTGTTCGACCTCATCCCACCGAGGACATACAGTTTGATATGGCAGGGGAGGGCAACGCAGGAGAAGCCGGGGAGCTGAACGGCACACCACCTCCGGCTAGAATTGGGGAGAGAGTGCGACGGCAGCCTCCAACTTGCAGTGGAGGAAAGACGAGCTAGAGAGGACGCAGTTCCAGGTGGAGGAGACCAACGAAGCAGAACATTTGCTTGGCCTTGCAATCTGAGAGAAATTCTATCGTGGGATCGTCAACAAAGGTAACCCGATTTGTCGACCATTCCACAATCTGGCTTTTGCTCAAGCCAAGGCTCTTTGCGAACAATCTCTCATTGCTTCACGATATAGTATTTTCATTTGCAATGATGGAACTGGTGATAATGGACCTTATCCTAGGATTTTTGTATTAGAGCTTCTTGTGGACCAGCTAAGTTACCAGAGTCAAGTTGAGTGCCATATCTTTTGTACTTTGCAATTGTTATTGAATACACTCTCACGACTTGAAGAACACTAGTTAATTACTATAATATTAAATAATTATTAATTAAACAATTAATTACTTTCATAGTATCTAATGATATTTAATTAATTTCATATTATTTATTAATCTTGAATAATTATTACAATATTTCATAATAATTAATTAATCATTATATTTTCATAGTAGGAGAGAATATTTAATTAATTTTATATTATTTATTATTATTCAATTATAATTTTAAAATGTATTTGATGATATTTATATAATAAGAGTATAAAAAGATGGGGTATATATATCAATCTTTCTAATTTTATTTCCCCCTAAATAATCACTATTTTAATATTTAATGAATCATTATGTATGTTTGACCTTTTCTAATTCACCTTATAAAAATAAGATTTTTTTTGTTTAATGGGTTATAGCTTCCAATGAACGCAAGCATTCATTGTTAATCACCCCTAAAATTTGGGCACCTTTGATTGAGAGATCTATGTTATGAAATAAAATAAAATGGCCGAATAAAATGATTCATTAAATATTAAAACAAAGATACATGATGAGCTCAGAAAGAAAAAAATGACAGAGATAAAGTCCTCGTCAACTTGAATGATTTGTATCTGCCAAATACCCGGCCTTGCAATGGCTTATTGGATATTTTTGATTTAGAAGGGATCCGATCTCAATGACTCATCCAATATTCACTTTGAGAAATACCCAGCCTCAACGGCTTATTGGGTAAAGATATTCGGCCATGATGGCTTGTTGGATATTTGATTTGAGAAATTACCCGGCCTCAACAGCTTGTTGGGTAAAGATATCCAGCCTTGCGGCGTGTTGGATATTCGCATTGAGAAATTACCCGGTCTCAACGGCTTGTTGGGTAAGGATATCTGGCCTTACGGCGGAAATCAATTTACTCAAATCTTAGCCAATCGGGAGGCTCCCAAGATGATCCAAGTGGCGACTCCTATCAAATTATGTCAGATATTTTCAGATCCACCTTTGTATTTTTCAATCAGAGATCTGGATCCAAGCAGACTTGCGAATCAAACTTTTAAACGGTTGAAATTAATTCATCAGAATCTCAGCCAATCAGATGGTTTCTGAAGTGATCCAAATGTTGATCCTTACTCATCTAAGTAAGATCTTTCCAAATCCGCCCTCAGATTTTCGATTAGAAATCTGGATCAAAATAGATCTACAAATCAATCTTTCAACAGCTGCAATTAATTTTCCTGAATCTCGGCCAATCAGATGGCATCCATAGTGATCCAAATGTTTATCCTTACAAATTTGGATCAGATCTTTCTAGATCTGAACTCCATTTTTCAATCAGAAACTTAGATCTAAGCAGATTTACAACATTCAATCAAACATTGAATGTTTAGCCTAACAGCTCATTCACCCAACTCGTCCAATTAATTCACACATAGTCATGGACAATGAATACTCGACGCGTGTTGTCAATGATATTGTTTGGGAGGTGCGTACGTCGATACTTTGTATCGGGGCGTAGTTCCCCAACGTTGTTACAATACAACTCAGATTTTTTCTCTATGGCCTATGCCTAAAGAGATGAGTATTGAACAAGTTCTGATATCCACAAGCCCTCGAAAGGCCGGGTATCTTCTCAAATCAAATATCCAACATGCTGCAAGGCCAGATATTTTTCTCAAATCATATATCCAACATGCCGGAAGGCCGAATACTTTTCAAATTAAATATCCAAGACGCCGCAAGGCCAGATAATTTTCAAATCAAATATCCAATACGTCGCAAGGCTGGATACTTTTCAAATCAAATATCCAACACGCCGCAAGGCCGGATATTTTTTAAATTTAAATATCCAACACGCCGCAAGGCCGGATATTTTCCCAAATTTAAATATCCAACATGCCGTAAGGCTGGATATTTTCTCAAATCAAATATCCAACACATCGCAAGGCCGGATATTTTTCAAATCAAATATCCAATATGCCGCAAGGTCAGATATTTTTCAAATTAAATATCCAATATGCCGCAAGGCTGGATATTTTTGAAATCAAATATCCAAAATGCCGCAAGGCCAGGCATTTTTCAAATCAAATATTCAACACGCCACAAGGCCGGATATTTTTCAAATCGAATATCCAACATACCGTAAAGTCAGATATCTTTACCCAACAAGCCGTTGATGCTGGGTAATTTATTAATTCAAATATCCAATACGCCGCAAGGCCAGATATCTTTATCCAACAAGCTGTTAAGGCCAGTTAATTTCTTAAATAGAATATCCAACATGCCACAAGGTCGGATATCTTTACCCAACAAGTTGTTGAGGCTGGGTGAACAACTGGGTAATTTCTCAAATCGAATATCCAACAAACCATCATGACCGGATATCTTTACCCAACAAGCCATTGAGGCTGGGTATTTCTCAAAGTGAACATCTGATGAGTCATTGAGACCGGATCCCTTCTAAATCCAGAATATCCAACAAGCCATTGCAAGACCGAGTATTTGGTGTCACAATTTTGAACCTCAAAGTCAGCCTCTCTTAGCAGCTTTGATTTCCTTTTATACAAATCCCTAAATGGATACAGGTTTAATACAAAAGAATATATTTACATCTAATTACAATCTAACTAATATTTTCATATCTACCACTAATATCCCCCCTCAAATTGATGCGGCATCATTAGTAAGCAACAATTTGGTAACTAAAAATTGATGATGAGGCTTGGAGAGAGCTTTAGTAAAAATATCAGCAATTTGAAGTTCTGTGGTAATATGTGGAAGAGTAAGCAGATGAGAATCATAAGCTTCACGAATGTAGCGGCAATCTGTAGGGTCCCCTTCGAGGGGGAGCGCAAGCAGATCAAACCCTAAAGGGGGCGCATGTAAATTCTTTTGGCAGCGGAATTAGGGTTTTATCAAGATCGCATGAATATATGTTCATATGATCAACCTTAAGACGTTGTAAAGATCGAAAGAAGATCTCATACCATAGCCATCGGTTTGATGGAGCCTTGGAAGCAAAGGCGCAAATGAACCTTCTCCAAAGTTGACGCACACAAGAAGATGCCGCCTACTTCCTTTGGCGCTACTTGTGCTAGCAAGTGCCCAAGGTGTCCTTGACGTATGGAAGGGATGAGATCGCTTGGTGCCTTCACCGAGACCTCCTCTTCGTCAACTACCTCAATCCACGAGAGTATCTTCGTTCACTCCCAAGCGAACGCCTTGACGTTGAGGTGTAGAGGCGTTTTGGGCGTTAAGGCGTTGAGGCCTTCATGACTTTCCATAAATGGAAATCATGCGCCATGATCTCATAACCGATCAAAGAAAACGCTTTCAACCAATGAACCAAGCGTTCACACATGTGAACCGGTTCAAGCAAATCGAATGCATTTCAATTTTGGTTCAAAGATCAATTAACCCAAGCATTGGTTCAGATCACCGTTAAACCCTAAGGCTCCAGATCCAACCGTTCATCTCCTGATGCTTCTGATCTCACCGATCTAGCATCAACTCTCTCGATCAAAGCTTACCGATCTCAAGCCCTAATCAATCAAACATGATTAGACCAGATCTCACTTATAATCAGAGCTTATAATCCCTTTAAACTGAACCCAAATAATTCAGTCCACACGATCTGACTCAAGTAAGCCATATCATCAAATTGTGCGACCCTGAGGGTTTCCTTTAAATGTCGGTAACGATAACTTTCGTTATCACGATCAGTGAGGGGTATCTAGCAACACATCACTGTCTCCCGATATAAAGGAAAGAGTCTTCCAAGACTACACCCAAACCATAGCACAAGTGTGAATCAACTTCACAAGGCATGCATATATATCCTTTGCCACTGGATGTTCTTATTGGACAAGAAAGTCAAGCTTGTAACTCCAATATTATGAGCATGATTAGATCAGATGAACACTGTCACCTGGGTATGGCCATACACTTTCTCAATCATCTCATTCAAGGGGGGCCCCTTTAGAACATCACACTCCTTAAACAAGGAGACGGCAATCCTGTATCTATCACTAGTGCCCTAACCTGACTCATGATCATTATCCAAGATAGTCTATAACCATTATGTTTCAAATGATATTGAACAACCTCAAAACAATGACAATCATCATTTAGAAACACAAGTGATCTCAAGTCAGAGGACATGTGCCACTTGATGCAAACAAGGATTATTCACATTGTGACAAACAATTGAATATCCTAGTAGGGTCTGTCCAGTACATCCAATGTACCCATGAGTCTACATCTTATTCCATGCTCGAAGCATCCTATAAGATTAGAACACATATTAGTCTCAATCATATCAAGGCTGTCTCATATTCACCAAGATATTTTGACTAAGGACTTTACAGCATGTCAGCCCAGCTGAACAGCTTTGAGACATTATTCAGAAGTACACTTATTACAGCAGACAAGGTAACAAACTGAATAACAACCATGCCTTTATAAACATAAGAGTTTATTACATGATACTGATACAATCCCAAGGCCTCAAACATTAGCCTTAAGGGCATACCCCAACAATCTCCCACTTGCACTTAATCTAATGGTTGAGAAATCTCAAACCCATATTATTACAGTGCTTCTCATGCTTCTGCTGCGCCAGAGGCTTGGTAAGCGGGTCAGCCAGATTGTCATCTGTATGTACCTTGCAGATTTTGATCTCGCCACGATCAATGATCTCCCGGATCAAGTGAAACCGTCTTTGTATGTGCTTGGACTTCTGGTGCGACCGTGGTTCCTTTGCTTGTGCGATTGCTCCAGTGTTATCACAGAAGATAACCAAAGGATCTGCACTCGAAGGAACGACACCAAGTTCTCTCACGAACTTACGAATCCACACTGCCTCCTTGGATGCTTCCGAGGCTGCAACATACTCGGCTTCTGTTGTGGAATCAGCAACAGTAGACTGTTTGAAACTTTTCCACACCACTGCTCCACCATTCAAGCTAAAAACATAGCCTGATTGCGATCGGAAATCATCCTGGTCCGACTGGAACGAAGCGTCAGTATATCCTTCAATACTGAGTTCTTCCTGACCACCATATATCAAGAACATATCTTTGGTCCTCCGCAGATATTTTAAAATGTTCTTGACTGCAATCCAGTGTGCTTGACCTGGATTACTTTGGAACCGACTGGTCACGCTTAACCCATAAGCGACGTCTGGGCGAGTACACAACATCGCATACATAATGGACCCAATAGCCGAAGCATAAGGCGTATTGTCCATTTCATCTTTCTCAGTCTGTGTTTGTGGACACTGACTCTTCGAAAGATTCAGACCATGTCTGACTGGAAGATACCCCCTTTTAGAATTCTCTAAATGGAATCTTTCCAGGACTTTATCGATGTAAGTACTCTGGCACAGCCCGAGAAGCCCCTTAGATCTATCCCTGTAGATCTTCACACCTAACACATAGGCTGCTTCTCCTAGATCTTTCATCTGAAAACATTTTCCCAACCATGCTTTAACAGCATGCAGTTCAGGAATATCGTTTCCAATGATCAAGATGTCATCGACGTAGAGGACTAGGAAAGTAATCACGCTCCCACTAAACCTCTTATATACACACGGGTCATCTTCGTTCTTGATGAAACCAAACTCAGAGATTGATTCATCAAAACGAATATTCCAGCTTCTCGATGCTTGTTTAAGTCCATAAATGGACTTCTTTAACTTGCATATTTTATGACGATCTGATGGATTAGTGAAACCTTCAGGTTGTGTCATATACACATCCTCATCCAGATTTCCATTCAGGAAAGCCGTCTTCACATCCATCTGCCAGATCTCATAATCGTAATATGCTGCTATCGCGAAAAGAATCCGAATAGACTTAAACATGGCTACAGGTGAGAAAGTTTCATCATAATCTATCCCGTAGCTTTGTTTGAAACCTTTCGCAACTAGCCTGCCTTTATAGGTAACCACGTTACCATCCATGTCAATCTTCTTCTTGAAGATCCATTTACAGCCTATAGGGATTACTCCCGGAGGCGGATCAACCAAATCCCAGACTTGGTTATCTGACATGGAGTCCATCTCGGCTCGCATAGCTTCAAGCCATCTAGCTGACTCCGGTCCACTGACCGCATCCGCATAAGTGAGGGGTTCATCATTATCAATGATGTAGACTCCGTCATAGCGCTCAGGCTGTCGACGGATCCTTCCCGATCTACGCGGTTCCCGTGATATCTGAGCCTCAGATTGTTCAATAACCTGTTCTACCGGCTCAGGCACATCCAACTGTGCTTGACTACTTTGTCCTTCCTCTGGATTCTCATCCAGCTTTATTTCTCTCCCACTGGCCTCTTGCAGAAGAAACTCCTTCTCAAGAAATATGGCCGTCCGAGCAACAAATACCTTGTTCTCTTTGGGATCGAAGAAATAATAACCCTTAGTTTCCTTAGGGTAACCGACAAAGATACATTTGTCAGATCTGCTCTCTAGTTTCCCAGAGGCGAGCTTTTTGACATAAGCCTCGCAACCCCAGATCTTAATAAATGTCAAGCTTGGCTGTTTCCCATACCATAACTCATATGGCGTCTTTGAAACGGCCTTGGATGGCACTCGGTTTAGTACCTTTGCAGCTGTTTCCAGTGCAAATCCCCAAAAGGAATATGGAAGAGTAGCCTGACTCATCATAGAACGAACCATATCAAGTAACGTTCTATTTCTCCTCTCGGATACACCATTCCATTGGGGTGTTCCTAGCGGAGTGAGCTGTGAGATAATCCCACACTCCTTCAGATAGTCAGTAAATTCTCGACTTAGGTATTCTCCACCTCGATCAGAATGAAGTGCCTTGATATTTCGGCCTAGCTGATTCTGTACTTCATTCTTGAACTCTTTGAACTTGTCAAAAGATTCACTTTTATGTCTCATAAGATAGACATACCCATATCTACTGAAATCATCAGTAAAGGTAATGAAGTACTGATAGCCACCTCTAGCATGTTTACTAAATGGCCCACACACATCACTGTGTATAAGGTCAAGTAAACCCGAAGCCCTTTGACCTTTGTTGGGAAAAGGAGCCTTCGTCATTTTACCCATTAAACAAGCTTTGCATGTATCAATCTCCTCACAGGAGAATGATCCCAGCAGTCCATGATCATGCAACCGCTTAATGCGTTTCTTGTTAATATGGCCTAAACGACTATGCCATAGCAAGGTGCTGTCATCAGCATACTTGGCTTTCTTATTATCAATGTTTTGTATAGAAAATTCCATGTCCAACATGAATAACCCATTGTTAATTGAACCAGTAGCATAAACAATATTATCAAGAGTAAGATAACACTTTTAAATCTTGCATTCAAAGGAAAACCCTTTCCTGACAAGAGCAGGAATAGAGATAATATTTTTGGTAATACTGGGTACAAAGTAACAATTGTTTAATTCTAATACAATGCCAGATGGTAATGAGATGTAATAATCCCCTACAGCAACAGCAGCAACCCGTGCCCCGTTTCCAACTCGTAGGTCCACCTCATGCTGTCCCACCTGTCTTCTTCTCTTGAGTTCCTGTACATTTGAACAAATGTGAACTCCACATGCAGTGTCCAACACCCATGAAATAGAAGAAGATGAAACCATGACTTCCTTCACGTATATACCTGAGCCAGAAGCGATGCTTCCCCTCTTGTCTCCTTGGAGCGCTTTACAGTCCTTTTTCCAGTGACCCAGCTGGCCACAGTGGAAACATCTGTTGTCCTTCGACCGCTTTACCTTCTGTTTCAGAGCCTTGCTGTAATTCTTGACAGGGGCTTTTCCCTTCTTCCCCTTCTTCTTGCTCCTAGAAGGAACCATTAAGACAGAGGTTGAAGGCTTTCCCTTCAGAGTCTCCTCAGTAGTCAAGAGCATATTCAGCAGCTCTGCCGGAGTACAATCGATTTTGTTCATATTAAAGTTAATAATGAACGCATCGAAAGAGGGCGGGAGAGACTGCAGAATAATATCTACAGCAAGCTCTTGGTTGATGGTATGCCCCAGTTTCTCTAGAGCCTCCTTGTGCCCAATCATCTTGAGCACGTGAGCTCCCACTGGGCTCCCTTCAGCCAGTTTGCTCTGAAAGAAAAGCTTTGTCAGATTATAGCGTTCTGTCCTCGCCTGTGCAGCATACAGCATCTTGAGGTTCGCTATAATTTCTATAGCCGACATATCCTCATGCTGACGCTGCAGCGGTGGCGTCATAGACGCTAGCATCAGGCAAGCGACATCAATGCTATCATTGACGTGCTTTTCATAGGCATCGCGAACCGCCCTTGCGGCGTTCGCAGCGGGTTGAGGTGGCACAGCCGTCTCGAGGACATACAGTTTCCTCTCAGCCTTAAGAACGATCTTAAGGTGTCCGAACCAGTCTGAGAAGTTTGGCCCAGCAAACTTCTCCCTTTCCAGTAGGGATCGCACATTGAAGCTCATGGTGTTCGTTGCTGCAGGTATCTACAACAATGCAAGAACAGCAAGGTCAGTATCAATGTTAAGAATCAATCAGGACTTAAGAATGATTCTTTTTCTCACTATTTTATCTGGCTGAAAAATCCAGCAAAACAGCCCGAAAGAGTAGAACTCTTTTAGTGAGATGGGATCCAGATTTCATACTTGGTCTCCGCGTCCCGCTCAGGCGAGATAAGTTGCACAGAGAGTACAAGCACTAATCTCTGGTAGGCTATCCCAGCCAATCGCCAACCCGTGCGATTCCCCTTCATCTGGGCAATCCAGCAGACTGTGCCAACTGAGTTGGTACAACACAGTCTCTGATCCCACAGATGGCTGCCTCCATGTGCTACCATATGCGCCACATATGTAGCCTACATGGTCAAGCTGACCCGACCTACTCCCTGGACCACCATGTGCTATGCTGAGCAACGAGAAGCGATAAATCCCTTCTCTGTAACACGCAGGTGAAATCACACACCGTCTGAAGATAGATGGACGTGCCCACTGAGTGGGTACAACACGGCTCCAACGATAATCAGAACAGTGAGGTTTCGCGTCAGAAGGCATACGAGCTTGATATTTTAGCGTTGGATTTTAACGGTCTTTTATCTTCTTCACTATCATGCAATTCCTATGGTGATAGCAGAAGATAAATAAACCATGCTGTTCTACTTATTTAAACAATAAAAGAAAGCATGGATCTTATGTGGTAAAAGCCCATAGCCTAAGTAAGACCTTAATTAACTTAAGTCTTCACTTGCTTTTCTTCATGGGGCTTTTGCTGCTCATCTGGCCCAAACCAGGGCCTAAGCGCCATTTGCAGCTGAGGTGCACCCACCAGGGAAAATGCGCCTGGTCCCAGAGTCGAACCCTGGACCTCCCACCTGGTCAAGCCACTGCTGCATGCGCCTTTGCCAACTGTGCTTTGTACTCATGTCTGATTAAACTTACAATTTAATCTATCTAGACATGATTGACTCGCAGGTCAATTACACATTATAAATTAAATAAAAGTGATGCGCAGATCACAATAATAATAAATTTACAATTAACCAGGCACGCAGGCCCCAGCACAGCACACATTAACACGGGCAGCCCACATAAGATTAAATAAACAAACATATGCCTACAATCAACATGTGATCCAAAAGAAAATAAAATTTTCGAAAACCCCATTGGCATCAATTTTAATTTTCTTATGTGCCCTTACAACCTTACAATGGTTCATTGATAGGGATCCACTCATCCTTCTAGTCAGATCGACTGCCCTTGCATGCACCAAGTCCTAACTGACTTGAGTTGACCTAATGGTCAACCATGCATGCGCAAAGGGCTGAACAACCCTCATGAGTGTCGGCAAGCAGGTGTGACCCCGGGCCTAACTCATGTGTGTTCAGTAGCCGTCTCAACCAGACCTCGCTACACGCCCTTGATGCAGTCGACCTATAGCCACCTCATGCTTGCGCACAGGTGCTATCTGGTCAACCCATCTAGGCTGTCAGATGGTCTGATCAGACTATTTTGATCCAACCTAGAAGATGCTTTCAACCCCATCAACCCATCTAAGGGTTTAATGTAGGGCCTTAGGACTAGATGAGGCGCGCACATGATATTTTGATTTGTCAAAACAAGCGCCAACAAACATGCGCATACATCTAAATAAAACTAACATGTAGTTTTGCGGCATGTGATTAGATCTAAGCATAGCAAACGCAAACAAGGATCACATAAAGGCAATCAAATGAGCATATACAGAACCGTGGCTCTGATACCAATTGTAGGGTCCCCTTCGAGGGGGAGCGCAAGCAGATCAAACCCTAAAGGGGGCGCATGTAAATTCTTTTGGCAGCGGAATTAGGGTTTTATCAAGATCGCATGAATATATGTTCATATGATCAACCTTAAGACGTTGTAAAGATCGAAAGAAGATCTCATACCATAGCCATCGGTTTGATGGAGCCTTGGAAGCAAAGGCGCAAATGAACCTTCTCCAAAGTTGACGCACACAAGAAGATGCCGCCTACTTCCTTTGGCGCTACTTGTGCTAGCAAGTGCCCAAGGTGTCCTTGACGTATGGAAGGGATGAGATCGCTTGGTGCCTTCACCGAGACCTCCTCTTCGTCAACTACCTCAATCCACGAGAGTATCTTCGTTCACTTCCAAGCGAACGCCTTGACGTTGAGGTGTAGAGGCGTTTTGGGCGTTAAGGCGTTGAGGCCTTCATGACTTTCCATAAATGGAAATCATGCGCCATGATCTCATAACCGATCAAAGAAAACGCTTTCAACCAATGAACCAAGCGTTCACACATGTGAACCGGTTCAAGCAAATCGAATGCATTTCAATTTTGGTTCAAAGATCAATTAACCCAAGCATTGGTTTAGATCACCGTTAAACCCTAAGGCTCCAGATCCAACCGTTCATCTCCTGATCCTTCTGATCTCACCGATCTAGCATCAACTCTCTCGATCAAAGCTTACCGATCTCAAGCCCTAATCAATCAAACATGATTAGACCAGATCTCACTTATAATCAGAGCTTATAATCCCTTTAAACTGAACCCAAATAATTCAGTCCACACGATCTAACTCAAGTAAGCCATATCATCAAATTGTGCGACCCTGAGGGTTTCCTTTAAATGTCGGTAACGATAACTTTCGTTATCACGATCAGTGAGGGGTATCTAGCAACACATCACTGTCTCCCGATATAAAGGAAAGAGTCTTCCAAGACTACACCCAAACCATAGCACAAGTGTGAATCAACTTCACAAGGCATGCATATATATCCTTTGCCACTGGATGTTCTTATTGGACAAGCAAGTCAAGCTTGTAACTCCAATATTACGAGCATGATTAGATCAGATGAACACTGTCACCTGGGTATGGCCATACACTTTCTCAATCATCTCATTCAAGGGGGGCCCCTTTAGAACATCACACTCCTTAAACAAGGAGACGGCAATCCTGTATCTATCACTAGTGCCCTAACCTGACTCATGATCATTATCCAAGATAGTCTATAACCATTATGTTTCAAATGATATTGAACAACCTCAAAACAATGACAATCATCATTTAGAAACACAAGTGATCTCAAGTCAGAGGACATGTGCCACTTGATGCAAACAAGGATTATTCACATTGTGACAAACAATTGAATATCCTAGTAGGGTCTGTCCAGTACATCCAATGTACCCATGAGTCTACATCTTATTCCATGCTCGAAGCATCCTATAAGATTAGAACACATATTAGTCTCAATCATATCAAGGCTGTCTCATGTTCACCAAGATATTTTGACTAAGGACTTTACAGCATGTCAGCCCAGCTGAACAGCTTTGAGACATTATTCAGAAGTACACTTATTACAGCAGACAAGGTAACAAACTGAATAACAACCATGCCTTTATAAACATAAGAGTTTATTACATGATACTGATACAATCCCAAGGCCTCAAACATTTGCCTTAAGGGCATACCCCAACACAATCAACTTCAATGTGTTTTGTACGCTCATGATACACGGGATTCACAGCAATCTGGATGACACTAGTATTATCAGCGTGCAAGGAGGTAGGCTCAAGTTGAGGAAATCCAAGCTGTTGGGGTATGCCCTTAAGGCTAATGTTTGAGGCCTTGGGATTATATCAGTATCATGTAATAAACTCTTATGTTTATAAAGGCAATGGTTATTATTCAGGTTGTTACATTGTCTGCTGCAATAATTGAACTTCTGAATAATGTCTCAATGGTGTTCAGCTAGGCTGACATGCAGTTAAGTCCTTAGTCGAGATATCTTGGTGAACATGATGTAGGGTCCCCTTCGAGGGGGAGCGCAAGCGGATAAAACCCCTTTCAAGAGGGGGGGCCGAAAACCCTATGTAAGGGTGGCGCATAATTCATTCTTGCATGAAGATGCTAGGGTTTCACAAATCGCATGTAATATGTTTTCATGATCAACTTCAAGCGATTGAATGGGACAAGAGGGAGTTCATACCATAGCCATCGGATTGGATGGTGCCTTGGAATCAAGAGAACAAAAGAGGCCTCCTCCTTGTCGTCACACACAAGATGATCAAGGACTACTCTTTGAGATCCTTGTGCTAGCAAAGAGCTTCAAAGGTGCTTGTCACGTGAGGATGATGAGAGATCAATCTCTTGCTGAGAGCTCCACACGACTTTCTTTTTTCACACCGTTTCGATATGATCAAAGCCAAGCGAAGTGAAGTCACACATTCAACGGCTTGGCGTTTAGGCGTTATGAAGAGAGGCTTTGATCACTTTCCTTAATTGGAAGTATGCGCTCATCAACAACCAAAACGCTAACACCATTCGAACCAAGCGTTCACATAAGTGAACCGGTTCGAATTTGGTTCACTTTGGTTCAATCAATCTGGTCCAAAGACCACATGAAACCAGCCCAAGCCATGGTCTAGATCTCTCTGAACCAAATGGTTCAAGATCTAACCGTTGATCTCCTGATGCTTCTGATCTCACCGATCTAGCATCACTTCTCTCGATCGAAGCTTACCGATCTCAAGCCCTAATCAATCAAACATGATCAGACCAGATCTCACTTACAATCAGAGATTATATCCCTTTAAACTGAACCCAAACAATTCAGTCCACACGATCTGACTTAAGTAAGCCATATCATCAACTTGTGTGACCCTAAGGGTTTCCTTTAAATGTCGGTAACGACAACTTACGTTATCATGACCAGTGAGGGGTATCTAGCAACACATCACTGTCTCCCGATATAGAGGAAAGAGTCTTCCAAGACTACACCCAAAACACAGCACAAGTGTGAATCCATTTCACAAGGCTTACATGATTCCTTTGCCACTGGATGTTCTTATTGGACAAGCATGTCAAGCTTGTAGCTCCAATATGATGAGCATGATCAGATCAGATGAACATAGTCATCTGGGTATGGCCATACACTATCTCAACCATCTCATACAGGGGGGCCCTTTAGAACATCACACTCCTTGAACAAGGAGACGGCAATCCTTTATCTATCACAAGTGTTCTAACCTGACTCATGATCATTATCCAAGATAGTTTATAATCATTATGTTTCAAATGATATTGAACTACCTCAAAACAATGACAATCATCATTTAGAAACACAAGTGATCTCAAGTCAAAGGACATGTGCCACTTAGTGCAAACAAGGATCATTCATATTGTGACAAGCAATTGAATATCCTAGTAGGGTCTGTCCAGTACATCCAATGTACCCATGAGTCTACATCTTATTCCATGCTCGAAGCATCCTATAAGATTAGAACTCATATTAGTCTCAATCATATCAGGGCTGTCTCAAGTTCACCAAGATATCTCGACTATGGACATTACAGCATGTCAGCCTAGCTGAACAGCTTTGAGACATTAATCAGAAGTACACTTATTACAGCAGACAAGGTAGCAATCTGAATAATAACCATGCCTTTATAAACATAAGAGTTTATTACATGATACTTATACAATCCCAAGGCCTCAAACATTAGCCTTAAGGGCATACCCCAACAATCTCCCACTTGCACTTAATCTAATGGTTGAGAAACCTCAAACCCATATTATTACAGTGCTTCTCATGCTTCTGCTGCGCCAGAGGCTTGGTAAGCGGGTCTGCCAGATTGTCATCTGTATGAACCTTGCAGATTTTGATCTCGCCTCGATCAATGATCTCCCGGATCAAGTGAAACCATCTCTGTATGTGCTTGGACTTCTGGTGCGACCGTGGTTCCTTTGCTTGTGCGATGGCTCCAGTGTTATCACAGAAGATAACCAAAGGATCTGCACTCGAAGGAACAACACCAAGTTCTCTCACGAACTTACGAATCCACACTGCCTCCTTGGATGCTTCCGAGGCCGCAACATACTCGGCTTCTGTTGTGGAATCAGCAACAGTTGACTGTTTGAAACTTTTCCACACCACTGCTCCACCATTCAAGCTAAAAACATAGCCTGATTGCGATCGGAAATCATCCTGGTCCGACTGGAATGAAGCGTCAGTATATCCTTCTATACTGAGTTCTTCCTGACCACCATATATCAAGAACATAACTTTGGTCCTCCGCAGATATTTTAAAATGTTCTTGACCGCAATCCAGTGCGCCATACCTGGATTACTTTGGAACCGACTGGTCACGCTTAACCCGTAAGCGACGTCTGGGCGAGTACACAACATCGCATACATAATGGACCCAATAGCCGAAGCATAAGGCGTATTGTCCATTTCATCTTTCTCAGTCTGTGTTTGTGGACACTGACTCTTCGAAAGATTCAGACCATGTCTGACTGGAAGATATCCTCTTTTAGAATTCTCTAAATGGAATCTCTCCAGGACTTTATCGATGTAAGTACTCTGGCACAACCCGAGAAGCCTCTTAGATCTATCCCTGTAGATCTTCACACTTAACACATAGGCTGCTTCTCCTAAATCTTTCATCTGGAAACATTTTCCTAACCATGCTTTAACAGCATGCAGTTCAGGAATATCATTTCCAATGATTAAGATATCATCGACGTAGAGGATTAGGAATGTAATTACGCTCCCACTAAACCTCTTATATACACACGGGTCATCCTCGTTCTTGATGAAACCAAACTCAGAGATTGATTCATCAAAACGAATATTCCAGCTTCTAGATGCTTGTTTAAGTCCATAAATGGACTTCTTTAACTTGCATATTTTATGACGATCTGATGGATTAGTGAAACCCTCAGGTTGTGTCATATACACATCCTCGTCCAGATTTCTATTAAGGAAAGCTGTCTTCACATCCATCTGCCAGATCTCATAATCGTAATATGCAGCTATCGCGAAAAGAATCCGAATAGACTTAAACATGGCTACAGGTGAGAAAGTTTCATCATAATCTATCCCGTAGATTTGTTTGAAACCTTTCGCAACTAGCCTGCCTTTATAGGTAACCACGTTACCATCCATGTCTATCTTCTTCTTGAAGATCCATTTACAGCCTATAGGGATTACTCCCGGAGGCGGATCAACCAAATCCCAGACTTGGTTATCTGACATGGAGTCCATTTCGGCTCGCATAGCATCAAGCCATCTAGCTGACTCCGGTCCACTGACCGCATCCGCATAAGTAAGGGGTTCATCATTATCAATGATGTAGACTCCGTCATAGCGCTCAGGCTGACGACGGATCCTTCCCGATCTTCGCGGTTCCCGTGATATTTGAGCCTCAGGTTGCTGAATAACCTGATCTTCCGGCTCAGGCACATCCAACTGTGCTTGACTACTTTGTCCCTCTTCTGGAATCTCATCTAGCTTTATTTCTCTCCCACTGGCCTCTTGCAGAAGAAACTCCTTCTCAAGAAATATCGCCTCCGAGCAACAAATACTTTGTTCTCTTTGGGATCGTAGAAATAATAACCCTTAGTTTCCTTAGGGTAACCGACAAATATACATTTCTCAGATCTGCTCTCCAGTTTCCCAGAGGCGAGCTTTTTGACATAAGCCTCGCAACCCCAGATCCTGAAAAATGTCAAGCTCGGCTGTTTCCCACATCATAACTCATATGGCGTCTTAGAAACCGCCTTGGATGGCACTCGGTTTAGTACCTTTGCAGCTGTTTCCAGTGCAAAACCCCAAAAGGAGTAAGGTAGAGTAGCCTGACTCATCATAGAACGAACCATATCAAGTAACGTTCTATTTCTCCTCTCGGAGACACCATTCCATTGCGGTGTTCCTGGCGGAGTGAGCTGTGAGATAATCCCACACTCCTTTAGATAGTCAGTAAACGCATGACTTAGGTATTCACCACCTCGATCAAAACGAAGTGCCTTGATATTTCGGCCTAACTGATTTTGAACTTCATTTTTGAACTCTTTGAACTTGTCAAAAGATTCACTTTTACGTCTCATTAAATAGACATACCCATACCTACTGAAATCATCTGTAAAGGTAATGAAGTACTGATAGCCACCTCTGGCTTATTTACTAAATGGCCCACACACATCACTGTGTATAAGGTCAAGTAAACCTGAAGCCCTTTGACCTTTATTAGGAAAAGGAGACTTCGTCATTTTGCCCATTAAACAAGCTTTGCATGTATCAATCTCCTCATAGGAGAATGATCCCAGCAGTCCATGATCATGCAACCGCTTAATGCGCTTCTTGTTAATATGGCCTAAACGACTATGCCATTGCAAGGTGCTGTCATCAGCATACTTGGCTTTCTTATTATCAATGTTTTGTATAGAATATTCCATGTCCAACATGAATAACCCATTGTTAATGGAACCAGTAGCATACACAATATTATCTAGAGAAAGTATACACTTTGAAATCTTGCATTCAAAGGAGAAACCCTTCCTGACAAGAGCAGGAATGGAGATAATATTCTTGGTAATACTGGGTACAAAATAACAACTGTTTAATTCTAATACAATGCCAGATGGTAAAGAAATGAAATAGTCTCCTACAGCAACAGCAGCAACCCGTGCCCCGTTTCCAACGCGTAGGTCTACCTCATGCTGTCCCACCTGCCTTCTTCTCTTGAGTTCCTGTACATTTGAACAAATGTGAACTCCACATGCAGTGTCCAACACCCATGATATAGAAGAAGATGAAACCATGACTTCCGTCACGTAAATACCTGAGCCAGAAGCGATGCTTCCCCTCTTATCTCCTTGGAGCGCTTTACAGTCCTTTTTCCAGTGACCCAGCTGGCCACAGTGGAAACACCTGTTGTCCTTGGACCGCTTCACCTTCTGTTTCAGAGCCTTACTGTAGTTCTTGACAGGGGCCTTGCCCTTCTTCCCCTTCTTCTTGTTCCTTGAAGGAACCATCAAGACAGAGGTTGAAGGCTTTCCCTTCAGAGTTTCCTCAGTAGTCAAGAGCATATTCAACAGCTCTGCCGGTGTACAATCGATTTTGTTCATATTAAAGTTAATGATGAACGCATTGAAAGAAGGCGGAAGAGACTGCAGAATGATGTCTACAGCAAGCTCCTGGTTAATGGTATGCCCCAGTTTTTCTAGAGCCTCCTTGTGCCCAATCATCTTGAGCACGTGAGCTCCCACTGGGCTCCCTTCAGCCAGTTTGCTATGAAAGAAGAGCTTCGTCAGATTATAGCGTTCTGTCCTCGCCTGTGCAGCATACAGCATCTTGAGGTTCGCTATGATCTCTATAGCCGACATATCCTCATGCTGACGCTGCAGCGGTGGCGTCATAGACGCTAGCATTAGGCAAGCGACATCAATGCTATCATTGACGTGCTTTTCATAGGTTTCACGAACCGCCCTTGCGGCGTTCGCAGCGGGCTGCGGCGGTATTGCCGTCTCGAGGACATACAGTTTCCTCTCTGCCTTAAGAACGATCTTAAGGTGTCCGAACCAGTCAGAGAAGTTCGGCCCAGCAAACTTCTCCCTTTCCAGTAGGGATCGCACATTGAAGCTCATGGTGTTCGTTGCTGCAGGAATCTACAACAATGCAAGAACAGCAAGGTCAGTATCAATGTTAAGAATCAATCAGGACTTAAGAATGATTCCTTTTTCTCACTATTCTAGCTGACTGTAAAATCCATAAAACAGTCCGAAAGAGTAATACTCTTTTAGTGAGATGGGATCCAGATTTCATACTTGGTCTCCGCGTCCCGCTCAGGCGAGATAAGATGCACAGAGATGACAAGCACTAATTTCTGGTAGGCTGTCCCAGCCAATCGCCAACCCGTGCGATTCCCCTTCATCTGGGCAATCCAGCAGACTGTGCCAACTGAGTTGGTACAACACAGTCTCTGATCCCACAGATGGCTGCCTCCATGTGCTACCATATGCGCCACATATGTAGCCTACATGGTCAAGCTGACCCGACCTACTCCCTGGACCACCACGTGCTATGCTGAGCAACGAGAAGCGATAAATCCCTTCTCTGTAACACGCAGGTGTAATCCAGCACCGTCTGAAGATAGATGGACGTGCCCACTGAGTGGGTACAACACGGCTCCAACGATAATCAGAACAGTGAGGTTTCGCGTCAGAAGGCTTACGAGCTTGATATTTTATCGTTGGATTTTACCGGTCTTTTATCTTCTTGACTATCATGCAAGTCCTATGGTGATAGCAGAAGATAAACTCATGCATTTCTAATTATAAAAGCAATAAATAGAAAGCATGGATCTTATGTGGTAAAAGCCCAAAGCCTAAGTAAGACCTTAAGAAACTTAAGTCTTCACTTGCTCTTCTTAGGACTTTTGCATCTCATCTGGTCCAACCCAGGGCCCTAGCGCCAAGAGCACCTTAGGTGCGCCACCAGGTGAATGCCCCTCTTGGATGTGTGCCTTTGTGCTCTTGTCTAATCAAATACAATTTGATCTATCTAGACAAGTTTGACTCGCAGGTCAATTATACATTATAAATTAAGTACAAATGTGATTCGCAGATCACAAATTAATTTACAAGTTTAATTCCAGGCACGCAGGCCCCAGCACAGCACACATTTAACATGGGCAGCCCACATAAGAATAAATAGACAAGCATCATGGCATCAATCAACATGTGATCCAATCATGAAATTAAATTTTGAAAAACCCCATGGCATCAATTTTAATTTCCTTATGTGCCCCTACAACCTTACAATGGTCCATTGATAGGGATCCACTCATCCATCTGATCAGATCCTCTGCCCTTGCATGCACCGAGTCCTAACTGACCCGTATTGACCTAACGGTCAACCATGCATGCGCCAAGGGCTGAACAACCCTCATGAGTTCTGGCAAGCGGGTGTGACCCCGGGCCTAGCTCATGTGTGTTCACTGGTTGTCTCAACCAAACCTCGCTACACGCCTAAGATGCAATCGACCTATGGCCACCTCATGCTTGCGCACAGGTGCCATCTGGTCGATCCATCTAGGCTGTCAGATGGTCTGATCAGACGGTTGGATCTAATCAAGAGGTGACTTCAACCCCATCAACCCATCTAAGGGTTTAGAGTAGGGCCTTAGATCTAGATAGGCGCGCAAGTTCATTTGTTTTGTAAGAAAAACAACACAAGCGCCAAGATAACTCTCATACATGCGCAACATGAACATACTATCCACTAGTACAATCGCATGAAGAGAAAACATAGATCTAAGCATCAAACATACATGGATCACACAAAGCAATCATAAGAACATATTAGACCTAGCTCTGATACCAATTGTAGGGTCCCCTTCGAGGGGGAGCGCAAGCGGATAAAACCCCTTTCAAGAGGGGGGGCCGAAAACCCTATGTAAGGGTGGCGCATAATTCATTCTTGCATGAAGATGCTAGGGTTTCACAAATCGCATG
The DNA here is from genome assembly GCA_027563935.2 of Costus lasius. NCBI lineage: Eukaryota > Viridiplantae > Streptophyta > Magnoliopsida > Zingiberales > Costaceae > Costus > Costus lasius. Next base: position 321,431 of record JANVAS020000016.1, on the reverse strand, counting down.
TAATATGTTTTCATGATCAACTTCAAGCGATTGAATGGGACAAGAGGGAGTTCATACCATAGCCATCGGATTGGATGGTGCCTTGGAATCAAGAGAACAAAAGAGGCCTCCTCCTTGTCGTCACACACAAGATGATCAAGGACTACTCTTTGAGATCCTTGTGCTAGCAAAGAGCTTCAAAGGTGATTGTCGCGTGAGGATGATGAGAGATCAATCTCTTGCCGAGAGCTCCACACGACTTTCTTTTTTCACACCGTTTCGATATGATCAAAGCCAAGCGAAGTGAAGTCACACATTCAACGGCTTGGCGTTTAGGCGTTATGAAGAGAGGCTTTGATCACTTTCCTTAATTGGAAGTATGCGCTCATCAACAACCAAAACGCTAACACCATTCGAACCAAGCGTTCACATAAGTGAACCGGTTCGAATTTGGTTCACTTTGGTTCAATCAATCTGGTCCAAAGACCACATGAAACCAGCCCAAGCCATGGTCTAGATCTCTCTGAACCAAATGGTTCAAGATCTAACCGTTGATCTCCTGATGCTTCTGATCTCACCGATCTAGCATCACTTCTCTCGATCGAAGCTTACCGATCTCAAGCCCTAATCAATCAAACATGATCAGACCAGATCTCACTTACAATCAGAGATTATATCCCTTTAAACTGAACCCAAACAATTCAGTCCACACGATCTGACTTAAGTAAGCCATATCATCAACTTGTGTGACCCTAAGGGTTTCCTTTAAATGTCGGTAATGACAACTTACGTTATCACGACCAGTGAGGGGTATCTAGCAACACATCACTGTCTCCCGATATAGAGGAAAGAGTCTTCGAAGACTACACCCAAAACACAGCACAAGTGTGAATCCATTTCACAAGGCTTACATGATTCCTTTGCCACTGGATGTTCTTATTGGACAAGCATGTCAAGCTTGTAGCTCCAATATGATGAGCATGATCAGATCAGATGAACATAGTCATCTGGGTATGGCCATACACTATCTCAACCATCTCATACAGGGGGGCCCTTTAGAACATCACACTCCTTGAACAAGGAGACGGCAATCCTTTATCTATCACAAGTGTTCTAACCTGACTCATGATCATTATCCAAGATAGTTTATAATCATTATGTTTCAAATGATATTGAACTACCTCAAAACAATGACAATCATCATTTAGAAACACAAGTGATCTCAAGTCAAAGGACATGTGCCACTTAGTGCAAACAAGGATCATTCATATTGTGACAAGCAATTGAATATCCTAGTAGGGTCTGTCCAGTACATCCAATGTACCCATGAGTCTACATCTTATTCCATGCTCGAAGCATCCTATAAGATTAGAACTCATATTAGTCTCAATCATATCAGGGCTGTCTCAAGTTCACCAAGATATCTCGACTAAGGACATTACAGCATGTCAGCCTAGCTGAACAGCTTTGAGACATTAATCAGAAGTACACTTATTACAGCAGACAAGGTAGCAATCTGAATAATAACCATGCCTTTATAAACATAAGAGTTTATTACATGATACTTATACAATCCCAAGGCCTCAAACATTAGCCTTAAGGGCATACCCCAACACATGAGACAGCCTTGATATGGTTAAGACTAATTTGTGTTCTAATCTTATAGGATGCTTCGAGCATGGAATAAGATGTAGACTCATGGGTACATTGGATGTACTGGACAGACCCTACTAGGATATTCAATTGCTTGTCACAATGTGAATAATCCTTGATTGCAACAAGTGGCACATGTCCTCTGACTTGAGATCACTTGTGTTTCTAAATGATGATTGTCATTGTTTTGAGGTAGTTCAATATCATTTGAAACATAATGATTATAGACTATCTTGGATGGTGAGCTTGAGTCAGGTTAGGGCACTAGTGATAGACAAAGGATTGCCGTCTCCTTGTTTAAGGAGTGTGATGTTCTAAAGGGCCCCCCTGGATGAGATGATTGAGAAAGTGTATGGCCATACCCAGGTGACTATGTTCATCTGATCTAATCATGCTCATCATATTGGAGCTACAAGCTTGACACGCTTGTCCAATAAGAACATCCAGTGGCAAAGGAAATATGCATGCCTTGTGAGTTGATTCACACTTGTGCTGTGGTTTGGGTGTAGTCTTGGAAGACTCTTTCCTTTATATCAGGAGACAGTGATGTGTTGCTAGATACCCCTCACTGATCGTGATAACGTAAGTTATCGTTACCGACATTTAAAGGAAACCCTCAGGGTCGCACAATTTGATGATATGGCTTACTTAAGTCAGATCGTGTGGACTGAATTATTTGGGTTCAGTTTAAAGGGATTTAATCTCTGATTGTAAGTGAGATCTGGTCTGATCATGTTTGATTGATTAGGACTTGAGATCGGTAAGCTTCGATCGAGAGAATGGATGCTAGATCGGTGAGATCAGAAGCATCAAGAGATCAACGGTTAGATCTGGAGCCTTAGGGTTTAATCATGATCTAGACTGGATCGCTTGGCTTGATTGGTTCTTGAACCGAACCGAATTGAACCAGCTCGTTAAGTGAGCGGATGGTTCATGAGATAAGAGTTTTGCGATTGGGTAAACCCATGATCGCATATTGAGAAGTGGCATGCTATTTTTAGATAGCACTTCTCTAAACGTGACCACGCCTCACGTTTCACCTCTTCACGCCTCTTCTCGTCTCGCCTCTCCACGAGTCGACACAAGTTCTCTCTCGTGTGGTGAAGAAGGTGAACGCAAAGGAGACGAAAAAATTGCCAAGAAGATCTCATCCCTTTCATTCGATCAGGATACTTGGACGATCCTTGCTAGCACAAGGGGCGACAAGGAGGAGCCAAGACTCATCTTGTGTGCGTCACCTCTGGAGGAAAGCCACATCGCTTTCTGCTTCCAAGTCGCCATCTAGAAATGGCATCGGTATGAATCTCATTCTTTCTATAGAATGTTTTTATGTTGATCATATAGCATGCAATAGATCTAGAAACCCTCTCCGCTGCTTCAAATCCTCCAAAATGCGCCTATTAGGGTTTCGCCCCCCTTTGTAGGGGTTCCTTCACAAGCTCCCCTAACAATCCTCGTAGCCAAATGATTTCAGAACAAGCGAAAGACATAGCTCGATATTCAGACTCGGTAGAAGACTTTAACACTTGATGACACCAAAATATATAGTATATTTTGTATCATTTTATATATCTTTTCATGCTAAATTGAAGATCTTTTGCTTATTTTTATGCTAAATTTATCAAATATTGCAAAATCTACTTCTATTTTGGTTTTTCATGATTTCCAGGTAAAAAGGCACTTTTTTGAGGCATTTTCGAGAAAAATCAAAGACATAGAAAAGTTACCATCATCAAGAGGAGATCACTTGACAAATTTCTCGCAAATCGGAGCAACCAACCAAAATATGGTAGTGTCATATTCTATATTACGGTATCGTATTTTCGTACGATATCGTAATATTAGAGCACTGCCGTAAATTGGTGGAATTGCCGACCAAAAGGTTTAATGAAAAATACGGCACTGCCATAAAACTTAACACTGCCGTATTTTGAAGCGCATTCAAAACAGAGATAATTCCTGATTTTACGGCACTACCGTAAACTTTGACTCGGGCCGTATTTTTTAGACGATTTCGACCAGAGAGTTCAGCCGATTTTATGGCAGTGCCGAGAACCATTATACGGTGTCGTATTTGCCAGACAATTCAGATCAGAGAACACGAGCGATTTTACGGCACTAATGTGAAATATTACACCACTGTATTTTCATTTTGAAGCCCGATTTCTGTGGAGAAGATTGCAGACGATCCAGACCTTTAAATTTGATGACGTAAGAAGAAGAAGGGAGCTTTCGACGAGAGGATCAGGAAGACACCAAAAGCCCCAATTTTCATTAACTGTAGAGGGAGAAATCGAGTTACACGCCGCCGCCTAGGGTTCCGTCGCCGCGACAAATCCAGAGCATCTCCGGCTGTGAAATTCATACTAAGTTTCGCCTGGAGGAGGAGACAACGTACTAGAAGTTTCAGAATGAAAGGAGATCAATTGGAGGAGAAATCAAAGAAGAAGGAGGCGCCGCTACTGTTCATCGCCCTCCTTTGCAAATTACGGCTATAATTTGCATTACAGCCGTGGCGTATTTTCCTAAAACTTCTTTTCCTTTGATTTTTGATCTTCTGAAACCATGGAATATTGTATTTTCTTCACTATGCTTGCTTAAGCACTCTTTGGGACATGGGGGAGTAATTCCCTTTGATTTTCTTAATGACTAGATACTTTTTGCTTTCATCATGATTATTCTACTTTAATAATTTTACCTATGCAATTATTGCTCTAAGATTCTCCTTAGTTTACTTTTTGTCATCATGATTTAGAGTTTTCGCAATAAGGACCAAAAGGTGATTTGCTTGAGAACTTAGAACCCTAAAATTGACTAATAGGAACTTACCGTAAGAAATTAGGTTAAGTTCTTATTTCTACTCGATCTTGCTTCTTACTTTTCCAAGAAATAAGGGAATCACTAAGAAACATACACCAACTTGTAACAGAACGTCGTGTGTTAGAACAACTAGCCCAATCAGCGTCACTATAGGTGATTAAGCGAAGCGAAGAGTTAGTTGGAAAGTGAAGGCCTATGGTAGAAGTGCCTTTTAAGTAGCGCAAAATACGACAAACCACAGCAAAATGGATATGTGTTGGGGCCTGCATAAATTGGCTCACTTGTTGAACAGCAAAAGAAATATCTAGCCATGTAATTGTAAGATAATTTAGGCTGCCCATAAGTTGTCGATACAAAGAAGGATCAGAAAGAAATATCCCATCATTCTGACAATATTTAACATTCACCTCTAAGGGAGTATCTATTGACCGACCCTCTGGAAGACCAGCAAGAGTGAGTAAGTCCTTAATATATTTATGTTGATGTAGAAAAAGACCATTTGAGGTATGAAAAACTTCGAGACCTAAGAAATAGTGCAGAGATCCCAAATCCTTCATATGAAAACATTGCTGAAGATGATCTTGAAGTTTTGATATCAAGGATAAGTCAGATCCAGTGATAACAATGTCATCAACATATACCAGCAGAAGAACAATACCAATAAAAGTTTTGCAAAGAAATAAAGATGAATCATATTGACTTTGAGTAAATGAGAAGTCAAGAAGAGTAGATCGAAACTTATCAAACCATGCACGGGGCGCTTGTTTCAATCCATAGAGAGATCGTTTCAGCCTACAAACATCAGAAGAAGATGTAGAAAATAGTCTAGAGGGAGGAGTTATATATATCTCCTCCTTCAGATCACCATATAGAAATGCATTTTTAACATCCATCTGATGTAAAGGCCATCCTTGAGATCTAGCAATAGCAAGTACAAGGTGAACAGTTGTCATTTTAGCAACAAGGGCAAAAGTCTCCTCATAATTAATGCCATATTTCTGCCTATTATCAAGAGCCACCAAACAAGCTTTATACCGATCAAGAGAACCATCTGCGTTTAGCTTAATAGAATATATCCACTTACAGCCAATCAGTTTAACATCATGATGACATGCATTGATATAGTATTTTTAGCATACTTTTACCATCAATTATCTCTCTTTTCTATCATGTTTTTACTCATTTTGGCTTAAATCCTTTTATTTGTTCGGAATTTTCACCTCTCTTCACTTTTGTAATATTTTAGGTGAGAATGACTAAATTTTGATGGATTTTGAAAGATCCGAGTGCATGAATAGATTCCAGACGCCGAGATGAAGTCACCTGCCAAATTTCATGATAATCGGAGCAAGTTTGAAAAATACACCCCGCCTGTGAAAATAATTACGGCCATAATTTCTACGGTGCTTTTTGACGTTTTTCACAGAGAGTTTTACGGCCTGCCCGTGAAAATTTTCATGGCTGTAATTCCTGCCCGTGAAAATTTTCACAGCCGTATTTTTAACCCAGAATTGAACAGAAGAAAATATGGCCGCCCGTAAAAATTTTTATGGCCGTAATTTTGTCCGCTAGTTTCGGTTTTGACTCCGTTTCTCATCCAATTCGACCCATTTTTGAGCCAAATTTTGGGGGAAACCTAATAGAAGGATGGGGAACTATTTAAGGGAGATTTGGGTCGAGTTTGAGAACTTTTTTGGTGAAATTTAAGGCAAGAACCAAGGAGGAGGCGAGATCTAGGGCACCGGGCGGCGACCAACGAAAAGACTTCGATTCCAAGGATTATTGGCGACGATATTCATCAGGAAACATTAATCCTTGTCTTCCTTTGTCTTTTTCATTTTTTTAGCCGATTGTAATCATGAACATGGAATTCTTCAACGTGAACATGTGTAGCATGTCAGCGTAAACTCCTATTTAGGATTATGGGCGTAGCCCTCTTTGTTCTCATGACTTGATTGCTTTATACATCTTATGAAGTTATTTATTCTTGTTAGATTCAATTATTGTTGCATTAATCACATGATAATTACTGGCCATGATTCTCACGTTTTAGACGTCTCAAGAAGTACTGAGAAGTGAATTGAGATGTCGGATCTACAATATTTGGACAAGTCGATTTGAACACGAGAGTAGTTCGAATTGACTTGAGAGATCTAAGATTTATCAAAAACTCATTGGGTTTATCTTGAGTTAATAACCACAAGAGTAGGGGATTAAGTCAGATAAACACCAGATTGTACTACTGAGAAGGGGCAATCTGTACATGCGGATAAATCTCCTTCAACATAGTAAATCATTCCTAAGATTTCTTTAATTTTAATAAGTCATGAAGCATAGAGTGCTGAACTCGAAATCCTGAACTTTCCATAAATTGATTACAAACCCCAGATTGCTTTTTGTCGCTTTTGTCCAGTAGTGATAAATTTCAATTTTCTCTCAGATTTGTCTAGCTAACGATTTTTAGTAAGAATCGGTGCTTAGCCATTGGTCCCCGTGGATCGATATTTTTACTACTTCGACGTATCCATACACTTGCGGATCACATCAAGTTTTTGGCACCGTTGCCAAGGACCAATTTCGCTAATATTGATTCACTCTAAGAATTGATAGACTAGGCTTTTGTTTTCTTTATAATTCTCTTCTTTTCTGCATTTAGTGAATACTTTCTATTTTCTTCATAACCTTTGGTTGATTGTTTATGCCCAGGTGTTCTAGAAAACTATTTGAAGAAGATCCGGAACCAGAATGAACTTTTCACTTGCGCAGGAAACAATTAGCAAAGAAGACCGAAGAATCCAAGATGGGTGACGCAAACCCACAACCGAGAACTCTTAAGGAATATGCAAATCCAAACTATCAAGGAGTTCGCTCTAGTATTGTTCGCCCCAACATTGAGGCGAATAACTTCGAAATCAAGCCTTCTCTGCTATCCATGGTTCAGCAGAACCAATTTGGAGGATTATCTTCTGAGGACCCTAATATGCACCTTTCCATATTTCTTGAATATTGCGATACTTTGAAAATGAATGGCATTTCCAGTGATGCTTGGAGACTAAGATTATTTCCCTTTTCTCTCATGGATAGAGCTCGTGCATGGCTACATTCAAAACCGCCAGGTTCCATAACAACTTGGGAGGAGCTCTCCAATGCCTTTCTAGCAAAATACTTTCCCCCGAGTAAGACTGCTCATCTAAGGAACCAGATCACGAATTTTGTTCAGAGGGAAGGAGAATCATTATACGAAGCATGGGACCGATTTAAAGAGCTTCAGAGGATGTGTCCACATCACAGCCTTGAGAAGTGGGTATTAGTCCATACCTTCTATAATGCTCTCAATTATAACACTCGTATGACAGTTGATGCTGCCGCCGGTCGAGCAATCATGAATAAGACCAAGGATGAGGCGATTGATCTATTTGAGGAGATGGCTTTGAACCATTGTCAATGGGTAAGTGAGAGAGGACCATCTGCTAAGGCGTCAGGTAAGTATGATTTAGATGCTATCGCTTTGCTTGCCGCCAAGGTTGATTCTTTGACCCATAAAATCAATTCTTTGAATGTAAATTCTGTCACCGTTAATGCTATCTCATGTGAGATTTGTGGCAATGCAGGACATAATGCAGAGGATTGTCAGTTAGGAGTTTCTACACAGGGGGAGTGCAATTCTGAACAAGTTAAGGCAATTGGCAACTATAATGGAAGACCTCAGAATGACCCATACTAGAGTACTTACAACCCTGGTTGGAGGAACCATCTCAATCTTTCTTGGAAGAGTGATCAAAATCAAAGTCAAGCACCCCAAAACAACAATCGACGACCCTCTAATTTTCAATCAAGACAGTATAACCAACCTCCAGCACCCTAGAAGTCTAACTTAGAGGTCATGATGGAGAACTTCATTGCCTCGCAGGCAAAACAGAATGAAAAATTCCTACAGCAATTAGAGAAACAAGATGACAATTTTAGGCAGGAATTCTGACATGTAAATGAATCTATTAAGAATATCAATTCCGAGATGGAGTCTACGAAGACTCATCAAAGGATGTTGGAAACTCAGATAGCTCAGCAGGCTAGCTCTTCAAGCAGGCCTACAGGCAGATTACCAGGAAAACCAGAGGTGAACCCACGTGAGTATTGCAATGCTATTACCACACGCAGTGGGAAATAGTTGGAAGAACCTAGAGCACCAGATGTTACACAAGATTCAGAGGAGAAAAATGTTGAATCTACTGAAGAAGAGGAAAGAGAAGGAGAAATAAATGTGCAAGAAAAGGAGTAGGAACCAGTGTATACACCACCACCTCCCTACAAACCACTAGTACCTTTTCCTCAGAGATTGGCAAAATCTAAGATTGATAAGCAGTTTGAAAAATTTTTAAAAGTACTCAAAAAGCTTTGCATCAACATACCCTTCACCGACGCTCTATCCCAGATGCCTTCTTACGCCAAGTTCTTGAAGGAAATTTTGTCCAACAAGAGAAAGTTGGAGGAGCATAGAACGGTCGCACTCACAGAGGAGTGCAGCGCTATAATCTAGAACAAGCTGCCACCTAAGCTTAAAGACCCAAGGAGTTTTTCTATTCCCTATTTGATTGGTAGTATGTCTATTGACCGTGCTCTATGTGATTTAGGGGCCAGTGTCAGCTTGATGCCACACTCTGTTTGTAAAAAGCTAGACATTGGAGATTTAAAGCCCACTTCTGTTTCACTTCAATTAGCTGACCGCTCTGTTCGACATCTAGTAGGTATTTTAGAGGATGTGCCCATTAAGGTCGGTAAGTTTTTTATTCCTCTTGATTTTGTTGTGCTCGAGATGGAGGAAGACTCTAGGCTTCCTATAATCTTAGGTCGCCCCTTTTTGGCGACTGCTGGTGCAAATATTGATGTCAAAAATGGGAAGCTAACTTTTAAGATAGGTGGGGATTCTGTAGATTTTGATCTGATAGAAAATCTAAAGAAGCCTTCTTTTGTAGGATCTTGTTGCAGTGTGGAAGTCTTGGAAGACACTTCACCGATGACTATTAATTCCAAGATAGAGAAAGATCCACTTGAAGTATGCTTTATCAAAGGTGATGATAGTGATGGAGGAAAGAGGTATGAATTTAAAACTCTCCCAAGTAACCTCAGGTATGAATTTCTTGGAGAGAACTCTACTTTTCCTGTATTTATTAATGCAAATCTTGAGGCATCTCAAACTACAAAGAACTCATCTTATAATGGATCTGGTTGTGATATTAGTACTGTGAATGATATTTTGACTGATGTGCATAAATTATTTGCTGAACATTCTGACTCTAAAAGTTATACTTTTGTAGATTGTATTGTGAATTCTAATGATAAAGGATGTCAGCTTAATGTGGAGGAGACTAATTTACTTTCGAAGAAGCAGAAAATTCAGAGGAAGAAACGAAAAAGAAAGGAAGGGTTGAAATTATTTGACGAAGATAAGGGAACGAAGAATTTTTTTGCTAAAGTGAAACACTATTTTAGGGATAAGCCTTGTATATTCAGAGATCAAAGAACAAAACAAGGAAAGCATACAGATACGATTCAAGCAGCCGTTACTTGATCAGGGTTGATTTTGGTCGAGCTAGCGACGTTAAAATTAGCGCTTCTTGGGAGGCAACCCAAGCACTATCTCTCTTTTTCATTCTCAGTTTTTATTTTTGTGTTATTTTACTTTTTGGTAGATAGGTTAGTTATTTTCTTTTGGAAGTTATGCTATGAATCTTATATGATGCTTTTAGAATAGTTTTCCCTTTTCATCATTATTTATATTTTGTGTAGGAGCTTTGTGATGCGTGTACCAAGAGGAGAACAGCTCTGAGGAGGATAGTTTGGGCGATACTACGAACGAGTGGCGCTTTGTGAGTTGAAGTCAAAAATAAAAAGTATGTGTCTTTGTGGATACATGCCATCTTCACAAAAACAAACAAAATGCATAAAAAAAGAAAAAAAATTATGTGTGGAAAAAGATCTTGGAGACCTAATTCCTGTAAACAAAAGCCATGATAGATTTAAATTGATACTGGGTCAAATCATGAGATTGAAAAATCTATTTATTATATGGTTGCAAAGTTTTATTTGATTGAGTTGTGAATCTAGAAAATGTTGGGGTATGCCCTTAAGGCTAATGTTTGAGGCCTTGGGATTATATCAGTATCATGTATAAACTCTATGTTTATAAAGGCAATGGTTGTTATTCAGGTTGTTACATTATCTGCTGCAATGTGTATACTTCTGAATGATGTCTCAATGATGTTCAGCTAGGCTGACATGCAGTATAGTCCTTAGTCGAGATATCTTGGTGAACATGAGACAACCTTGATATGATTGAGACTAATATGTGTTCTAATCTTATAGGATGCTTCGAGCATGGAATAAGATGTAGACTCATGGGTACATTGGATGTACTGGACAGACCCTACTTGGTTATTCAATTGCTTGTCACAATGTGAATAATCCTTGTATGCGAACAAGTGGCATACTTCCTCTGACTTGAGATCACTTGTGTTTCTAAATGATGATTGGCATTGTTTTGAGGTAGTTCGATATCATTTGAAACATAATGGTTATAGACTATCTTGGATGGTGAGCATGAGTCATGTTAGGGCGCTAGTGATAGACATAGGATTGTCATCTCCTTCATTGGAGTGTGATGTTCTAAAGGGGCCCCCTGGATGAGATGATTGAGAAAGTGTATGGCCATACCCAGATGACTATGTTCATCTGATCTAATCATTCTCATCATATTGGATTTACAGGCTTGACACGCTTGTCCAATAAGAACATCCAGTGGCAAAGGAAATATGTATGTCTTGTGAAATGGATTCACACTTGTGCTGTGGTTTGGGTGTAGTCTTGGAAGACATTTTCCTTTATATCGGGAGACAGTGATGTGTTGCTAGATACCCCTCACTGATCGTGATAACGTAAGTTATCGTTACCGACGTTTAAAGGAAACCCTTAGGGTCGCACAATTTGATGATATGGCTTACTTAAGTCAGATCGTGTGGACTGAATTGTTTTGGTTCAGTTTAAAGGGATTTAATCTCTGATTGTAAGTGAGATCTGGTCTGATCATGTTTGATTGATTAGGGCTTGAGATCGGTAAGCTTCGATCGAGAGAATTGATGCTAGATCGGTGAGATCAAGAGCATCAAGAGATGAACGGTTAGATCTTGAACCTTTAAGTTTAATGAGATCTAGACCAAAGGCTTGGGTTTATTTGGTCTTTGAACCAAACCAAAATGAACCGGCTCATCATGTGAGCGCATGGTTCAATGGGAAGAGGAAAATGCGATTGGGGTAAACCCATGGTCGCATGAAGAGGTGGCTTGCTATTTTTAGAAGCCATGATCTCAACTTGAGACCACGCCTCACGTTTGAGGGTTTTTGCCTCTATTCTCGCCTCTCCTCTTCTCTCGTCGCCACTTGCTCTCTCGTGTGGTGAAGAAGGCTCACGCCAAGGAGGAGAAAAAAAAAAAAGGTTATACGCCAAGCAAGAATTGATCTCATCCCCTTCCATTCGATCAGGACTCTTGGAGATCTTTGCTAGCACAAGGAATGCCAAGGAGGAAGCGATCTCATTTGTGTGCGTCTACTTTGGAGGAGAGCGGCATCACTCTCTGCTTCCAAGTCGCCATCCAAGAAATGGCTTTGGTAAGAATCTTTGCATTCTATACAAGTTGATCATATGTCATATTAGCGATCCTAGGAAACCCTAGATTCCGCCTTGCATAGATTTATATCTGCATGATTAGGGTTTCGCCCCTTTAGAGGGACTTTCAATTGGTATAAGAGGCATTGGTTGATGTATGAATCATATGATTGCTTTGTGATCCATGTTTACGCTGATGCATAGATCTAAGGTTAATTATATGCGAATGTTCATGATAGTTTTCTCATCATGCGAAAATACTAGATGAATGTATTTTACTTGTGGCGCATGTATTTAGTATGCTTATGTAGGCGCATGTTGTAGTTTTTCTTCAAAACTTGTTAACTTGCGCGCCTCACTTAGATCTATAAGCGCCTACTGTAAAACCTTAGACGGGTTATTAGGGTTGAAGTCATCGTCCAGTCCAGACCCAACAAGTCTGATCAGACCATCTGACAGCCTACATGGGTCGACTAGATGGCACCTGTGCGCAAGCACGAGGTGGCTATAGGTCGACTGCATACAGGCGTGTAGCGATGTCTGGTTGAGACAACCAGTGAACGCGCATGAGTTAGGCCCGGGGTCACACCCGCTTGCCTGAACTCATGAGGGTCGTTCAGCCCAATTGCATGCATTGTTGACCACCGGGTCGACTCAAGTCAGTTAGGACTTGGTGCATGCAAGGGCAGTGGGCCTGACTAGATCAGATGAGTGGATCCCTATTAATGGACCGTTGTAAGGTAGTAGGGCACATAAGGAAAATAAAATTAATGCCAATGGGTTTTTAAAAATTTTATTTTCTTATTATTGGATCACATGTTGATTGTATACCATGTTTGGTGTCTATTTAATCTTATGTGGGCTGCCCAATTTAATGTGTGCTGTGCTGGGGCCTGCGTGCCTGGATTAAACTGTAAATTATTATAATTGTGATCTGCGCATCACATTTTAATCAATTTATTGTGTAATTGACCTGCGTGTCAATCTTGTCTAGATAGATTAAATTGTAATTTTAATCAGACATGAGCACAAAGCACACTTGGCAGAGGCGCATGCAGCAAGTGGCTTCACCAGTGGGAGGTCTAGGGTTCGACTCTAGGACAGGGCAATTTACCTGGTGGGCGCACCTGAGCTGCAGTGGGCGCTTGGGCCCTGGTTTGGGGCCAGATGAGATGCAAAAGACCCATGAAGAGCTCAAGTGAATACTTAAGTTAAAATTAAGGTCTTACCTAGGCTTAATGGGCTTTTACCACATAAGATCAGCATGCTTTCTATTTATTGTTTGTATAATTAGAATTGCATGATTTAATCTTCTGCTATCACCATAGGGTTTGCATGGTAGTTAAGAAGATAAAAGACCGTTAAAATCCAACGCTAAAATATCAAGCTCGTAAGCCTTCTGACGCGAAACCTCACTGTTCTGACTATCGTTGGGGCCGTGTTGTACCCACTCAGTGGGCATGCCCATCTATCTTCAGACGGTGTGTGATTACACCTGCGTGTTACAGGGAAGGGATTTATCGCTTCTCGTTGCTCAGCATAGCACATGGTGGTCCAGGGAGTAGGTCGGGTCAGCTTGACCATGTAGGCTACATATGTGGCGCATATGGTAGCTATATGGAGGCAGCCATCTGTGGGATCAGAGACTGTGTTGTACCAACTCAGTTGGCACAGTCTGCTGGATTGCCCAGATGAAGGGGAATCGCACGGGTTGGCGATTGGCAGGGATTGCCTACCAGAGATTAGTGCTTGTACTCTCTGTGCATCTTATCTCGCCTGAGCGGGACGCGGAGACCAAGTATGAAATCTGGATCCCATCTCACTAAAAGAGTTTTACTCTTTCGGGCTGTTTTGCTGGATTTTTCAGCCAGATAAAATAGTGAGAAAAGAATCATTCTTAAGTCCTGAATTGATTCTCACATTGATACTGACCTTGCTGTTCTTGCATTGTTGTAGATTACTGCAGCAACGAACACCACGAATTTCAATGTGCGATCCCTACTGGAAAGGGAGAAGTTTGCTGGACCAAACTTCTCATACTAGTACGGACACCTTAAGATTGTTCTTAAGGCTGAGAGGAAGCTGTATGTCCTCGAGACGGCTATACCGCCTCAACCCGCTGCGAACGCCGCAAGGGTGGTTCGGGATGCCTATGAGAAGCATGTCAATGATAGCATTGATGTCGCTTGCCTGATGCTTGCGTCTATGACGCCAGAGTTGCAGCGTCAGCATGAGGATCTATCTGCTATACAAATTATAGCAAACCTCAAGCTGCTGTATGCTGCACAGGCTAGGACAGAACGCTACAATTTGACTAAGCTTTTCTTTCAGAGCAAACTGGCTGAAGGGAGTCCAGTGGGAGCTCACGTACTCAAGATGATTGGGTACAAGGAGGCTCTAGAGAAACTGGGACATACCATCAATTAGGAGCTTGCTGTAGACATTATCCTACAGTCTCTTCCAGCTACTTTTGATCCGTTCATCATTAATTTTAATATGAACAAGATCGACTGTACCCCGGCAGAGTTACTGAACATGCTCTTGACTACAGAGTTGACTCTAAAGGGAAAGCCTTCATCCTCTGTCTTGATTGTTCCTTCAAGGAACAAGAAGAAAGGGAAGAAGGGCAAAGCCCCTGTTAAGAGCTACAGCAAGGCTCTGAAACAAAAGGTTAAGCGGTCGAAGGAATACATATGTTTCCACTGTGGCCAGCTGGGTCACTGGAAAAAGGACTGTAAAGCGCTCCAAGGAGACAAGAAGGGAAGCAATCCTTTCGCTTCTGGCTCAGGTATTTTTGTGACTGAAGTCATGGTTTCTTCTTCTATATCATGGGTGTTGGACACTGCATGTGGAGTTCACATTTGTTCAAATGTACAGGAACTCAAGAGAAGAAGACAGGTGGGACTGCATGAGGTGGACCTACGAGTTGGAAACGGGGCACGGGTTGCTACTGTTGCTGTAGGCGTTTATTACATCTCTTTACCATCTGGACTTGTATTGGAACTGGACAATTGTTATTTTGTACCAAGCATTACGAAAAATATTATCTCTATTCCTGCTCTTGTCAGGAAAGGGTTTTCCTTTGAATGCAATATTTCAAAGTGTATTATTTCTTTTGATAATATTGTTTATGCTACTGGGTCGATTAACAATGGGTTATTCATGTTGGACATGGAATGTTCTATACAACAAATTGATAACAAGAAAGCCAAGTATGCTGATAACAGCACCTTGCTATGGCATAGTCGTTTAGGCCATATTAACAAGAAGCGCATTAAGCGGTTGCATGATAATGGACTGCTGGGATCATTCTCCTATGAGGAGCTTGATACATGCAAAGCTTGTTTAATGGGTAAAATGACGAAAGCTCCTTTTTCTAATAAAGGTCAAAGGGCTTCAGGTTTACTTGACCTCATTCACAGTGATGTGTGTGGGCCATTTAGTAAACATGCCAGAGGTGGCTATTCGTACTTCATTACCTTTACTGATGATTTCAGTAGGTATGGTTATGTCTATCTAATGAGACATAAAAGTGAATCTTTTGACAAGTTCAAAGAGTTCAAAAATGAAGTACAGAATAAGCTAGGCCGAAATATCAAGGCACTTCGTTCAGATCGAGGTGGGGAATACTTGAGTCGAGAGTTTACTGACTATCTGAAGGAGTGTGGGATTATCTCACAGCTCACTCCACCAGGAACACCGCAATGGAATGGTGTGTCCGAGAGGAGGAACAGAACCTTACTGGATATGGTTCGTTCTATGATGAGTCAGGCTACTCTGCCTTACTCCTTTTGGGGATTTGCACTGGAAACAGCTACAAAGGTACTAAACCGAGTGCCATCCAAGGCCGTTTCAAAGACTCCATATGAGTTATGGTATGGAAAACAGCCGAGCTTGACATTTATTAAGATCTGGGGTTGCGAGGCTTATGTCAAAAAGCTCGTCTCTAGGAAACTGGAGAGCAGATCTGAGAAATGTATCTTTGTCGGTTACCCTAAGGAAACTAAGGGTTATTATTTCTACGATCCCAAAGAGAACAAAGTATTTGTTGCTCGGACGGCCATTTTTCTTGAGAAAGAATTACTTCTGCAAGAGGCCAGTGGGAGAGAAATAAAGCTGGATGAGAATCCAGAAGAAGGACAAAGTAGTCAAGCACAGTTGGATGTGTCTGAGCCAGTAGATCAGGTTACTGAACAACCTGAGGCTCAGATATCACGGGAACCGCGAAGATCGGGAAGGATCCGTCGTCAGCCTGAGCGCTATGACGGAGTCTACATCATTGATGATGAACCCCTCACTTATGCGGATGCGGTCAGTGGACCGGAATCAGCGAGATGGCTTGAAGCTATGCGAGCCGAGATGGACTCCATGTCAGATAACCAAGTCTGGGATTTGGTTGATCCGCCTCCGGGAGTAATCCCTATAGGCTGTAAATGGATCTTCAAAAGGAAGATTGACATGGATGGTAATGTAGTTACCTATAAAGGCAAGCTAGTTGCGAAAGGTTTCAAACAAATCTACGGGATAAATTATGATGAAACTTTCTCTCCTGTAGCCATGTTCAAGTCTATTCGGATTATTCTTGCGATAGCAGCATTTTATGATTATGAGATCTGGCAGATGGATGTGAAGACTGCTTTCCTTAATGGAAATTTGCAAGAGGATGTGTATATGACACAACCTGAAGGTTTCATTAATCCATCAGATCGTCATAAAATATGCAAGTTAAAGAAGTCCATTTATGGACTTAAGCAAGCATCAAGAAGCTGGAATATTCGTTTTGATGAATCAATCTGTGAGTTTGGTTTCATCAAGAATGAAGACGACCCGTGTGTATATAAGAGGTTTAGTGGAAGCGTGATTACTTTCCTAGTCCTCTACGTCGATGATATCTTAATCATTGGAAACGATATTCCTGAACTACATGCGGTCAAAGCATGGTTAAGAAAATGTTTCCACATGAAAGATCTAGGAGAAGCAGCCTATGTATTAGGTGTGAAGATCTACAGAGATAGATCTAAGAGGCTTCTCGGGCTGTGCCAGAGTACTTACATCGATAAAGTCCTGGAGAGATTTCATTTAGAGAATTCTAAAAGAGGATATCTTCCAGTCAGACATGGTCTGAATCTTTCGAAGAGTCAGTGTCCACAAACACAGAGTGAGAAAGATGAAATGGACAATACGCCTTATGCTTCGGCTATTGGATCCATTATGTATGCGATGTTGTGTACTCGCCCAGACGTCGCTTACAGGTTAAGCGTGACCAGTCGATTCCAATGTAATCCAGGTAAGGCACACTGGATTGCAGTCAAGAACATTTTGAAATATCTTCGGAGGACCACAGATATGTTCTTGATGTATGGTGGTCAGGAAGAACTCAGTATTGAAGGATATACTGACGCTTCGTTCCAATCTGACCAGGATGATTTCCGATCGCAATCAGGCTATGTTTTTAGCTTGAATGGAGGAGCAGTGGTGTGGAAAAGTTTCAAACAATCTATTGTTGCTGATTCCACAACAGAAGCCGAGTATGTTGCAGCCTCAGAAGCATCTAAGGAGGCAGTGTGGATTCGTAAGTTCATTCAGGAACTTGGTGTTGTTCCTTCGAGTGCAGATCCTTTGGTTATCTTCTGTGATAACACTGGAGCAATAGCACAGGCAAAGGAACCACGGTCGCACCAGAAGTCCAAGCACATACAGAGAAGGTTTCACTTGATCCGGGAGATCATTGATCGTGGCGAGATCAAAGTCTGCAAGGTTCATACAGACGACAATCTGTAACATCCCCTCAGAATAAACCCCAATCACAGACGGAAAACCGCGGAAGATAGGGAACGTCACACACAAACAACAAGACAGATGCTAGGGAATAATAGCTTACAAAAACCGATTCGAAAAAATTTTGGCAGCATGTCCCCAGAAAAACTAAGGAAATTCCTGTACATGTATCATAATATTACAATGAGGGTCGACATGCCGACCACAAACTGAAACACGGCATTTCGAAATCACAAGTTCTCATTTCTTATCACAACATTACACTAATAAACCACGATAATCGGAAAACACAGAATTCACTGAAAACAGGCTTAAGCCCTCGGTTAAACAGTCGTATCAAAACAATTGCCAACCGGGCAACAATATCACAGAAATCAAACATCAGCATACCAGCCACACCCGGCTAACATATCCATGAATAAAATCACAAAAACCCTGGCCACATCCGGCCCACAAATAGTACAGGCTCGCAGGCCCCAAAATATCAAGTCAGAAAACTATGTATCCACTCAAGCTGTAGGCTCCAGCCCTGCATCTGGAAATATCGTGGAATGAGCTACACGGCTCAGTGAGTAGATAGTCTCGTTCGACCATCCACGAATATACAATCAGAAATAGATGCAGATATCTTTTCAAAACTTTTAACGGAAGATGTCAATACAACATAAACAACATAATGAAACCGATAACCACAAAATCACAATCATAATCAAAAAACAATACACCCACCACCCCGGGCAACAAGATCACCAAACAGCCTATCCGGCTAACCGACTAGGATTACACAACTATTGTCCAGTGATTTCAGAATTGACCCCGAGGGTCCAACCCGGCCTTCGTCAAGGCACTGAGAGTAACATGTAACGAACAGTGGTGAGGCGTAGATTCAAGAGGTGGCCCCCGCCAGGTCACGACGTGGCACTTTGCTCTACGACACTCAACCGCACCCCCCCTTACCGGGAACACAAACAGAACAGAACGGAAGGTGAATGAATTCAAGAGGTGGCCCCCGTCTGACCAAGACATGGCACTTTGTTTCAAACGCCCAACTCTCAAAAGGTTTATCACTTGGACAAAATACCCTTAACACAAACCAGAAACCTGAACCCTTAACCTGGTCACTAGACTCTGGAACAGTCCCTCCATTATCGGAAACAAACAGAATAAGATGGGTGGATTCTCCAACCCCAAATCAGAATGACTGTTCACTGAGTGCTCTAGTTAACCCTTAGGTTCAGTCCACCCAAGTCTAGGACCCTTATCAAGCGCATACAACACGAACACTGTCTCGAACATCACATCAATCAAGTTCAGGAAAGGTCCTTAAATTTCATGCAAACATGGTTTAACCTTTTCTAAGTTATCATCCAAGGTTATCAATCAATATTTAAAAATACATACTAATTCTGAAAATTCACCAAATTTCATCCACAGATAACATAAATACAGAATATTACAAATTCATAGTTTTCTCCTAGTTCTTATAACAAAAGACAGAAATGCCCCTAGTTCAAAGTTTAAGTCATGCAGGAAAACTCATCCAAAAATTTCGTAAAAATAGTCATTCCATCCCTCATGATCCTTAGATTCGTAATTTCAAGTTTCCCCCAATTTTAACTAGCAAATTAACCGCATTACCCCTAGGTCAATTTCAGTCAACAGAAACTTTTATTTCCAAAAATTCCCAAAAAATTACTGTAGAGTCCTTATATACCTAATTTCATGAAAATCAGGTTTGCCCTAATTTTTACCCACACATTTGGGCGTAATTTCATGAAGAGGGGCGAAATTCTCAATCTAGCCCTAATCTTCATACCATTGAAAAATCTATGCCACATACATGTTTATTCAAGGTCTAATTGATGATTAGAAGCCTTAGAGATGAAAAGCCCTAATCTTCATGCAAGCTAGGGTTTCGAAAATTTGGGACAAACAAGGAGAACATGTACAATTGAAATCAAGAGATCATGCCATACTCCTATGCATTAATCTTCTCTAAAACAAGCAATACATCCAATATTCGTGAACTAGGTGAAGGAGAAGATCCACTCACCTTGATTTCGGTTCTTCCCAAGCCACACACCCTCACGCCTCCCCTCACTTTGCTCACGCCGCCGGAAGCACACAAGACTCGCCGGAAACCACCTCCACCACCAAACGCCGCCGGCCACAAGAAGAGGAGGAAGAAGGAGAGAGCAAGCCGCCACCTTCACCAAGAACCGTGAGCAACGAGCAAAGAGGAAAAACGTGAGTAAAGGGAAAACGTGTCAACATGGATCCCTCAAGATTTCATTTTCTACCCACTAAGTTTTCAAGATCCAACCCAATAACCTAACCTTAAGTGGAAGATCCAATAACCCTTTAGTATAAGTTATTCCCCACTTCACCCTTATCAAGGGTTCTTACCCTTTTCTAAAAGATAGACACCACTAGCCTAGTGGCGTGCAGCACACAACCTACGCCTTAAGTCGCAGGTTCGAATCCTCTCCGCGACACATATTTTTACATAGCAGGAAACTACACAAATCGATACATTATCTCATTGAAAAACTTCCACAAAAATGCTAGATAACCAAAACTTTATTTTTCTCACCTGCTAATAAATTTCCGGATCTTACACAATCTGGCTGACCCGCTTACAAAGCCTCTGGCGCAGCAGAAGCATGAGAAGCACTGTAATAATATGGGTTTGAAATTTCTCAACCATTAGATTAAGTGCAAGTGGGAGATTGTTGGGGTATGCCCTTAAGGCTAATGTTTGAGGCCTTGGGATTATATCAGTATCATGTATAAACTCTATGTTTATAAAGGCAATGGTTGTTATTCAGGTTGTTACATTATCTGCTGCAATGTGTATACTTCTGAATGATGTCTCAATGATGTTCAGCTAGGCTGACATGCAGTATAGTCCTTAGTCGAGATATCTTGGTGAACATGAGATAACCTTGATATGATTGAGACTAATATGTGTTCTAATCTTATAGGATGCTTCGAGCATGGAATTAGATATAGACTCATGGGTACATTGGATGTACTAGACAGACCCTACTTGGTTATTCAATTGCTTGTCACAATGTGAATAATCCTTGTATGCGAACAAGTGGCATACTTCCTTTGACTTGAGATCACTTGTGTTTCTAAATGATGATTGGCATTGTTTTGAGGTAGTTCGATATCATTTGAAACAAAATGGTTATAGACTATCTTGGATGGTGAGCATGAGTCATGTTAGGGCGCTAGTGATAGACATAGGATTGTCATCTCCTTCATTAGAGTGTGATGTTCTAAAGGGGCCCCCTGGATGAGATGATTGAGAAAGTGTATGGCCATACCCAGATGACTATGTTCATCTGATCTAATCATTCTCATCATATTGGATTTACAGGCTTGACACGCTTGTCCAATAAGAACATCCAGTGGCAAAGGAAATATGTATGTCTTGTGAAATGGATTCACACTTGTGCTGTGGTTTGGGTGTAGTCTTGGAAGACTTTTTCCTTTATATTGGGAGACAGTGATGTGTTGCTAGATACCCCTCACTGATCGTGATAACGTAAGTTATCGTTACCGACGTTTAAAGGAAACCCTTAGGGTCGCACAATTTGATGATATGGCTTACTTAAGTCAGATCGTGTGGACTGAATTGTTTTGGTTCAGTTTAAAGGGATTTAATCTCTGATTGTAAGTGAGATCTGGTCTGATCATGTTTGATTGATTAGGGCTTGAGATCGGTAAGCTTCGATCGAGAGAATTGATGCTAGATCGGTGAGATCAAGAGCATCAAGAGATGAACGGTTAGATCTTGAACCTTTAAGTTTAATGAGATCTAGACCAAAGGCTTGGGTTTATTTGGTCTTTGAACCAAACCAAAATGAACCGGCTCATCATGTGAGCGCATGGTTCAATGGGAAGAGGAAAATGCGATTGGGGTAAACCCATGGTCGCATGAAGAGGTGGCTTGCTATTTTTAGAAGCCATGATCTCAACTTGAGACCACGCCTCACGTTTGAGGGTTTTTGCCTCTATTCTCGCCTCTCCTCTTCTCTCGTCACCACTTGCTCTCTCGTGTGGTGAAGAAGGCTCACGCCAAGGAGGAGAAAAAAAAAAGGTTATACGCCAAGCAAGAATTGATCTCATCCCCTTCCATTCGATCAAGACTCTTGGAGATCTTTGCTAGCACAAGGAACGCCAAGGAGGAAGCGATCTCATTTGTGTGCGTCTACTTTGGAGGAGAGCGGCATCACTCTCTGCTTCTAAGTCGCCATCCAAGAAATGGCTTTGGTAAGAATCTTTGCATTCTATACAAGTTGATCATATGTCATATTAGCGATCCTAGGAAACCCTAGATTCCGCCTTGCATAGATTTATATCTGCATGATTAGGGTTTCGCCCCTTTAGAGGGACTTTCAGAAAATTGAGTTCTAAGGATGATATGTTTACTTGAAATTTTGTAAATCAATTAATACAATTTTTCACTGACATGTTGTATTTTAGAAATTTATTGAGCATGAGAAAGTTATTCTTTCAATCAAATTTTGATTTCAAATTTTGATTTTTGCTTGAGGAGAAGCAAGGTTTGAGCCTTATGTGTTTGATGACACCGAAATATGTAGTATATTTTGCATCATTTTAGATACCTTTTCATACTAAATCGAGGATCTTTTTACTTGTTTTTATGATAAATCCATCCAATATTGCAAAGTCCACTTATATTTTGGTTTTTCACATTTTTCAAGCAAAAAGGCACTATTTTAGGCGTTTTCAAGCAAAATCAAATATATGGAAGAGTTCTCATCATTAAGAGGAGATCACCCAAGAAATTTCACGCAAATCGGAGCAAGCCAACAAATTACGGTAGTGCCATAATCTATTTTACGGTACCATAATTCCAAATGGTACGGTAAAATCCGAACACTGCCGTAATTTGTGAAGATTTCCGAATAGAAAGATTTCCCAATTTTACGGTACCGGCCGTAAGCAATATTACGGTACCGTATTTCGGATTGCATCAGAACAGAAACCTTAGCCGATTTTACGGTACCTGCCGTAAGGGATTTCACTACCGTATTTTCCAGCCGTTTCAGAACAGAGAGTTCAGCAAAGTTTACGGCACTGACCGCAAACTATTTTATGGCCCGTATTTTCTGAGACGACATCAGCACAGAAGACTCAAGAGATTTTATGGCACCAGCCGTAAACAACTACACTGCCGAAAAATCAGTTTTGAACGCGACGCCCAGGTCAATGTCCACGCCCGATCCTTGCGGAGATGATTGTTAGGGTATGCCCTTAAGGCTAATGTTTGAGGCCTTGGGCTATTTTCAGTATCATGTATAAACAATATATATGTTTTTGAAGGCATTCGTTGTTATTCAGATTGTTACATAATCTGCTGCTATATGTATACTTCTGAGTAATGTCTCAATGATGTTCAGTTAAGCTGACATTCAGTATTGTCCTTAGTCGAGATATCTTGGTGAACGTGAGACAGCCTTGGTATGATTGAGACTAATATGTGTTCTAATCTTATAGGATGCTTCGAGCATGGAATAAGATTTAGACACATAGGTGCATTGGATATACTAGACTGACCCTTCTCAGGATATTCAATTGTTTGTCACAATGTGAATAATCCTTGTATGCAAGCAAGTGGCATATTCCCTCTGACTTGAGATCACTTGTGTTTCTAAGTGATGATTGGCATTATCTTGAGGTAGTTCCATATCATTTGAAAGATAATGATTAAGGATTATCTTGGATAGTGGGCATGAGTCATGTTAGGGTACTTGTGATAGATATAGGATTGCCTCTCCTGGTTGGAGTGTGATGTTCTAAGGGGGCCCTCTGGATGAAATGGTTGAGAATGTGTATGGCCATACCCAGACGACTATGTTCATCTGATCTAACCATTTTCATCATGTTGGAATCACAGGCTTGACACGCTTGTCCGACGAGAACATCCAGCGGCAAAGGGAAACATGTATGCCAAGTGAATGAGGTTCACACTTGTGCTGTGGTTTGGGAGTAGTCTTGGAAGACTCTTTCCTTCATATTGGAAGACAGTGATGTGTTGCTAGATACCTCTCTCTGGTCGTGATAACGTAAGTTATCGTTACCGACATTGAAGGAAACCCTTAGGGTCGCACAATTTGATGATATGGCTTACTTATGTCAGATCGTGTGGACTGGAATTATTCTAGTTCAGTTTAAAGGAATTTAAGCTCTGATTAAAAGTGAGATCTAGTCTAATCATGTTTGATTGATTAGGACATGTGATCGGTAAGCTTTGATCGGAGGATTGATGCTTGATCGTAAAGATCAGGGGTTCAATGTGATGTGTGGTTAGATCTTGAGCCATTTGGTTCAAAGAAGATTATAACCAGGGCTGGTTTGATTTGGCGCTTGAACCAAATTGAGATTGAACCGGTTCACTTGTGAACGGATGGTTCAATTCAAAGAGGAGTTTTCGATCATTTAAAGGGGAGTTATGGAGGGAGTTACATATTCGGTTCTTACCATATGTGGTGGCCGAATTTTCCCTTTTGGGGGATCCACGGTTTCTCGCTTCCTCCTCTCTCTCGCTTTTCTCCTCTCTTCGCTCTCTCGTGTGGATCATCTTCACGCAAGGAAGAGAAGTTCGACCAGCCAAGGGGACACACATCATCCTTTCCAAGAGACGATCAAGACTCCTTGGTGTCTTTGCTAGCACAAGGAACACAAGGAAGAAAGTCTTTCTCATCTTGTGTGTGACATCTTTGGAGAAGAGGCACTCGCCCCTTTCATCTTCCAAGTCGCCTCTCACATCATGGCACAGGTAATACTCTAACTTGTTCTATACAAGTTATACAAGGTTGATCATGTGCTCATGTCATGCGATTCTATGGATTCCTAGTTTTGCTATGAATTTTTCATTGAAGTCACTTGTGACCTAGGTATCCTTTTAGTGATTCGGTTGATCCAGAGCTTAATACAAAAGACCGTAAGAAGAGAAAAGGGAGCTTGGGACGAGAGGATTAGCCAGACACCAAAAGCCCCAAACTTGGTTTACTGTCGAGGGAGAATTCGGAGGACACGCCACCGCCTAGGGTTTCGCAACCACGCTCGATCCAGACGATCTCCGGCCGTGATTCTTCTACTAAAGCATCGCCTGGTGAAGGAGACGACGTGCCAGAAGTTTCAGATCGAAAGAAGACAAATTGGATGAGAAATTAGAGGAAGAAGGATCGCCACTACTGTTCACGCCTTCTTTTGCAAAATACGGCTGTGAAATACTTCACAGCCGTGCCGTATTTTCTAAAAACTCTTTCTTTTGTTGATTTTTGATTTTCTGAAATTATGGAATATTGTATTTCCTTCACCATGCTAGCTTAAATTACTCTTGGGACATGGGGGAGTAGTTCACTTGATTTTTAATGATTAGATAACTTCTTTCTCACTATTTCGTTGCATTTAATCTTAGCATGATGATTTTGCTCTTGTGATAATTGTGCTTAGACTCTCTATAGATCCATGTTACTAATTATGTTCTTAGAATTTTCGCTATTAACTAAAAGGTAATTGCTTGAGAATTTGAAATCCTAGAATTGCATGTTAGGATCCCTTCCTTAGGTTAGATCTAATTTGATCCGTTCTAGTAGATTAATTGCCATGATTATAACATGTATATATAGATCGAGTCTAATTGTCAAACGTGGAGATCTTGTGCGAAAGCAAGGATCAGAACGTTGGAGATCTAAGAGTAAAACTAGTGTCGAGACTCGGATGCACGAAAGTGATCCTTGAGTTCATTGTTTGATAATTTACTTATCTTCAGCGTTGGGACAAATCTTGCGCGAAAGCGTAGACAAATCCCTATACGGTTGTTTGCACGAAAGTGAAACAATCCTTTTATTAAGTGAATTACATCTTCATCATGATAAAATTGAACTGACGAAATCCTTATTCATATCTAGTCATAAAAGTTAAAATGAACGAAACCCTAGTCCCAGCTTTTGTCTCCGATAATTCCGTTTTAGTTTCCGATTGCTATTTTCACTACTTCGATTTGCCTAGATAGAAAGGAATCAGCTATTTGGTATTCAACAACATAGGTCTCTGTGGGTTCGATATCTTAATTATTACTTCGCGTATCCGTGCACTTGCGGAGAAAACAACAAGTGTGGTGACCGAACAAATTTTTAGAGCCGTATCAGGGGGTGACAAGTGTTGGTGTATATGCCCTAGGACCTAGTTTTGGTCAACTTATGTACTACTTGACACTGATATTTATATATCATTCTGGCATTGTCGTTATCATTGTTTGACTACACCTGCGATTGTGTACTTACATGATAATGTCCCTGGAGACAGATTGGATTTGTGCTCGAATTATAATCCCCAGTCGATGTACCTTAGTGGATATGGGACAGCTATGGTACTTGAGAGACTGGTATGTGGGCTGGTTAGGCACGTGGTGCTAACGCAGACACATGGGTATATCATTGGGGATATACTGGATAGACCCGCTATGAGGCTATGACTTGGTGTCATGAGTTATCCTCATAAGTGACAGGAGATGCATTGATCCCTTGACTTGAGGTCATTGATCATTCTATATGATTAGGGACTTGCTTTGATACAACCTAACACCTTGCCATAGCTGGGAGGTCATAACGGTTGTTATTGAGCATGTCACGACCCATATGAGAAGATCAATGGACAGACATAGGATTTGCCCCTTCCCTAAGGAAGTATGATATCCATGGAGCTCCTTTATGGTTCTATGACTGAGAGTGTATGGCCATACCCAGGTGAGAACCTGTTTTAGTCATAGCCATGTGATTGGATGAAAACAAGTGGTGACACACTTGTCCAATCGGATATCAGTTCGGCAAAGAGACTGTAATGCATCTGTACCTAGTTGCGATGATGGGGATGTCGATGTCGATATCCATTCCAACGACCTGGGTAGCAGCGATGCACTGCTGGGTGCCACTCACTGCTTGTGATGACCTTTGGTCAGCACTACCAGCGTCAGAGGAACCTACAGGGTCGCACACCTTGATACTTGAGTTCTCGTATTGATCGGGAAGCCTTATGATCGAGTTATTGGATAACTCGGATCTAATTGGGAGACTTCATCAGCGCCAATGGGCCTGATGAAATGGAAGAATGTTATTGGAGCCAAACTTCATTTTTGGCAGGTTGACCCGTATTTGACCATGGTTGGTCACATTTGGATTAGGGTTGCATTGGATTGGATCCAAGTGCTTAATCAACCTATGCAATGATGTTTGGGCTAGCTCATTATCCAATGAGGCCCAATAACAAGTTCTCATGAAGAGATGAGAGGCTAAAAGGGTATAATGGGGACAAATCTTCTCCCCTAGGCGCCTATGGGCATAATGGGGAGAAGTGGCGCAATTTGCTTCATAAGGAAGCAATTGGCGCCTCCCCCTTAATCTCTTATGGTATGAATGCCAATATGGCATTACTTGGGGCGCAAGGCAAGGCCTTGGCGCACAAAGAAAGACATGGGCTCTAAAAGGAATGGTTGAATGAGTATTATGGAAATGTCTTGGAGACTTTCCTTATCTCAAACCTTCTCATCATAGCCGCCCACTTGTCTTAATCCTAGCCTTTCATAAATCGCCTCTTGCCCTATAAAAGAGCACCTAGCCGAGCCCTCTTGTGTGCAATTAATTCCTTGAAGGCGTGAACACAAGGAGAGGGGCGAGTGCTTGGAGCAAAGGGCGCATCTTCCTTCTTCCATAACCGCAAGCCACTTCCTCCTTTCCTCTTGGCGCAAGGAACATTAGTGCTTGGCGTTTTTGGATAGTCTTCCTTCTTCTCTTGGCGCTTCATCTCTCTTGGTGGCGCAAGTGAAGTAGAGTATCTCCCTAAGGCTTGGATCTTCTTCCCGAGGCTAGCACCGGGCGTGGAAGAAGAGAACTCAAGAGATCCGTGTGTGCGAGACTGCAGAGGGCGAACACTTGGGCGCCTTCATCGACATCGCTCTACATTGCTCTTAAGGTATTTCCTAACTCATCATGTCGACTCCCTTGCATGCGATCTTCACTGGGTTTTTGGGACTAGCCTGTTTCGGGGACATTCTTCCGCTGCGAAAAATGTATGTCCATAACTCTGAAAAATTGTAAAATGTCCCCGGGGTTTCCCAACAGTGGTATCAGAGGGACTTGCAAGACTCGAACGATGTTTTATGCTTTTCTTCCATGCTCACATGCCATATCTCTATTTTTGTAAATAGCATGATGCATGGCAATCGTTTTTCTGAAAGTAGAAAAATTAGGGTTTCTTGTTTCTATCATCCTCTCAATCTCTTTTGGAATTTTTGGACTATTTTTCTTGTTTGATTTAAAGATCAAAGGCGCACGTAATTTTGTCAAGTAGGACGGGCATTGTGTCTTCGGACTGGCCAAGTCTCTTGATCTGACAAAATTGCCAGCCGAAAGGATCTCTAAAATCATCATGAAAAATAAATCGCAATAAACCAAAAGACTTGTGAGAAGAAGATGAGAAAAAGAAACTGGTTTTATGAAAAAGTAAAATTTCAGATTTTATGTTTTTCATGAGCATGTAGAATTGCATGAGTAAATACCTTGATTGTGCATGGTGTTGTGATCATTAGTCAAGCCCCCTTCTTGCATGCCTGCGATGTATCCTTGTGCGGCCTGCGTGCCATCTTTTTCATTATTTTTGTAAAAATTAAGAGGAAGATTAAGGGCTAGGCGCATCCTTCTTGGACCTTGATGCTCGCATCTTGCTTGATGGCGTAAGCATGCAAGGTGGCGCATGCAAGCTGGTGCTTGGTTGCTTGGTGGCGAAAAAGATCTTGTCCCCTTGCATGGTGGCGCACCTTCCTTGGAGGAAGGCCATGGCATTGGCCGAACCTATGGGGAACTTCGAAAGTATTCCTCTACGGTTTGAGAGCTAAACCATGAGAGAAGGACCTTGGAGCCAACCTTGAAGTTCAAGCTAGAGGTCGGCTAGGCTAGGTCTAGTTTTGGGGCTTGAGTTCTAGGACAAGAGTTGAACCTATTTCATGGCATGGATTGGTTCAATGTCTTGTATAGGATATGATCACATCATCCTTTACTGCTTTTATTATTATCTGCAGAAGCATGCCTGAAATGTTTTACCGTTATGTTATCACTATAGGATTGCATGCCTGTAATGATAGACATAAGATAAAACTGAGATGATGAGACCTTAAACAAAAACCCTCAATTAAAATATCAAGTCTGGTAGCCTTCTAACGCGTAGCCCTCACTAAGCTATCGATCAGTGGAGTTGTGAATTGTTTCCCACCCTCGTGGGACACACCCAC
Source organism: Costus lasius (assembly GCA_027563935.2). Lineage (NCBI taxonomy): Eukaryota > Viridiplantae > Streptophyta > Magnoliopsida > Zingiberales > Costaceae > Costus > Costus lasius. The sequence goes on along the minus strand of JANVAS020000016.1, from coordinate 292,215 downwards.
TTATCTTTAGAAAGTGCATGGTGGCAATGGTTTCCCCAGTCCAGTTTTAACCTGGGCGTGCCTTCGCAAGGAAACTCGTTGGCCCTGGGCATAACGGTTAGGAATGGACTTGACTAGAAGTTCACATGTGCTGGGCACATGGTGAAAGTCTAGAGGCATCGTTGAGAGGTAAAGGTTTCATGTTGTATCCAGCCCTCGCTGGACATGAAATGCCCAGACTGTCTCAACAAGGGGAGTTGCTTGGAGCAACCGGCCGGCGCGCCCACCTTAGGAAGCATGGGTTACTTTGTGCATCTCATCCCACCCTCGTGGGATGCAAAGCCTCATGTGAAATAAGGATCCCATCTCACTAGGAAGTTTTAAACTTCCCGATTGACTTGTGGGTTGTCAATTCGAATATAAAATAGTGGGAGCCATGGTCATTTAAAACAAGTCCAGTTTAAATGATTCGAAGTAGTACTAATCTGTTCTTCTTGGGTGTTGTAGAACAATGGCTACGAACACTGGCGGATTATCACTGCGATCACTCCTTGATAAGGATAAGTTAGTTGGAACTAACTTTATGGACTGGCGTCGGAATTTGAGGATAGTCCTCAAGCTCGAGAAGAAGCTATATGTCCTTGAACAGCCTCTTCCTGCGGCTCCTCCGCCTAATGCCCGAACGGCAGACAGAGATGCTTTTAGAAAGCATCAAGATGACTCTTTGGAGGTTGCATGTCTTATGCTAGCCAGTATGGCACCTGAACTGCAGGTGCAATATGAGGAGCAGAACACTTTTCAGATGATTACTCGTCTGAAACAGATGTTCGAGGCTCAGGCTAGAACTGAGAGATTTGACACCGCCAAAGTAGTCTTTCGGTGCAAGTTGTCTGAAGGTGCACCAGTGAGACCCCATGTTCTCAAACTCATTGGGAATGTGGATCATCTCAGGAGACTGGGACACACCATAGACAATGAGCTGGTTGTGGATCTTATTCTTCATTCCCTGCCCCCTAGCTTCAGTCCGTTTATCATTAACTTCAACATGAACCGGATTGAGTGCACACGGGAGGAATTAATGAATATGCTCCAAACAGCAGAGCGAGAGATGGGTAAGACCAAACCCAATTCTGTTCTTTTGGTCCCTGCGACCAAGAAGATAAAGAAGAAGGGTAAGGCACGTGCTAAGAGCAGTGCCAGAGGTCCTACCAAAGCACTGAAGAAAAGGGCGAGGAAGTCAAAGGAACAGAGGTGTTTTCACTGTGGCGAGCAGGGCCACTGGAGAAGGGACTGCAGGCAACTTCAGAATGAGGAGAAGAAAGGCTTGGCCTTAACTTCTAGCTCAGGTATCTATGTTACAGAAGTCAACCTTTCTACTTCTATGTCATGGGTATTGGATACCGCATGTGGAGCTCATATTTGTACAAATATGCAGGGGCTTAAGAAAAGTAGATCGGTGCGGATTGGAGAGATTGACCTACGCGTTGGAAACGGGGCACAGGTTGCTGCTGTTGCTGTAGGCGTTTTGACTCTCTCCTTGCCTTCTGGACTTCAATTAGAACTAGACAATTGCTTTTGTGTACCTTCGCTAACAAAGAATATTGTATCCATTCCTTGCTTGGCGAGGAAAGGATTTAAATTTGAAATAAATAAGAACTCCTGTTCTTTTTCATTTGCAAATATGTTCTATGGGAAGGGCACTTTGTGCAATGGTCTATATATCTTGGATATGGAAAGTTCTATTTGTAACATAAGCAATAAGAGGACCAAACTGAGTGGTTCAGTTGGTGCTTTCCTATGGCACTGTCGATTAGCCCATATAAACAAGAATCGCATCCAACAACTCCATGCAAATGGATTGTTAGATTCAAGTTCCTTGGAGGAATTTGATACTTGTGAACCTTGTTTGTTAGGGAAGATGACAAAGGCACCCTTCACCAAGATTGGTGAGAGGGCAGAAGGTTTATTGGATCTCATACATACTGATGTGTGTGGGCCCTTCAATAAACAAGCCAGAGGAGGGTACAGCTACTTCATTACCTTTACTGATGACTTCAGTAGGTATGGTTATGTCTACCTAATGAGACATAAATCTGAGTCCTTTGAGAAATTCAAGGAGTTCAAGAATGAAGTAGAGAACCAGCTTGGAAGATCCATTAAAGCTCTTCGATCAGATCGAGGTGGAGAATACCTGAGTGGTGAGTTCTTTGACTATCTGAGAGAGTGTGGGATCATATCCCAACTCACTCCTCCTGGAACACCTCAATGGAATGGTGTGTCTGAAAGGAGAAATCGAACTTTATTGGATATGGTTCGATCCATGATGAGTCATGCAACTCTACCTTCATCATTCTGGGGGCATGCACTAGAAACAGCTTCTCTAATACTAAATAATGTTCCATCTAAGAGTGTCTCCAAAATACCATACGAGGTATGGAGTGGAAGACGCCCTAATCTCACGTTTATCAGGATCTGGGGATGTGAGGCTTACGTCAAACGTCAGGATTCTAGCAAGCTAGAACCTAGATCTGATAAGTGTGTGTTTGTGGGGTATCCTAAGGAAACTAAAGGATACTACTTCTATGTCCCAACCGAGAACAAAGTTTTTGTTGCTCGGGGTGCTGTCTTTCTGGAGAAAGAATTTCTTATGAAAGAAGTTAGTGGGAGGAAGTTTGACTTGGATGAGGTCCAAGTGCAAGCACAAGACAAAGAGATGGAATCTGAGCCACCTGCACCGGTTGCTAGGCAACCTGAGGCTCAGACACAGGTCCCGCGTAGGTCTGGGAGAATTCGTCATGCACCTGAGAGGTATGGGTCACTACCGACCCAACACGATCGGATCTTCATCATTGAGGATGAACCTAGAACCTATGATGAGGCGGTCAGTGGACCGGACTCCGAGAAATGGCTTGACGCCATGAGATCTGAGATGGATTCCATGTCGGCTAACCAAGTCTGGGATTTGGATGAGCTGCCTGATGGGGTAAAACCCATAGGGTGTAAATGGGTCTTCAAGAAGAAGACAGACATGGATTGCAAAATAGTTACCTATAAGGGTAGACTAGTGGCTAAAGGATTTAAACAAGTCCACGGGGTGGACTATGATGAAACCTTCTCGCCAGTTGCCATGATTAAATCCATTCGGATTCCGCTTGCTATAGCTGCATATCATGATTATGAGATATGGGAGATGGATGTGAAAACAGCGTTCCTTAACGGGAAGCTGACTGAGGATGTGTATATGACACAACCTGATGGCTTCATCCATCCTGCAGAGGCTAATAAGGTCTACAGGCTAAAGAGGTCCATCTATGGATTAAAGCAAGCATCTCGAAGTTGGAATCTTCGATTTGATGAGGCCGTGAGAGATTATGGTTTTATCAAAAGCGAAGATGACGCCTATGTATACAGAAAATTCAGTGGGAGCTTGGTAATTTTTCTGGTCTTGTATGTTGATGACATACTGCTCATCGGAAACGACATCCCTAGTCTTCAAGCTGTGAAGACATGGTTGGGGAAGTGTTTCAAGATGAAAGACTTAGGGGAGGCCGCCTATATTCTAGGCGTGAGGATCTACCGAGATAGATCCAAGAGGCTCTTGGCCCTTAGTCAAAGTACTTATATTGATAAGGTACTGGAGAGGTTCTACATGGAGCAATCCAAGAAAGGATACCTTCCAGTGAGACATGGCCTTACTCTCTCAAAGAGCCAGTGTCCTACAACTGTAACGCCCCCACAGAATAAATCCCAAACATATGCAGAAACCGCGGAAGATAGGGAACGTCACACACAAAACAACAAGACAAATGCTAGGGAATAATAGCTTACAGAAATGATTCAAAAAATTTCGACAGCATGTCCCCAGAATTACTAAGGAAATTCCTGTACATGCTCCATATACACAAATTGAACATACCATTTCGAAAACAAGATTCACAATCCTTATCACAACATCCAACTAAAAAATCACATTAATCAAATAACACTGAACAGAACAGAATTCACCGAAAACAGGCTTAAGCCCTCGGTTTAACACGCGTATCAAAACCAAATGCCAACCCGGCAACAATATCACAGTAGTCGAAAACTAGCAGCCACATCCGGCTAACATGTCAATGAATAAAATCATAAAAACTTCGGCCACATCCGGCCCTCAAAATAGCACAGGCTCGCAGGCCCCAAAATATCAAGTCAGAAAATAATACATCCGCTAGGCTGTAGGCTCTTGCCGTGCATCTGGAAATATAGTGGAATGAGCTACACAGCTCAGTGAGTAGATAGTCTCGTTCGACCATCCACTAATATACAATCAAAAATAGATGCAGATATCTTTTCAAAACTTTTAACGGAAGATGACAAAGCATGATACATAATAAAACTGATAACCATAAATCACAATTATGATCATACAACAATACACCCACCATCCCGGGCAACAAGATCACAAAACAGCCTAACCGGCTAACAGACTCAGACTCACGTAACTATTGTCCAGTGATTTCAGAATTGACCCCGAGGGTCCAACCCGGCCTTCATCAAGGCACTGAGAGTAACATGTACGAACAATGGTGAGGCATAGATTCAAGAGGTGGCCCCCGCCAGGTCACGACGTGGCACTTTGCTCTACGACACTCAACCACACCCCCTTACCGGGAACACAAACAGAACAGAACGGAAGGTGAATGAATTCAAGAGGTGGCCCCCGTCTGACCAAGACGTGGCACTTTGTTTCAAACACCCAACTCTCAAAAGGTTTACCACTTGGACAAAAATACCCTCAACACAAACTGGAAACCTGAACCTCTAACCTGGTCACTAGACTCTAGAACAGTCCCTCCATTACCGGAAACAAATCAGAATAGGTTGGGTGGATTCTCCAACCCCAAGTCAGAATGACTGTTCACTGAGTGCTCTAGTTGACCCTTAGGTTCAGTCCACTCAATTCTAGGACCCTTATCGAATGCATTTAACACAGACATTATTTCGAACATCACATCAATCAGGTTCAGAAAGGTCCTTAGATTTCATGCAAGCATGGTTTAACCTTTTCTAGGTTATCATTCAAGGTTATCAATCAATAATTAAAAATACATACAAATACAGAAAATTCACCAATTTCATCCACAAATAACATAAATACTGAATATCACAGATTCATAGTTTTCTCCTAGTTCTTATAACAAAAGACAGAAATACCCCTAGTTCAAAGTTTAAGTCATGCAGGAAAACTTATCCAAAAATTTCGTAAAAATAGTCATTACATCCCTCATGATCCCTAGATTCGTAATTTCAAGTTTTCACCAATTTTAACTAGAAAATTTACCCAATTACCCCTAGGTCAATATCAGTCAACAGAAACTTTTATTTCCAAAAATTCCCAAAAAAAATACGGTAGAGTCCTTATATACCTAATTTCATGAATATCAGTTTTTCCCCAATTTTTACCCATACATTTGGGCATAATTTCATGAAGAAGGGGCGAAATTCTCATTCAAGCCCTAATCTTCATGCAATTGAAAATCTAAAGTTATATACATGTTTAATCAAGGTTTAATTGATGATTAGGAGTCTTAAAAACGAAAAGCCCTAATTGTCATGCAAGCTAGGGTTTCAAAATTTAGGGAAAATCACTGTCCCACTCAGAGCTCCAATCTACTACATAAGCCCTCAGTAAATCCTCCAAAGTCTGTATAGTACGCTCTGATTGACCATCTGACTGCGGATGGTAGGCGGTACTAAAACTCAACTTAGTGTCAAGACCCTCATGCAAACTCTTCCAGAATCTGGAAAGGAATCTGGAATCGTGGTCTGATACAATATCCACCGGCACTCCGTGTAATCTGACTATCTCATCGATGTACAGCTTAGCAAACCGATCGAGTGGATAAGTCATCCGAATAGGCAAAAAGTGTGCAGCCTTCGTGAACCTGTCTACAATGACCCAAACCGCATCATGCCCTCTCCTGGTCCGAGGCAACCCACAAACAAAATCCATACTAATGCACTCCCATTTCCACTGCGGGATAGGGAGCTGCTGCAATAATCCCCCAGGTCTCTGGTGTTCGGCCTTCACAGTCTGACATGTCAAACACCGAGATACGAACACCGCGACCTCCTTCTTCATGCCCGGCCACCAGAAATCTTTCTTCAAATCCTGATACATTTTTGTGACTCCTGGATGCAAGGAATACTTGGAGTTATGACCCTCCTCCAAGATCTCTCTCCTCAGACTAGGTTCCTCAGGGACACACACCCTTCCACGGAACCGCAGAATACTATCACCAGATAAGCTGAAATCCTCCACTGGCCCGGCAGCCAACCTCTCTCTGATCTGAACTAGACTCGGATCTACCAGCTGCTGATCCCTGATCCTCTGTAGTAAAGCAGACTGAACCCGGAGAAAAGCCACATATCCAGACTGAACTCTGGGAGACACCTCAACCCTGAGCTCTCGGAACTCCTGCAGTAACTGCCACTCACTGACCCTCAGTGCAGCTACCGAAGTAACTGGGTGTCTGCTCAATGCATCAGCTACCACATTGGCTTTCCCGGCCTGATACTGAATAGAGAAATCATAATCCTTTATCAGCTCCATCCACCTTCTCTACCTCATATTCAACTCCTTCTGAGTGAAAATGTACTTGAGACTCTGATGATCAGTAAATAAGTCAAACTCCTGTCCCAATAGATAGTGGCGCCATATCTTCAGTGCAAAAACCACTGCCGCCAACTCCAAATCGTGTGTGGGATAGTTTAACTCATACTCCTTCAGTTGCCGCGAAGCATAAGCTACCACGGCCCCTTTCTGCATCAGGACGCAGCCCAGTCCTTTGCCTGAGGCATCAGTATAAACAGTAAACCTCTCCCCATCAGTAGGAATGATAAGGATGGGCGTACTGGTCAATCTCCTCTTTAACTCCTGGAAGCTTTCCTCACACTTCTCGTCCCAAACAAACTTAGCCTCTTTCCTAGTCAGCTTGGTTAAGGGACCCGCCAGCTTGGAGAACCCCTCCACAAACCTCCTGTAATATCCTGCTAAACCCAGAAAACTCCGGATCTCTGTGGCACTAGTTGGTCTTCCCCAGTTCAGGATAGCCTGAACCTTCACTGGATCCACAGACTGTTGGGGTATGCCCTTAAGCCTAATGTTTGAGGCCTTGGGATTGTAACAGTATCATGTAATAAACTATTATGTTTATAAAGGCATGGTTATTATTCAGTTAGCTACATTGTCTGCTGCAATATATGTTCTTCTGAATAATGTCTCAAAGCTGTTCAGCTAGGCTGACATGCAGTTAAGTCCTTAGTCGATATATCTTGGTGAACATGAGACAGCCTTGATATGGTAAAGACTAATATGTGTTCTAGTCTTATAGGATGCTTCGAGCATGGAATAAGATGTAGACTCATGGGTACATTGGATGTGCTGGACAGACCCTACTAGGATATTCAATTGTTTGTCACAATGTGAATAATCCTTGAATGTGACAAGTGGCACATTTCCTCTGACTTGAGATCACTTGTGTTTTCTAAATGATGATTGTCATTGTTTTGAGATAGTTCAATATCATTTGAAACATAATGATTATAGACTATCTTGGATAATGAGCTTGAGTCATGTTAGGGCACTAGTGATAGACATAGGATTGCCGTCTCCTTGTTTAAGGAGTGTGATGTTCTAAAGGGGCCCCCTGGATGAGATGATTGAGAAAGTGTATGGCCATACCCAGATGACAGTGTTCATCTGATCTAATCATGCTCATCATATTGGAGCTACAAGTTTGACACGCTTGTCCAATAAGAACATCCAGTGGCAAAGGAAGTATGCATGCCTAGTGAAGTTGATTCACACTTGTGCTGTTTTTGGGTGTAGTCTTGGAAGACTCATTTCTTTTATATCGGGAGACAGTGATGTGTTGCTAGATACCCCTCACTGATCGTGATAACGTGAGTTATCGTTACCGACATTTAAAGGAAACCCTCAGGGTCGCACAATTTGATGATATGGCTTACTTAAGTCAGATCGTGTGGACTGAATTGTTTAGGTTTAGTTTAAAGGGATTTAATCTCTGATTGTAAGTGAGATCTAGTCTGATCATGTTTGATTGATTAGGGCTTGAGATCGGTAAGCTTCGATCGAGAGAATAGATGCTAGATCGGTGAGATCAAGAGCATCAAGAGATGAACGGTCAGATCTGGAGCCTTAGGGTTTATTTGAGATCTGGACTTGATTACTTGGCTTGATTGGTTTTAAACCAAACCAAATTGAACCGGCTCATGAAATGAGCGCATGGTTCAAGATGTGGCGACATGTTCACTTGGCGTGAACGTTGGAGCGGTGAGTGGTTGCTATTTTTAGTAACCATGATCTCCAATTGGAGTCACTCACGTTCGAATAGAGTGCTCTCTATTCTCGCCTCTCGCTCTCATTCCTCTCGACTTCCGTGTGTGGCGACGCCTTGAAGGTTGAGGAGGTTTCGGCCAAGAGAACATCATCTCATCTTTTCCTTTCCATTCGGCAAGACAACCTTGGAACCTTGCTAGCACAAGGAGCACCAAGGAAGAAGCACATTGTTCATCTTGTGTGCGAGACTTTGGAGAAGAGGCGCTTGCAACTTTTTCTTCCAAGGCGCCATCTTGAAATGGCTACGGTATGAACCCTTCTCTATTTGCAATCGGGTTTATTATGGTTGATCATATCTCATGAAACCGATCTCAAGAAACCCTCTTCCGCTGCTTAAAATTTTAATATGCGCCATACTTAGGGGTTTCGCCCCCCTTGTGGGGACCTTCACAGACACGCCCTGACCAGATATCACATGCCCCAAAAAGCTGATCTGATCCAACCAAAACTCGCACTTGCTGGCCTTAGCATACAACTGGTGTTTCCTCAGAATTGCTAGTACCCTGCGCAAGTCCCTAGCGTGATCCTGATAAGTATGGGAGTATACCAGTATATCATCTATGAACACCACCACACAAGTGTCTAACAGCTCATGAAACACCCTGTTCATCAGATCCATAAAAATAGCAGGTGCATTGGTCAGTCCAAAAGGCATAACTACAAACTCGTAATGCCCATACCTGGTCCTGAAAGCAGTCTTCAGGATATCCTCATCCTTGACCCTGAGCTGATGGTATCCTGACCTCAGATCGATCTTGGAGAACACAGTGGCACCCTGCAACTGATCGAACAGGTCATCTATCCTCGGAAGAGGATACTTATTCTTTACCGTCAACTGATTTAACTGGCGGTAATCTATCCACATTCTCAGTGTTCCATCCTTCTTCTTTACAAACAAGACTGGCGCTCCCCAGGGTGAAGCACTCGGTCTGATATAGCCCTTTTCAAGCAGTTCCACTAACTGCTTCTTCAACTCAGCTAACTCTGAGGTGGCCATACGATACGGAGCCTTTGATATTGGAGCTGTACCAGGCATTAGCTCAATACCAAACTCCACATCCCTGTGGGGAGGCAAACCTGAAAACTCATCTGAGAATACATCAGGAAACTCACAGACTACCTCTATCTGAGCTAAGTCTGGATCTGAGTCTTCTTGCACCTTAACATGTGCAAGGTATCCTTTACACCCACTGGCTAGCAACTTGCTGGCATGCACAAATGATATCATATGTGGCCCTTGATCAGACACCAGGCCCCTTACTAGCAGATGACTCCCATCAAGCAGATGCAGAGTAACAATCTTCTCAAAGCAATCCACTGTAGCGTGGTGAGAAGATAGCCAATCCATGCCTAGGATCAAATCATAATCCTGCATGCCTAGCAGTATCAAATCAACTAAAAACTGGTACTGCTCTACGTGAATAACACAGTCAGGGTAGACTATGTCAGTGGATAAACTATCCCCCAAGGGTGTACATACTGAAACTGTGTAATCTAGTACTCTAGGTGAGACAGGTAGTCTAGAAGCAAAATTAGCAGACACAAAGGACAAATTGGACCCCGGATCAAACAAAATACGAGCTAACTGATCGAAAACATGTAAAGTACCTTCCACGACGGATCGGGAAGCTCGAGTGTCCTTCTCTGCTATAGCATAGACTCTGGCCTGGACAGCTGGTCTATCGGTACCCCGGATCTATGGCCCAGGCGCCTTGCAATCTTTGATCCTGTGCCCCACTTTTCCGCACTTGAAGCACGCCCCGGACTTCTTGTGGCAGTCCGCCCTCAGGTGACCCTTGGCCCCACAATGGTAGCAGACTCTGTCCTCTACCCGGCCATCAGTACTCTGCTGCTGTGACTGAGGTGTCTGCTGCGGTCTCTGAGTTCCCTTCCCCTAGTACTGTCTGTATCGATCTCTCTTCTGGTCCTTCCCCTTATAGTATTTCCTACTGCCTCCACCAGTCTGCTGGGGAACCGATGCCACAGCTATAGGGGCTACAACTAGGGCCGTCTCGGCCTGCTCCTCCAGGATGTACTTCTCTGCGATGCGGGCACGATCCAGCATCTCAGCATAAGTCTCCAAGTGTTGCAGTCCTACTTTCTGTCTGATATCCCTTCTGAGACCCCTGAGAAATTTCTTAGCTCGCCTATCCTCAGTATTTATCAAATGTGGAGCATACTTCCCAAGCTTTGAGAACATCAGGTCATATTGATCCACTGTCATGTCTCCTTGTTCCAAGTGGATAAACTCCACCTCCCTATCCTCAACCATGCTAGTGGGAAAGAATTTCTCATTGAACCGGGACAAGAAGTATTGCCACATCACCGGTTCAGATCTGTCCACCGCGAGTCTCAGCTCACTCTTCCACCACACATCCGCGTCACCACGCATTATATAAGCGGCCAAACATAGTCTGTCCTCATATGAACATCGCATCACTTGGAAGATCTTCTCCAAGCCGGAAAGCCAGTCCTCTGCCGTCCTGTAGTCTGGACTCCCATAAAAAGAGCTAGGGCCCAACCGCTGGAATTCACCCACAAGCAAGGCATAGCGCCTATGGGTGTCCTCCGGCAAGCTAGACCCCGGGCCCGAGTCAGACTCAGACCCCCGCCCTTGCGTCGGTATCTGTGTCTGAGACAGAAGCTGCAACTGCTCTCTGAACTCGCGTTGCTGTTCGCGATTCTGCTGTAACAGTTGCTGCTGCACCTCCTGGTGCTGAGTCTGCTGCTGTTGCTGTTGGGGTATGCCCTTAAGGCTAAAGTTTGAGGCCTTGGGATTGTAACAGTATCATGTAATAAACTCTTATGTTTATAAAGGCTTGGTTGTTATTCAGTTTGTTACATTATCTGCTGCAATAAGTGTACTTCTGAATAATGTCTCAATGCTGTTCAGCTAGGCTGACATGCTGTAATGTCCTTAGTCGAGATATCTTGGTGAACATGAGACAGCCTTGATATGATTGAGATTAATATGTGTTCTAATCTTATAGGATGCTTCGAGCATGGAATAAGATGTAGACTCATGGGTACATTGGATGTACTGGACAGACCCTACTAGGATATTCAATTGCTTGTCACAATGTGAATAATCCTTGTTTGCAACAAGTGGCACATGTCCTTTGACTTGAGATCACTTGTGTTTCTAAATGATGATTGTCATTGTTTTGAGGTAGTTCAATATCATTTGAAACATAATGGTTATAGACTATCTTGGATAATGATTATGATTCAGGTTAGGGCACTAGTGATAGATATAGGATTGCCGTCTCCTTGTTGAAGGAGTGTGATGTTCTATAGGGGCCCCCTAGATGAGATGATTGAGAAAGTGTATGGCCATACCCAGGTGACTATGTTCATCTGATCTAATCATGCTCATCATATTGGAGTTACAAGCTTGACCCGCTTGTCCAATAAGAACATCCAGTAGGCAAAGGATACATGCATGCCTTGTGAAGTTGATTCACACTTGTGCTGTGGTTTGGGTGTAGTCTTGGAAGACTTTTTCCTTTATATCGGGAGACAGTGATGTGTTGCTAGATACCCCTCATTGGTCGTGATAACGTAAGTTATCGTTACCGACATTTAAAGGAAACCCTCAGGGTCACACAATTTGGTGATATGGCTTTCTTGAGTCAGATCGTGTGGACTGAATTGTTTTGATTCAGTTTAAAGGAGTTTGAACTCTGATTGTAAGTGAGATCGGGTCTGGTCATGTTTGATTGATTAGGGCTTGAGATCGGTAAGCTTCGATCGAGAGTAGTGATGCTAGATCGGTGAGATCAAAGGCATCAAGAGATGAACGGTTAGATCTTGAACCATTTGGTTCAGAGAGAACTAGACCATGGCTTGGGCTGGTTTGGTTTGGTCTTTGTACCAAACGCATTGAACCGTTGGATTGAACCGGTTCACACATGTGTGAACGCATGGTTCATGATGAAAGCGTTTTTGGGCGGTTTGCATGGATTTAGGCGCATGGCTTCATGACTTTCCATAATTGGAAGTCATGTAACGCCACTTAACTTGTAAACGCCAAAACGCATTTCGGTTCTGATTTTGTGTGGCCGATCCACTCTCGTGTAGATTGGAGTTCACGCAAGCAAGTGGGAGAGCTTCATCGCCCTAGCAAAGATCTCATCTTCTCCACACAAGGACAACTTGGCACTTTTGCTAGCACAAGAGGTGCGCAAGAAGGAAGTCTTCATCACTTTGGTGTGTGTCTTCTTTGGAGAAGATCCCCTTCGATCTTTACTTCCAAGTCGCCATCCACTCATGGCTATGGTATGAATTACTTCTTATCTATACAAGTTATGATGTTGATCATATGGCATGCAAAAGATCCCAACAAACCCTATGCTTCCTTGCGCAATTCATGATATGCGCCTACTTAGGGTTTCGCCCCCCTCTTGAAAGGGGTTTCTTCAATTGGTATCAGAGCAGGCTTTATGCATGCTAATATGATTGCTATGTTTGCTCTTGTGATCCATGCTTGCGCAAGTGTTTAGATCTAATAGTTTCTTCATGCGAAAATAAGATGTATACCTTGTTGGTGGCGCATGTTGTTTGTTTATGCTTTCGCATGACTTGTTGTTGGCGCTTGGTTCATGTTGTTTATCAAAACTTAACTTGCGCGCCTATGATTAGATCTAAGATGCGCCTATTGTAAACCCTTAGACGGGTTGATGGGGTTGAAAGCATCATCTAGTATAGATCAAATTAGTCTGATCAGACCATCTGACAGCCTAGATGGGTTGACCAGATAGCACCTGTGCGCAAGCACGAGGTGGCTATAGGTTGACTGCATCAAAGGCGTGTAGCGAGGTCTGGTTGAGACGACTAGTGAACACACATGAGTTAGGCCCGGGGTCACACCCGCTTGCCAGAACGCATGAGGGTTGTTCAGCCCTTGGCGCATGCATGGTTGACCATTAGGTCAACTCGAGTCAGTTAGGACTTGGTGCATGCAAGGGCAGTGGATCTGACTAGATTGATGAGTGGATCCCTATCAATGGACCGTTGTAAGGTTGTAGGGCACATAAGAAAATTAAATTGATGCCAATGGGTTTTCAAAATTTTATTTTCTTTGTAATGGATCACATGTTGATTGAATGATGCCATGATGCTTGTTTATTTAATCTTATGTGGGTTGCCCTTTTAATGTGTGCTGTGCTAGGGCCTGCGAGCCTGGTAAATTATTATTTTTCTGATATGCGAATCACATTTTTAATTAATTTATTGTATGATTGACCTGCGAGTCAAGCTTGTCTAGATAGATTAAAATGTATTTTAACTAGACAAGAGCACAAAAGCACACATCGCAGAGGAGCATTCAGCTGGTGGGCGCACTTGAGCTGCATTGAGCGCTAGGGCCCTGGGTTGGACCAGATGAGATGCAAAAGACCCAAGAAGAGCAAGTGAAGACTTAAGTTGATTTAAGGTCTTACTTAGGCTCTATGGGCTTTTACCACATAAGATCCATGCTTTCTTTTATTTTCTAAATAATTAGAAATGCATGATTTATTTATCTTCTGCTATCACCATAGGAGTTGCATGATAGTTAAGAAGATAAAAGACCGTTAAAATCCAACGCTAAAATATCAAGCTCGATAGCCTTCTGACGCGAAACCTCACTGTTCTGACTATCGTTGGAGCCGTGTTGTACCCACTCAGTGGGCACGTCCATCTATCTTCGGACGGTGTGTGATTTCACCTGCGTGTTACAGAGAAGGGATTTATCGCTTCTCGTTGCTCAGCATAACACGTGGTGGTCCAGGGAGTAGGTCGGGTCAGCTTGACCATGTAGGCTACATATGGGGCATATGTTAGCTATATGGAGGCAGCCATCTGTGGGATCAGAGACTGTGTTGTACCAACTCAGTTGGCACAGTCTGCTGGATTGCCCAGATGAAGGGGAATCGCACGGGTTGGCAATTGGCAGGGACTGCCTACCAGAAATTAGTGCTTGTACTCTCTGTGCATCTTATCTCGCCTGAGCGGGACGCGGAGACCAAGTATGAAATCTGGATCCCATCTCACTAAAAGAGTGTTACTCTTTCGGGCTGTTTTGCTGGATTTTTCAGCCAGATAAAATAGTGAGAAAAAGAATCTTTCTTAAGTCCTGGATTGATTCTTAACATTGATACTGACCTTGCTGTTCTTGCATTGTTGTAGATTCCTGCAGCAACGAACACCATGAGCTTCAATGTGCGATCCCTACTGGAAAGGGAGAAGTTTGCTGGGCCAAACTTCTCAGACTGGTACGGACACCTTAAGATCGTTCTTAAGGCAGAGAGGAAACTGTATATCCTCGAGACGGCTATACCGCCTCAACCCGCTGCGAACGCCGCAAGGGCGGTTCGGGATGCCTATGAAAAGCATGTCAAAGATAGCATTGATGTCGCTTGCCTGATGCTAGCGTCTATGACGCCACCGCTGCAGCGTCTATGACGCCACCGCTGCAGCGTCAGCATGAGGATATGACTGCTATAGAAATTATAGCAAACATCAAGATGCTGTATGCTGCACAGGCGAGGACTGAGCGCTATAATTTGACCAAGATTTTCTTTCATAGCATAGTGGCTGAAGGGAGCCCAGTGGGAGCTCACGTGCTCAAGATGATTGGGCACAAGGAGGCTCTGGAGAAACTGGGGCATACCATCAATCAGGAGCTTGCTATAGACATTATTCTGCAGTCTCTCCCGGCCTCTTTCGATCCGTTCATTATTAATTTTAATATGAACAAGATCGACTGTACTCCGGCAGAGCTGCTGAATATGCTCTTGACTACTGAGGAGACTCTGAAGGGAAAGCCTTCAACCTCTGTCTTAATGGTTCCTTCCAGGAACAAGAAGAAGGGGAAGAAGGGCAAAGCCCCTGTCAAGAACTACAGTAAGGCTCTGAAACAAAAGGTGAAGCGGTCGAAGGACAACAGGTGTTTCCACTGTGGCCAGCTGGGTCACTGGAAAAAGGACTGTAAAGCGCTCCAAGGAGACAAGAAGGGAAGCATCGCTTCTGGCTCAGGTATATTTGTGACTGAGGTCATGATATCTTCTTCTTCTATTTCATGGGTGTTGGACACTGCATGTGGAGTTCACATTTGTTCAAATGTACAGGAACTCAAGAGAAGAAGACAGGTGGGACAGCATGAGGTGGACCTACGCGTTGGAAACGGGGCACGGGTTGCTGCTGTTGCTGTAGGGGATTATTACATCTCATTACCATCTGGCATTGTATTAGAATTAAACAATTGTTACTTTGTACCCAGTATTACCAAAAATATTATCTCTATTCCTGCTCTTGTCAGGAAAGGGTTTTCCTTTGAATGCAAGATTTCAAAGTGTTATCTTACTCTTGATAATATTGTTTATGCTACTGGTTCAATTAACAATGGGTTATTCATGTTGGACATGGAATATTCTATACAAAACATTGATAATAAGAAAGCCAAGTATGCTGATGATAGCACCTTGTTATGGCATAGTCGTTTAGGCCATATTAACAAGAAACGCATTAAGCGGTTGCATGATCATGGACTGCTGGGATCATTCTCATATGAGGAGATTGATACATGCAAAGCTTGTTTAATGGGTAAAATGACGAAGTCTCCCTTTCCTAATAAAGGTCAAAGGGCTTCAGGTTTACTTGACCTTATACACACTGATGTGTGTGGGCCGTTTAGTAAACATGCCAGAGGTGGCTATTCGTACTTCATTACCTTTACTGATGATTTCAGTAGGTATGGTTATGTCTATCTTATGAGACATAAGAGTGAATCTTTTGACAAGTTCAAAGAGTTCAAAAATGAAGTACAAAATCAGCTAGGCCGAAATATCAAGGCACTTCGTTCTGATCGAGGTGGAGAATACTTGAGTCATGCGTTTACTGACTATCTACAAGAGTGTGGGATAATCTCACAGCTCACTCCGCCAGGAACACCGCAATGGAATGGTGTGTCCGAGAGGAGAAATAGAACGTTACTTGATATGGTTCGTTCTATGATGAGTCAGGCTACTCTACCTTACTCCTTTTGGGGTTTTGCACTGGAAACAGCTGCAAAGGTACTAAACCGAGTGCCATCCAAGGCCGTTTCAAAGACT
Source organism: Costus lasius (assembly GCA_027563935.2). Taxonomy (NCBI): domain Eukaryota; kingdom Viridiplantae; phylum Streptophyta; class Magnoliopsida; order Zingiberales; family Costaceae; genus Costus; species Costus lasius. Next base: position 275,739 of record JANVAS020000016.1, on the reverse strand, counting down.
CCATATGAGTTATGGTATGGGAAACAGCCTAGCTTGACATTTATTAAGATCTGGGGTTGCGAGGCTTATGTCAAAAAGCTCGCCTCTGGGAAACTGGAGAGCAGATCTGAGAAATGCATCTTTGTCGGTTACCCTAAGGAAACTAAGGGTCATTATTTCTACGATCCCATAGAGAACAAAGTATTTGTTGCTCGGACGGCCATTTTTCTTGAGAAGGAGTTTCTTCTGCAAGAAGCCAGTGGGAGAGAAATAAAGCTGGATGTGAATCCAGACGAAGGACAAAGTAGTCGAGCACAGTTGGATGAGCCTGAGCCAGTGGATCAGGTTATTGAACAACCTGAGGCTCAGATATCACGGGAACCGCGTAGATCGGGAAGGATCCGTCGACAGCCTGAGCGCTATGACGGAGTCTACATCATTGATTATGATGAACCCCTCACTTATGCGGATGCGGTCAGTGGACCGGAGTCAGCTAGATGGCTTGAAGCTATGCGAGCCGAAATGGACTCCATGTCAGATAACCAAGTCTGGGATTTGGTTGATCTGCCTCCGGGAGTAATTCCTATAGGCTGTAAATGGATCTTCAAGAAGAAGATTGACATGGATGGTAACGTGGTTACCTATAAAGGCAGGCTAGTAGCGAAAGGTTTCAAACAAATCTACGGGATAGATTATGATGAAACTTTCTCTCCTGTAGCCATGTTCAAGTCTATTCGGATTCTTTTCGCGATAGCAGCATATTACGATTATGAGATCTGGCAGATGGATGTGAAGACCGCTTTCCTTAATGGAAAACTGGATGAGGATGTGTATATGACACAACCTGAAGGTTTCACTAATCCATCAGATCGTCATAAAATATGCAAATTAAAGAAGTCCATTTATGGACTTAAACAAGCATCTAGAAGCTGGAATATTCGTTTTGATGAATCAATCTTTGAGTTTGGTTTCATCAAGAACGAAGATGACCCGTGTGTATATAAGAGGTTTAGTGGGAGCGTGATTACTTTCCTAGTCCTCTACGTCGATGATATCTTAATCATTGGAAACGATATTCCTGAACTGCATGCTGTTAAAGCATGGTTAGGAAAATGTTTTCAGATGAAAGATCTAGGAGAAGCAGCCTATGTATTAGGTGTGAAGATCTACAGGGATAGATCTAAGAGGCTTCTCGGGCTGTGCCAGAGTACTTACATCGATAAATTCCTGGAGAGATTTCATTTAGAGAATTCTAAAAGAGGACATCTTCCAGTCAGACATGGTCTGAATCTTTCAAAGAGTCAGTGTCCACAAACACAGACTGAGAAAGATGAAATGGACAATACGCCTTATGCTTTGGCTATTGGGTCCATTATGTATGCGATGTTGTGTACTCGCCCAGACGTTGCTTATGGGTTAAGCGTGACCAGTCGATTCCAAAGTAATCCAGGTCAGGCACACTGGATTGCAGTCGAGAACATTTTAAAATATCTACGGAGGACCAAAGATATGTTCTTGATATATGGTGGTCAGGAAGAACTCAGTATAGAAGGATATACTGATGCTTCGTTCCAGTCGGACCAGGATGATTTCCGATCGCAATCAGGCTATGTTTTTAGCTTGAATGGTGGAGCAGTGGTGAGGAAAAGTTTCAAACAGTCTACTGTTGCTGATTCCACAACAGAAGCCGAGTATGTTGCAGCCTCGGAAGCATCCAAGGAGGCAGTGTGGATTCGTAAGTTCATTCAGGAACTTGGTGTTGTTCCTTCGAGTGCAGATCCTTTGGTTATCTTCTGTGATAACACTAGAGCTATAGCACAAGCAAAGGAACCACGGTCGCACCAGAAGTCCAAGCACATACAGAGACGGTTTCACTTGATCCGGGAGATCATTGATCGAGGCGAGATCAAAATCTGCAAGGTCCATATAGATGACAATCTGGCTGACCCGCTTACCATGCCTCTGGCGCAGCAGAAGCATGAGAAGCACTGTAATAATATGGGTTTGAGATTTCTCAACCATTAGATTAAGTGCAAGTGGGAGATTGTTGGGGTATGCCCTTAAGGCTAAAGTTTGAGGCCTTGGGATTGTAACAGTATCATGTAATAAACTCTTATGTTTATAAAGGCATGGTTGTTATTCAGTTTGTTACATTATCTGCTGCAATAAGTGTACTTCTGAATAATGTCTCAATGCTGTTCAGCTAGGCTGACATGCTGTAATGTCCTTAGTCGAGATATCTTGGTGAACATGAGACAGCCTTGATATGATTGAGACTAATATGTGTTCTAATCTTATAGGATGCTTCGAGCATGGAATAAGATGTAGACTCATGGGTACATTGGATGTACTGGACAGACACTACTAGGATATTCAATTGCTTGTCACAATGTGAATAATCCTTGTTTGCAACAAGTGGCACATGTCCTTTGACTTGAGATCACTTGTGTTTCTAAATGATGATTGTCATTGTTTTGAGGTAGTTCAATATCATTTGAAACATAATGGTTATAGACTATCTTGGATAATGATTATGATTCAGGTTAGGGCACTAGTGATAGATATAGGATTGCCGTCTCCTTGTTGTAGGAGTGTGATGTTCTATAGGGGCCCCCTAGATGAGATGATTGAGAAAGTGTATGGCCATACCCAGGTGACTATGTTCATCTGATCTAATCATGCTCATCATATTGGAGTTACAAGCTTGACCCGCTTGTCCAATAAGAACATCCAGTAGGCAAAGGATACATGCATGCCTTGTGAAGTTGATTCACACTTGTGCTGTGGTTTGGGTGTAGTCTTGGAAGACTTTTTCCTTTATATCGGGAGACAGTGATGTGTTGCTAGATACCCCTCATTGGTCGTGATAACGTAAGTTATCGTTACCGACATTTAAAGGAAACCCTCAGGGTCACACAATTTGGTGATATGGCTTTCTTGAGTCAGATCGTGTGGACTGAATTGTTTTGATTCAGTTTAAAGGAGTTTGAACTCTGATTGTAAGTGAGATCGGGTCTGGTCATGTTTGATTGATTAGGGCTTGAGATCGGTAAGCTTCGATCGAGAGTAGTGATGCTAGATCGGTGAGATCAAAGGCATCAAGAGATGAACGGTTAGATCTTGAACCATTTGGTTCAGAGAGAACTAGACCATGGCTTGGGCTGGTTTGGTTTGGTCTTTGTACCAAACGCATTGAACCGTTGGATTGAACCGGTTCACACATGTGTGAACGCATGGTTCATGATGAAAGCGTTTTTGGGCGGTTTGCATGGATTTAGGCGCATGGCTTCATGACTTTCCATAATTGGAAGTCATGTAACGCCACTTAACTTGTAAACGCCAAAACGCATTTCGGTTCTGATTTTGTGTGGCCGATCCACTCTCGTGTAGATTGGAGTTCACGCAAGCAAGTGGGAGAGCTTCATCGCCCTAGCAAAGATCTCATCTTCTCCACACAAGGACAACTTGGCACTTTTGCTAGCACAAGAGGTGCGCAAGAAGGAAGTCTTCATCACTTTGGTGTGTGTCTTCTTTGGAGAAGATCCCCTTCGATCTTTACTTCCAAGTTGCCATCCACTCATGGCTATGGTATGAATTACTTCTTATCTATACAAGTTATGATGTTGATCATATGGCATGCAAAAGATCCCAACAAACCCTATGCTTCCTTGCGCAATTCATGATATGCGCCTACTTAGGGTTTCGCCCCCCTCTTGAAAGGGGTTTCTTCAGTTGCAGCATCTGAGCCTATTGCTGGATTAGTGCGTTCTGTTGCTGCACCATACCTGTCAAAGACTCCATAGCCCGCAGGAATTCAGCAGTCTGATCACTGCTACCAGCACTAGCACTCGACCTGGGGCGCACCATACTGGCTCCTAAAAGACGCACAAATCAAATTTACAATCAAGTCAGTTCTCAAACAAGGTTCCTAGTTGTCTAGCAATACACAAGCAAGGTTTTCCTGTAGAGTCCCCTTCAAGGGGGAGCGCAAGGGGGTGAAACCCTATGGATGGCGCATCTTTGATTTTAAGTGGAAGCAAGGGTTTCAAGGGATCGGCTGCATGATATATGATCAACTAACATAAAGCTTGATAAAATCTACAAAGGATCATACCAATGCCATAGTTTCGATGGCGCCTTGGAAGCAAAGGCGCAAGTGCTCCTTCTCCAAAGAGGACGCACACAAGAGGATGAAGATGGCTACTTCTTGGTGTTCTTTGTGCTAGCGAAGACCTCCAAGGTGTACTTGTCGCATGAAGGTGATGAGAAAAAGCTTGGCCGAGCCTCTCTCCTCTTCCTTGGCGTCAACCCTCTCTCCAACCAAAGTGGAGATGCGATTAGACCAAGGGAGAAGCGTTAGGCGTTTCTCTTAGGAGATGGCGTTACATGACTTCCAATTATGGAAAGTCATGAAGCCATGCGCTCCCACTCCAAGCAAACCGCCCAAAACGCCTTATGGATCGAACCATGCGTTCACCCATGTGAACCGGTTCAATCCAAATTGGTCCAAACCAATTTGGTTCAAAGACCACATGAAACCAGCCCAAGCCATGGTCTAGATCTCTCTGAACCAAAATGGTTCAAGATCTAACCGTTGATCTCTTGACGCTTCTGATCTCACCGATCTAGCATCACTACTCTCGATCGAAGCTTACCAATCTCATGCCCTAATCAATCACACATGATCAGACCAGATCTCACTTACAATCAGAGTTTAAATCCCTTTAAACTGAACCGAAACAATTCAGTCCACACGATCAGACTTAAGTAAGCCATATCATCAAATTGTGCGACCCTAAGGGTTTCCTTTAGATGTCGGTAACGATAACTAACGTTATCACGATCAGTGAGGGGTATCTAGCAACACATCACTGTCTCCCGATATAAAGGAAAGAGTCTTCCAAGACTACACCCAAACCACAGCACAAGGGTGAATGCACTTCACTAGGCATACATGTTTCCTTTGCCACTGGATGTTCTTATTGGACAAGCGTGTCAAGCCTGTAGCTCCAATATGATGAGCATGATTAGATCAGATGAACATAGTCACCTGGGTATGGCCATACACTTTCTCAATCATCTCATAGGGGGGGGGGGGCCCCATTAGAACATCTCACTCCTTGAACAAGGAGACGGCAATCCTGTATCTATCACGAGTGCCCTAACCTGACTCAAGCTCACCATCCAAGATAGTCAATAATCATTATGTTTCAAATGATATCGAACTACCTCAAAACAATGACAATCATCATTTAGAAACACAAGTGATCTCAAGTCAGAGGACATGTGCCACTTGATGCAAACAAGGATTATTCACATTGTGACAAGCAATTGAATATCCTACTAGGGTCTGTCCAGTACATCCAATGTACCCATGAGTCTACATCTTATTCCATGCTCGAAGCATCCTATAAGATTAGAATACATATTAGTCTCAATCATATCAAGGCTGTCTCATGTTCACCAAGATATCTCGACTAAGGACTTTATAGCATGTCAGCCCAGCTGAACAGCTTTGAGACATTATTCAGAAGTACACTAATTGCAGCAGAGAAGGTAACAACCTGAATAATAACCATGCCTTTATAAACACAAGAGTTTATTACATGATACTGATACAATCCCAAGGCCTCAAACATTAGCCTTAAGGGCATACCCCAACAATCTCCCACTTGCACTTAATCTAATGGTTGAGAAATCTCAAACCCATATTATTACAGTGCTTCTCATGCTTCTGCTGCGCCAGAGGCTTGGTAAGCGGGTCAGCTAGATTGTCATCTGTATGAACCTTGCATATTTTGATCTCGCCACGATCAATGATCTCCCGGATCAAGTGAAACCGTCTCTGTATGTGCTTGGACTTCTGGTGCGACCGTGGTTCCTTTGCTTGTGCGATTGCTCCAGTGTTATCACAGAAGATAACCAAAGGATCTGCACTCGAAGGAACGACACCAAGTTCTCTCACGAACTTACGAATCCACACTGCCTCCTTGGATGCTTCCGAGGCTGCAACATACTCGGCTTCTGTTGTGGAATCAGCAACAGTTGACTGTTTGAAACTCTTCCACACCACTGCTCCACCATTCAAGCTAAAAACATAGCCTGATTGCGATCGGAAATCATCCTGGTCCGACTGGAACGAAGCGTCAGTATATCCTTCTATACTGAGTTCTTCCTGACCACCATATATCAAGAACATATCTTTGGTCCTCCGCAGATATTTTAAGATGTTCTTGACTGCAATCCAGTGTGCCTGTCCTGGATTACTTTGGAAATGACTGGTTACGCTTAACCCGTAAGCGACGTCTGGGCGAGTACACAACATCGCATACATAATGGACCCAATAGCCGAAGCATAAGGCGTATTGTCCATTTTCATCTTTTTCAGTCTGTGTTTGTGGACACTGACTCTTCGAAAGATTCAGACCATGTCTGACTGGAAGATATCCTCTTTTAGAATTCTCTAAATGAAATCTCTCCAGGACTTTATCGATGTAAGTACTCTGGCACAGCCCGAGAAGCCTCTTAGATCTATCCCTGTAGATCTTCACACCTAATACATAGGCTGCTTCTCCTAAATCTTTCATCTGGAAACATTTCCTTAGCTATGCCTTAACCGCATGCATTTCAGGAATATCATTTCCAATGATCAAGATGTCATCGACGTAGAGGACTAGGAATGTAATCACGCTCCCACTAAACCTCTTATATACACACGGGTCGTCCTCGTTCTTGATGAAACCAAACTCAGAGATTGATTCATCAAAACGAATATTCCAGCTCCTAGATGCTTGTATAAGTCCATAAATGGACTTCTTTAACTTGCATATTTTATGACGATCTGATGGATTAGTGAAACCTTCAGGTTATGTCATATACGCATCCTCATTAAGATTTCCATTAAGGAAAGCTGTCTTCACATCCATCTGCCAGATCTCATAATCGTAATATGCAGCTATCGCGAAAAGAATCCGAATAGACTTAAACATGGCTACAGGAGAGAAAGTTTCATCATAATCTATCCCGTAGATTTGTTTGAAACCTTTCGCAACTAGCCTGCCTTTATAGGTAACTATGTTACCATCCATGTCTATCTTCTTCTTGAAGATCCATTTACAGCCTATAGGGATTACTCCCGGAGGCGGATCAACCAAATCCCAGACTTGGTTATCTGACATGGAGTCCATCTCGGCTCGCATAGCTTCAAGCCATCTAGCTGACTCCGGTCTACTGACCGCATCCGCATAAGTGAGGGGTTCATCATTATCAATGATGTAGACTCCGTCATAGCGCTCAGGCTGTCGACGGATCCTTCCCGATCTACGCGGTTCCCGTGATATCTGAGCCTCAGGTTGTTCAGTAACCTGTTCTACCGGCTCAGGCACATCCAACTGTGCTTGACTACTTTGTCCTTCCTCTGGATTCTCATCCAGTTTTATTTCTCTCCCACTAGCCTCTTGCAGAAGAAATTCCTTCTCAAGAAATATTGCCGTCCGAGCAACAAATACTTTGTTCTCTTTGGGATCGTAGAAATAATAACCCTTAGTTTCCTTAGGGTAACCGACAAAGATACATTTGTAAGATCTGCTCTCCAGTTTCCCAGAGGCGAGCTTTTTGACATAAGCCTCGCAACCCCAGATCCTGATAAATGTCAAGCTCGGCTGTTTCCCATACCATAACTCGTATGGAGTCTTAGAAACTGCCTTGGATGGCACTCGGTTTAGTACCTTTGCAGCTGTTTCCAGTGCAAATCCCCAAAAGGAGTATGGAAGAGTAGCCTGACTCATCATAGAACGAACCATATCAAGTAACGTTCTATTTCTCCTCTCGGACACACCATTCCATTGCGGTGTTCCTGGCGGAGTGAGCTGTGAGATAATCCCACACTCCTTCAGATAGTCAGTAAACGTATGACTCAAGTATTCTCCACCTCGATCAGAACGAAGTGCCTTGATATTTCGGCCTAGCTGATTCTGTACTTCATTCTTGAACTCTTTGAACTTGTCAAAAGATTCACTCTTATGTCTCATTAGATAGACATAACCATATCTACTGAAATCATCAGTAAATGTAATGAAGTACTGATAGCCACCTCTGGCATGTTTACTAAATGGCCCACACACGTCACTGTGTATAAGGTCAAGTAGACCTGAAGCCCTTTGACCTTTGTGAGGAAAAGGTGACTTCGTCATTTTACCCATCAAACAAGCTTTGCATGTATCAATCTCCTCATAGGAGAATGATCCCAGCAGTCCATGATCATGCAACCGCTTAATGCGCTTCTTGTTAATATGGCCTAAACGACTATGTCATAACAAGGTGCTGTCATCAGCATACTTGGCTTTCTTATTATCAATGTTTTGTATAGAATATTCCATGTCCAACATGAATAACCCATTGTTAATTGAACCAGTAGCATAGACAATATTATCAAGAGTAAGATAACACTTTGAAATCTTGCATTCAAAGGAAAACCCTTTCCTGACAAGAGCAGGAATAGAGATAATATTTTTGGTGATACTAGGTACAAAATAACAATTGTTTAATTCCAATACAATGCCAGATGGTAAAGAAATGAAATAGTCTCCTACAGCAACAGCAGCAACCCGTGCCCCGTTTCCAACGCGTAGGTCTACCTCATTCTGTCCCACCTGCCTTCTTTTCTTGAGTTCCTGTACATTTGAACAAATGTGAACTCCACATGCAGTGTCCAACACCCATGAAATAGAAGAAGATGAAACCATGACTTCCGTCACGTAAATACCTGAGCCAGAAGCAATGCTTCCCCTCTTGTCTCCTTGGAGCGCTTTACAGTCCTTTTTCCAGTGACCCAGCTGGCCACAGTCGAAACACCTGTTGTCCTTTGACCGCTTTACCTTCTGTTTCAGAGCCTTACTGTAGTTCTTGACAGGGGCTTTGCCCTTCTTCCCCTTCTTGTTGTTCCTGGAAGGAACCATTAAGACAGAGGTTGAAGGCTTTCCCTTCAGAGTTTCCTCAGTAGTCAAGAGCATATTCAGCAGCTCTGCCGGAGTACAATCGATTTTGTTCATATTAAAGTTAATGATGAACGCATCGAAAGAAGGCGGAAGAGACTGCAGAATAATATCTACAGCAAGCTCCTGGTTGATGGTATGCCCCAGTTTCTCCAGAGCCTCCTTGTGCCCAATCATCTTGAGCACGTGAGCTCCCACTGGGCTCCCTTCAGCCAGTTTGCTCTGAAAGAAAAGCTTTGTCAGATTATAGCGTTCTGTCCTCGCCTGTGCAGCATACAGCATCTTGAGGTTCGCTATAATCTCTATAGCCGACATATCCTCATGCTGACGCTGCAGCGGTGGCGTCATAGACGCTAGCATCAGGCAAGCGACATCAATGCTATCATTGACGTGCTTTTCATAGGCATCACGAACCGCCCTTGCGGCGTTCGCAGCGGGTTGAGGCGGCACAGCCGTCTCGAGGACATACAGTTTCCTCTCTGCCTTAAGAACGATCTTAAGGTGTCCGAACCAGTCTGAGAAGTTTGGCCCAGCAAACTTCTCCCTTTCCAGTAGGGATCGCACATTGAAGCTCATGGTGTTCGTTGCTGCAGGAATCTACAACAATGCAAGAACAGCAAGGTCAGTATCAATGTATAGAATCAATCCAGGACTTAAGAAAGATTCTTTTTCTCACTATTTTATCTGGCTGAAAAATCCAGCAAAACAGCCCGAAAGAGTAGAACTCTTTTAGTGAGATGGGATCCAGATTTCATACTTGGTCTCCGCGTCCCGCTCAGGCGAGATAAGATGCACAGAGAATACAAGTACTAATTTCTGGTAGGCAGTCCCTGCCAATCGCCAACCCGTGCGATTCCCCTTCATCTGGGCAATCCAGCAAACTGTGCCAATTGAGTTGGTACAACACAATCTCTGACCCCACAGATGGCTGCCTCCATGTGCTACCATATGCGCCACATATGTAGCCTACATGGTCAAGCTGACCCGACCTACTCCCTGGACCACCACGTGCTGTGCTGAGCAACGAGAAGCGATAAATCCCTTCTCTGTAACACGCAGGTGTAATCCAGCACCGTCTGAAGATAGATGGACGTGCCCACTGAGTGGGTACAACACGGCTCCAACGATAGTCAGAACAGTGAGGTTTCGCGTCAGAAGGCATTACGTGCTTGATATTTTAGCGTTTGGATTTTAACGGTCTTTTATCTTCTTACTATCAGGCAAATCCTATGGCTATAGCAGAAGATAAATAAATCATGCTGTTCTACTTATATAAACAATAACAGAAAGCATGAATCTTATGTGGTAAAAGCCCATAGCCTAAGTAAGACCTTAAGATACTTAAGTCTTCACTTGCTCTTCTTGGGTCTTTAGCATCTCATCTGGTCCAACCCAGGGCCCTTGCGCCAAGAGCACCTCAGGTGCGCCACCAGCTGAATGCCCCTCTGGGATGTGTGCCTTTGTGCTCTTGTCTAATCAAAATACATTTTGATCTATCTAGACAAGTTTGACTCGCAGGTCAATTATACAATAAATTAATTAAAAAGTGATTCGCAGATCACAATAATATTAATTTACAGGTTTAATTCCAGGCACGCAGGCCCCAGCACAGCACACATTAAATTGGGCACCCACATAAGAATAAATAAACAAGCATAGGCATCAATCAACATGTGATCCAATTAAAAGAAAATAAAATTTTGAAAACCCCATTGGCATCAATTTTAATTTTCTTATGTGCCCTACAACCTTACAACGGTCCATTGATAGGGATCCACTCATCCATCTAGTTAGATCCATGCCCTTGCATGCACCAAGTCCTAACTGACTCGAGTTGACCTAATGGTCAACCATGCATGCGCCAAGGGCTGAACAACCTTCAAGAGTTCTGGCAAGCGGGTGTGACCCCGGGCCTAACTCAAGAGTGTTCACTGGTTGTCTCAACCAGACCTCGCTACACGCCTGTGATGCAGTCGACCTATAGCCACCTCGTGCTTGCGCACAGGTGCCATCTGGTCGACCCATCTAGGCTGTCAGATGGTCTGATCAGACTAGTTTGATCTAATCCAGGGGATGACTTCAACCCCATCAACCCGTCTAAGGGTTTACAGTAGGCGCAACTTAGATCTAATCATAGGCGCGCAAGTGAAGGTTTGATAAAACAATAACATAAACCTAGCGCCACCATCAAGTCATGCCGCAAGCATGAACAAACAACATGCGCCAACATAAGTGTATTATATCCTATTTTTCGCATGATGAAACAACTAGATCTAATCACTTGCGCAAGCATGGATCACAAGAGCAAACATAGCAATCATATTAGCATGCATAAATCCTTGCTCTGATACCAATTGTAGAGTCCCCTTCAAGGGGGAGCGCAAGGGGGTGAAACCCTATGGATGGCGCATCTTTGATTTTAAGCGGAAGCAAGGGTTTCAAGGGATCGGCTGCATGATATATGATCAACTAACATAAAGCTTGATAAAATCTACAAAGGATCATACCAATGCCATAGTTTCGATGGCGCCTTGGAAGCAAAGGCGCAAGTGCTCCTTCTCCAAAGAGGACGCACACAAGAGGATGAAGATGGCTACTTCTTGGTGTTCTTTGTGCTAGCAAAGACCTCCAAGGTGTACTTGTCGCATGAAGGTGATGAGAAAAAGCTTGGCCGAGCCTCTCTCCTCTTCCTTGGCGTCAACCCTCACTCCAACCAAAGTGGAGATGCGATTAGACCAAGAGGAGAAGCGTTAGGCGTTTCTCTTAGGAGATGGCGTTACATGACTTCCAATTATGGAAAGTCATGAAGCCATGCGCTCCCACTCCAAGCAAACCGCCCAAAACGCCTTATGGATCGAACCATGCGTTCACCCATGTGAACCGGTTCAATCCAAATTGGTCCAAACCAATTTGGTTCAAAGACCACATGAAACCAGCCCAAGCCATGGTCTAGATCTCTCTGAACCAAAATGGTTCAAGATCTAACCGTTGATCTCTTGACGCTTCTGATCTCACCGATCTAGCATCACTACTCTCGATCGAAGCTTACCGATCTCAAGCCCTAATCAATCACACATGATCAGACCAGATCTCACTTACAATCAGAGTTTAAATCCCTTTAAACTGAACCGAAACAATTCAGTCCACACGATCAGACTTAAGTAAGCCATATCATCAAATTGTGCGACCCTAAGGGTTTCCTTTAGATGTCGGTAACGATAACTAACATTATCACGATCAGTGAGGGGTATCTAGCAACACATCACTGTCTCCCGATATAAAGGAAAGAGTCTTCCAAGACTACACCCAAACCACAGCACAAGGGTGAATGCACTTCACTAGGCATACATGTTTCCTTTGCCACTGGATGTTCTTATTGGACAAGCGTGTCAAGCCTGTAGCTCCAATATGATGAGCATGATTAGATCAGATGAACATAGTCACCTGGGTATAGCCATACACTTTCTCAATCATCTCATAGGGGGGGGGCCCCATTAGAACATCTCACTCCTTGAACAAGGAGACGGCAATCCTGTATCTATCACGAGTGCCCTAACCTGACTCAAGCTCACCATCCAAGATAGTCAATAATCATTATGTTTCAAATGATATCGAACTACCTCAAAACAATGACAATCATCATTTAGAAACACAAGTGATCTCAAGTCAGAGGACATGTGCCACTTGATGCAAACAAGGATTATTCACATTGTGACAAGCAATTGAATATCCTACTAGGGTCTGTCCAGTACATCCAATGTACCCATGAGTCTACATCTTATTCCATGCTCGAAGCATCCTATAAGACTAGAATACATATTAGTCTCAATCATATCAAGGCTATCTCATGTCCACCAAGATATCTCGACTAAGGACTTTATAGCATGTCAGCCCAGCTGAACAGCTTTGAGACATTATTCAGAAGTACACTAATTGCAGCAGAGAAGGTGACAACCTGAATAATAACCATGCCTTTGTAAACACAAGAGTTTATTACATGATACTGATACAATCCCAAGGCCTCAAACATTAGCCTTAAGGGCATACCCCAACATTTCCACCCCCAAAACAGCTATTATTAGCTAGCTCATTCCTCTGATACCATTCTGTAACGCCCCCTCAGAATAAATCCCAAACATATGCAGAAACCGCGGAAGATAGGGAACGTCACACACAAAACAACAAGACAAATGCTAGGGAATAATAGCTTACAGAAACGATTCGAAAAATTTCGGCAGCATGTCCCCAGAATTACTAAGGAAATTCCTGTACATGCTCCATATACACAAATTGAACATACCATTTCGAAAACAAGATTCACAATCCTTATCACAACATCCAACTAATAAATCACATTAATCAAATAACACTGAACAGAACAGAATTCACCGAAAACAGGCTTAAGCCCTCGGTTTAACACGCGTATCAAAACCAAATGCCAACCCGGCAACAATATCACAGTAGTCGAAAACTAGCAGCCACATCCGGCTAACATGTCAATGAATAAAATCATAAAAACTTCGGCCACATCCGGCCCTCAAAATAGCACAGGCTCGCAGGCCCCAAAATATCAAGTCAGAAAATAATACATCCGCTAGGCTGTAGGCTCCTGCCGTGCATCTGGAAATATAGTGGAATGAGCTACACAGCTCAGTGAGTAGATAGTCTCGTTCGACCATCCACTAATATACAATCAAAAATAGATGCAGATATCTTTTCAAAACTTTTAACGGAAGATGACAAAGCATGATACATAATAAAACTGATAACCATAAATCACAATTATGATCATACAACAATACACCCACCATCCCGGGCAACAAGATCACAAAACAGCCTAACCGGCTAACAGACTCAGACTCACGTAACTATTGTCCAGTGATTTTAGAATTGACCCCGAGGGTCCAACCCGGCCTTCGTCAAGGCACTGAGAGTAACATGTACGAACAATGGTGAGGCATAGATTCAAGAGGTGGCCCCCGCCAGGTCACGACGTGGCACTTTGCTCTACGACACTCAACCACACCCCCTTACCAGGAACACAAACAGAACAGAACGGAAGGTGAATGAATTCAAGAGGTGGCCCCCGTCTGACCAAGACGTGGCACTTTGTTTCAAACACCCAACTCTCAAAAGGTTTACCACTTGGACAAAAATACCCTCAACACAAACTGGAAACCTGAACCTCTAACCTGGTCACTAGACTCTAGAATAGTCCCTCCATTATCGGAAACAAATCAGAATAGGTTGGGTGGATTCTCCAACCCCAAGTCAGAATGACTGTTCACTGAGTGCTCTAGTTGACCCTTAGGTTCAGTCCACTCAATTCTAGGACCCTTATCGAATGCATTTAACACAGACATTATTTCGAACATCACATCAATCAGGTTCAGAAAGGTCCTTAGATTTCATGCAAGCATGGTTTAACCTTTTCTAGGTTATCATTCAAGGTTATCAATCAATAATTAAAAATACATACAAATACAGAAAATTCACCAATTTCATCCACAAATAACATAAATACTGAATATCACAGATTCATAGTTTTCTCCTAGTTCTTATAACAAAAGACAGAAATACCCCTAGTTCAAAGTTTAAGTCATGCAGGAAAACTTATCCAAAAATTTCGTAAAAATAGTCATTACATCCCTCATGATCCCTAGATTCGTAATTTCAAGTTTTCCCCAATTTTAACTAGAAAATTTACCCAATTACCCCTAGGTCAATCTCAGTCAACAGAAACTTTTATTTCTAAAAATTCCCAAAAAAATACGGTAGAGTCCTTATATACCTAATTTCATGAATATCAGTTTTTCCCCAATTTTTACCCATACATTTGGGCGTAATTTCATGAAGAAGGGGCGAAATTCTCATTCAAACCCTAATCTTCATGCAATTGAAAATCTAAAGTTATATACATGTTTAATCAAGGTTTAATTGATGATTAGGAGTCTTAAAAACGAAAAGCCCTAATTGTCATGCAAGCTAGGGTTTCAAAATTTAGGGAAAAACAAAGAAAACGTGTACACATGTGAAAGCAAGAGTTCATGTTATATTTCTAACCCTTAATTTTCTCTAAAACAAGCAATACTACTAATATGCGTGAACTAGGTGAAGAGAAAAATCCACTCACCTTGATTTCGGTTTCTTCCAAGTCACAAACCCCCTCACGGCTCCCCTCACACCACTCACGTCGCCAGAAACACCCAAGGACCGCCGGAAGTCGCCTCCACCACCAATCGCCGCCGGCCACAAGAAGAGGAGAAGGGAGAAGAGGTAAGCCGCCACCCTCACTCTAGGAAGAAATCGTGAACGAAAGCAAAGAGGGAAAAAAACGTGAGTGAACCCTCTTAATTTTCGTTTTCTACCTCCAAAGGATCCAAACCCAATAGCAAACATAAGTGGGAGATCCAATAACCCTTTAGTATAAGTTATATTTTCCACTTCACCCTTATCAAGGGCTCTTACCCTTTTCTAAAAGAAAGACACTACTAGCCTAGTGGTACACAGCACACACTCTACGCCTTAAGTCGCAGGTTCGAATCCTCTCCGCGACATATATTTTTACATTGCAGGAAAAATACATAAATCAACACATTATCTCAAAGAAAACTTCCACAAAACTGCTAGATAAATAAACTTTCATTTTTCTTACCTGCTAATAAATTTCTGGATCTTACAACAACACAGGCTGAGAGGGATGACATGAGTCGAATTCCTTATGCTTCGGCAGTAGGATCGATCATGTATGCAATGTTATGTACTAGACCAGATGTGGCATATGCTGTGAGCATTACCAGCCGATACCAATCCAATCTAGGTCTACATCACTGGGTGGCTGTAAAGAACATCCTCAAGTATATGAGAAGAACTAAGGATTTGTTCATGGTCTATGGGGGATAGGAAGAGCTCAGTATGCAGGGCTATACTGACGCATCGTTCCAGTCTGACCCTGACGACTTTAGATCGCAGGCCGGCTATGTGTTCAAGATAAATGGAGGCGCTGTATGTTGGAAGAGCTTCAAGCAATCCACCATAGCAGATTCTACAACCGAAGCTGAGTATGTGGCTGCTTCTGAGGCAGCCAAGGAAGCTGTTTGGATAAGGAAGTTCTTATGTGATCTTCAAGTGGTACCTAGTGCAATGGATCCCATTGAACTCTACTGTGACAACAATGGAGCAATTGCACAAGCCAAGGAACCACGGTCTCATCAAAGATCCAAACACATACTCAGAAGATTTTACCTGATCAGAGAGATCATTGACAGAGGTGATGTCAAGATTAGCAGAGTAGACACTGTTAGGGTCCCCTTCAAGGGGGAGCGAGAAACCCTAAGGTGAGTACCCCTTTCAAGAGGGGGGCGCAAGTGACCTTTCTTTGTTTTAGCAGCGGAATTAGGGTTTCACATTTGATCGCATGCTATACATTCATATGATCAACTTAAACATCAAGTGAAAGATGCGTTACCATGGCCATGAGAAGGAGGCGGCTTGGAAGCAAAGACCAAGAGAGATCTTCTCCACAAGTGACGCACACAAGAAGAGAGATGGCTTCTTCTTGTTGATCTTTGTGCTAGCAAAGATCTTCAAGTGTCCTTGCTGAATGGAAGGGATGGGAGACGAGATCTTGCTTGGGCGAGAGCTCCACACATTCGTCCACCTCTTCTCCACACGCAAATTGCAAGAAGCCAAGCGAAGTGAAGTCAAGTGGTGAACGGCTTGGCGTTAGGCGTTTTGAAGAAGAGGCCTTGATGACTTACCATAAATGGAAGCATGCACTCATAAACGACCAAAACGCCTTCACCCTTTCGAACCATGCGTTCACATAAGTGAACCGGTTCTCTTTTGGTTCAATTGCATTTGGTTCAACAAACCAAATCAAATAAGCCCAAGCCCCCTTTGGTCTAGATCATATCAAACCCTAAGGTTCAAGATCTAACCGTTCATCTCCTGATGCTCCTGATCTCACCGATCTAGCATCACCTCTCTCGATCGAAGCTTACTGATCTCAAGCCCTAATCAATCAAACATGATCAGACCAGATCTCACTTACAATCAGAGATTAAATCCCTTTAAACTGAACCCAAACAATTCAGTCCACACGATCTGACTCAAGTAAGCCATATCATCAAATTGTGCGACCCTGAGGGTTTCCTTTGAATGTCGGTAACTGTTACATCCCGTTATCTTAACCCCAAACAAATGGCACAATTCATGAAGAATACAGGATGTTTCATATAAGATCGATTCATATGCTAGGTAAAACCGAGTTCAAGAAAAAACGATCTGAAAATTTTCATAAATCCATACATACAAATTCACAAAACACAAATCTCATAAATCACATAAAGGTACCTGCCACCACGCAATCCTTGCACTAGACATATGCAAGGCAACAGTTATATCAAATCCGATGGCATAAATACAATTCGATTCGAAATTCAAAGCAAAGCCACAAAGTCAATTTTATAAACTCATACCAAACACCGAAACCAGGCTGAAGCCCGCGGTGACACAAAAATCAAACTCATAAGACTGCCATAACCGGCAACACAATTCACATAATTCACATGGTTCACATAGTTCATATAATTCATGTTAAGGCCACAACCGGCCCTCAAGAATTAAACACAAAAGTTCTTAAAACAGCAAATAGCATAATTATCCACGCCAATGCACTCAAGAAATGCGCCCCTGCTCTATGCCTGAAAATAGTGAGGGGTGAGCTACATAGCCCAGTGAGTGGATAGTCTAAATCGACCATCCATAACATACACTCAAAAATATAGGCAGATTATTTTAAAAATCTTTAACAAGAACATTATGTCAACATATAACAAAATAAATACAGAAGTCATATAAACAGTCAGATGTACACACCGACATATAACAAACTCATGTTCACAAACTCAGGTTCTAGAGTTTTACTCTAAACCAATTAAACACATATATTCTAAACCAACTAAACACACCATACTTAATTAACCTAGTTGTCCAGCATAATCAGTAGTGACCAATATGGTCTAACCCGGCTTGGCCAAAGCACTGGGAGCTGCAAAATCTCGTGCAACACATAAACATGGATAGTGAGTAGAATCAAGAGGTGGCCCCCGCCAGGTCACGACGTGGCACTTTGCTCTATCACCCCATAACATATCGATGGATTGTGTGTAGATTCAAGAGGTGGCCCCCGTCAGGTCATGACATGGCACTTTGCTCTACGACACCCAACATCACAAAATGAGAGTGATGACATCAAGAGGTGGCCCCTGTCTGATCAAGACATGGCACTTTGCGTCTTATATCACCCCATAACATAAAAGAGTAATGACATCAAGAGGTGGCCCCTGTCCGACCAAGACATGGCACTTTGCGTCAAAACCCGTTCTCCCAAAAGGTTCCTACTGGACAACAGACATATCTTATTTCATATTTCACAAAGGTGGACTCCTAAGTGTCAACTAGACTCTAGGATAGTCATCACAAAAATCATATCGGGCAGACTGAACATCAACCCCCATCACAATAATCATAATAGGCAGGCTGAACATCAACCTCCTCACATATCAAATATAGGGCTGAAATCTAACCCTTCACATATCACATAAGGACTATCCTATGAGTACACGGTTACACTTAGCCATAGTCCTAACCAACACATAACACATAATATTCAAAATTCCCATAATCACATAATTTCCAAAAATCACATAAACACTTAATATTTCAAGAATCACCTAATTACATAATATTAACAATCATATAAAGTAGTGTGGTCCTTAGGTTTCATGCTGATTAGTTCAGTCAAACTTTACTAGGTTATCACCCAAATTTCTCAAACAATTTCTCAACATTGCAGTTAACAAGCATCCATAAAAATTAACATAAAACTAAAACATGAAGTCATACAAACTATCCATAAAATTAACAAAAACTAAAACATGTATTCATACAAACTATTTTACAAATCTCTACATATAACCCACGGTTAACATATCATATCATCTACTAAAATTCTAAACCTTAGTTAACATGAATATCATGCTCAAAATCATTGGTTTAAAACTTCCTAAATTCCATAAGAGAATACCTTAAATTCCTTATTACAATTTTCGGTTTTCATAAACAATCATCAAGATTATTTCGGTTTAACTACCATCAACAAGGTTTCGGTTTTCATTCATGCTACAAACATCATTGACTTAATGTTACCAAAATTGATTTCGGTTTAACTATAATTAACAAGAGTTTCATACTCAAAATTCAATGATTTAATGCTACCAAAATTCCTATAAAAATACCTTAAATTTCATACAAATTTTCGGTTAAATAATCATCATATAATCACCTTTAAAAAATTCGGTTTTCATGATATAATCAACTTTACAAAATTCGGTTTTCATCATATAATCAACTTTACAAAATTCGGTTTTCATCATGGTGAAGTCTTGAATTTCGGTTTTAGCATGGTAAGATTTCCAACAAGCGAATATATCATCTAACTCATCAATTAACACAAACAAATAGATAGAAATCAATTAGACAACCCACTCACCTCTTAACCGAGAACACAAGGTGAAAAACTCTCCAAAAACAATTCGTCTAAGGCTTGAAGTTCTACCAAGAATCGCCACCAAAGGAAGGAAACACCTCCAACACCAAAGACTCCAAGAGAGAAGGAAGAGGAAAATCGTCCAAGCCTTCAAGGAAATCGCCAAGCCTTCAAGGAAGTCGCCAAGTTCTTTCAAGCCGTCGCCCAATGTTTTTCTCCAAGCCAAAATCGCCAAAACTCTACCCTAACCGAAATTACCTACTTAAATTTCGGTTTTTAAGGTTTTAACCCTCTAACCAATTAATTCAAAAAGGGGTTTAACCCATTAACCCATTAATTCAAATTTTAAAAACCCAATTAGTGTAAACCCAAATAACCCATGGTTTAAGTGAAATCCAATAAGAATTTAAATTAACATCCATTTAATGAATTCACTTAAACGCAAATCCAATAAGGACTTAAGTAATATCCACTAAGGTCTAATTAACCAATAAGGTCTAATTAATTAACTAACAATTTACAACCCATAAATCCTAATTAATTTATCAAGAACAACCAATGATAATTTATCATAAATTAACAACCAATAATCAAATAAATAATCTCTAATTAATTTACAATAAATTAACAACCAAATAGACTCAAATCAAATAATTACAATTAAACAATCAACAAGCCAGTTAATTAGCATTCAATAAATTTTACTTGAATCATAATAAAATATCACAGCTAATGATTTTATTTAAATCCAAATAATGCTTACCAGGACTTAAGATCCTTGGATCTTACAGTAACGATAACTTTCGTTATCACGATCAGTGAGGGGTATCTAGCAACACATCACTGTCTCCCGATATAAAGGAAAGAGTCTTCCAAGACTACTCCCAAAACACAGCACAAGGGTGAATGCACTTCACTAGGCATACATGTTTCCTTTGCCACTGGATGTTCTTATTGGACAAGCGTGTCAAGCCTGTGACTCCAATATGATGAGCATGATTAGATCAGATGAACATAGTCACCTGGGTATGGCCATACACTTTCTCAATCATCTCATTCAGGGGGGCCCCTTTAGAACACCACACTCCTTGAACAAGGAGACGGCAATCCTTTATCTATCACTAGTGTCCTAACCTGACTCATGATCATTATCCAAGATAGTCTATAATCATTATGTTTCAAATGATATTGAACTACCTCAAAACAATGACAATCATCATCTAGAAACACAAGTGATCTCAAGTCAGAGGACATGTGCCACTTGATGCAAACAAGGATTATTCACATTGTGACAAGCAATTGAATATCCTAGTAGGGTCTGTCCAGTACATCCAATGTACCCATGAGTCTACATCTTATTCCATGCTCGAAGCATCCTATAAGATTAGAACACATATTAGTCTCAATCATATCAAGGCTGTCTCATGTTCACCAAGATATCTCGACTAAGGACATATGCATGTCAGCCTAGCTGAACAGCATTGAGACATTATTCAGAAGCACAGTTATTGCAGCAGACAATGTAACAAACTGAATAATAACCATTGCCTTTATAAACACAAGAGTTTATTACATGATACTTTTACAATCCCAAGGCCTCAAACATTAGCCTTAAGGGCATACCCTAACAGACACAGAGAACAATCTGGCAGACCCATTGACCAAGGCTTTGGCGCAGCAGAAGCATGATGGTCACGCTTGAGATATGGGGTTGAGATTCCTCAACTTCTAGGTCTTAGTGCAAGTGGGAGATTGTTGGTGTATATGCCCTAGGACCTAGTTTTAGTCAACTTATGTACTACTTGACACTGATATTTATATATCATTCTGGCATTGTCGTTATCATTGTTTGACTACACCTGCGATTGTGTACTTACATGATAATGTCCCTGGAGACAGATTGGATCTGTGCTCGAATTATAATCCCCAGTCGATGTACCTTAGTAGATATGGGACAGCTATGGTACTTGAGAGACTGGTATGTGGGCTGGTTAGGCACGTGGTGCTAACGCAGACACATGGGTATATCATTGGGGATATACTGGATAGACCCGCTATGAGGCTATGACTTGGTGTCATGAGTTATCCTCATAAGTGATAGGAGATGCATTGATCCCTTGACTTGAGGTCATTGATCATTCTATATGATTAGGGACCTGCTTTGATACAACCTAACACCTTGCCGTAGCTGGGAGGTCATAACGGTTGTTATTGAGCATGTCACGACCCATATGAGAAGATCAATGGACAGACATAGGATTTGCCCTTTCCCTAAGGAAGTATGATATCCATAGAGCTCCTTTATGGTTCTATGACTGAGAGTGTATGGCCATACCCAGGTGAGAACCTATTTTAGTCATAGCCATGTGATTGGATGAAAACAAGTGGTGACACACTTGTCCAATCGGATATCAGTTCGGCAAAGAGAATGTAATGCATCTGTACCTAGTTGCGATGATGGGGATGTCGATGTCGATATCCATTCCAACGACCTGGGTAGCAGCGATGCACTGCTAGGTGCCACTCACTGCTTGTGATGACCTTTGGTCAGCACTGCCAGCGTCAGAGGAACCTACAGGGTCGCACACCTTGATACTTGAGTTCTCGTATTGATCGGGAAGCCTTATGATCGAGTTATTGGATAACTCGGATCTAATTGGGAGAATTCATCAGCGCCAATGGGCCTGATGAAATGGAAGAATGTTATTGGAGCCAAACTTCATTTTTGGCAGATTGACCCGTATTTGACCATGGTTGGTCACATTTGGATTAGGGTTGCATTGGATTGGATCCAAGTGCTTAATCAACCTATGCAATGATGTTTGGGCTAGCTCATTATCCAATGAGGCCCAATAACAAGTTCTCATGAAGAGATGAGAGGCTAAAAGGGTATAATGGGGACAAATCTTCTCCCCTAGGGGCCTATGGGCATAATGGGGAGAAGTGGCGCAATTTGCTTCATAAGGAAGCAATTGGCGCCTCCCCCTTAATCTCTTATGGTATGAATGCCAATATGGCATTACTTGGGGCGCAAGGCAAGGCCTTGGCGCACAAAGAAAGACATGGGCTCTAAAAGGAATGGTTGAATGAGTATTATGGAAATGTCTTGGAGACTTTCCTTATCTCAAACCTTCTCATCATAGCCGCCCACTTGTCTTAATCCTAGCCTTTCATAAATCGCCTCTTGCCCTATAAAAGAGCACCTAGCCGAGCCCTCTTGTGTGCAATTAATTCCTTGAAGGCGTGAACACAAGGAGAGGGGCGAGTGCTTGGAGCAAAGGGCGCATCTTCCTTCTTCCATAACCGCAAGCCACTTCCTCCTTTCCTCTTGGTGCAAGGAACATTAGTGCTTGGCGTTTTTGGATAGTCTTCCTTCTTCTCTTGGCGCTTCATCTCTCTTGGTGGCGCAAGTGAAGTAGAGTATCTCCCTAAGGCTTGGATCTTCTTCCCGAGGCTAGCACCGGGCGTGGAAGAAGAGAACTCAAGAGATCCGTGTGTGCGAGACTGCTGAGGGTGAACACTTGGGCGCCTTCATCGACATCGCTCTACATGTTGGTGTATATGCCCTAAAGACCAATGTATGGACATGGTCAGGCATTGTTTGAATGTACTTTGATAGAACTATTACTTTTTATATAGGCATGGTCGTTATTATGCAGACTTCTCTACCTGCGTTGATGTATTGAGTTGCATAAATAATGTCCCAGGAGTTTGGATTGGATCCATTCTCATAAGCTATCCCCAGACAAGGTACCTTAGCAGATATGGGACAGCTTTGGTATATGTGAGACTGGTGTGTGGGCTGGTTAGGTGCGGGGCACAGTAACGCAGACATACAGGTGCATTGGATGCACTGGAGTGATCCACCGTGAGGATTGACTTGTCTAGTCAACAAGTCAATCTCACATGCAAGAGGTTTGCATTGATCCTTAGACTTGAGGTATTCATGTCTAGACTTGATGAAGGGTATGCTTTAATACAGTCTTACGTCTCTCCGTAATTGGGAGATCAAAACGACTGTCATTGGGCATGTCATAAGTCACGTAGAGACATGGATGACCAATAGTAGGATTTGCCCCTTCCTTCTGAGGAAGCATGATATCCACCTCGGGGCGCCCCACCTTATTGGTGCATGACAGGAGAGTGTGGCCACACTTGTTGAGTCATGACCAATGCATTGGATAATAAACTTGAGACTAATCCAATGGCAGGATATCAGCTTAGGCAAAGGGATCTGTAATGCAATGGGAATCCTCGTTGCTTGTTAGGAGTTGTTGCCATAATGACTTAAGTCCTATGACATGGGTAGTAGTGATGTGTTGCTAGATACCCCTCACTACTTATGATGTTTACATCATTGCCATGGTCATATGGATCCTACGGGGTCACACGCAATAGACTCTTGATGTTGCTTTAATCAGAAGCCTTAGGATCAAGTTATTGGATAACTTGGATCCATTTGGAAGATTTCATCAGCGCCAATGGGCCAGATGAGTTGGAAGAAAGTTATTGGAGCCAAACTTCATTTTTGGCAGGTTCACCCAAAATTGACCTAGATTGGTCACATTTGGATTAGGGTTGCATTGGATTGGATCCAATGGCTTAATCAACCCACGCCATGAAGTTTGGGCTAGCTCATTATCCAATGAGGCCCAATAATTAGTTATCATGAAGAGGAATTAGCTTAAAAGGGTATAATGGGGAGAAATCTCACCCCATTGGCGCCTAGGGGCATAATGGGGTGAGGGAGGCGCCTTTGCTTCATTATGGAAGTAAAGGGCGCCTAGCCCTTCTTCCTTGGAAGGAATACTTGCCTCTAAGGTAAGTCTTGGGGCTGATATGGCTTGATGGCTCTTTTGGAAAGAGCTTGGGCGCATATGGATAGTAGGGTAAGGTATATGGTAATGTCTTGGAGACTTACCTTACCTAAAACCCTAGTTTCTCCCAAAATTCTTACCCTAGCCGAAACTCCTCATGCTTGTTGCGCCTTGCCCTTCCCTTGGATGGAATGCATGCATCTAAGGCATGTCTTGGGCTGATATGGCCATTGGGCAAATTAGGATAGGTTGAATGAGGTTTATGGTAAAGTCTTGGAGACTTTCCTTACCTCAAGACCCCTTTATCCTAGCCGCCCACTTGGCATGATCTTAGCCATTGCCTTGCCGCTTCTTGTCCTATTTATAGGACCCCTTACCGCCCCTTCCATGGTTGGACTTTAAGGAGGCGTGAACACACATAGAAGGGAGAGAGAGCAAAGCAAAGGGCGACAACAAGGTGGTGCAAACTTCTTCCTTGGAGCCGCAAGTTCTTCCTCTTCCTCTCTTCATGGCGCAAGGATTCTTTGTGCTTGGTGGCGTCTTCTTATCACAAGCCCTCATCGTCCCTTGGCCATAGGCGCACCTTGGAGGTGGCGCAAGCAAAGAAGAAGAGGGAAGTCCTTAGCGGCATCATCTTCCCTATCCCTTCCTTGGCGCAACTTCTCTTGAAAGTGGCGCAAGTGGAAGTGAAGGCTTGATTCTCCTCCCGAGGCTAGCACCGAGCGTGGAAGGGGAGCAACGATCAAGGAGTCGACGCGTGGATACTTGTAGAGGGCGAACACTTGGGCGCCTTCAACATGGCTTCGACATCTAAACAAGCAATAAAGGTACTAACCCTAACACATCCTTGTGTTCTCTCACTCGCAAGGATCCTTGGGAAAGGAATGTGTTTCAGGTGTAATACTTCTTCCGCTGCGTCCTGGGACTGCAAAATTTTAAAATTACACCCGGCATTCCCTAACAGTGGTATCAGAGCTACTTGCGAGAAACACAAGGTGTACGTTTGCTTGTGTGAAAAATTTTTGAAAATTTTTCTTCTATCCATGCGTGTTTCACGTAGAAAGCGTTTTCATCCAATCTTCTCTTCTCAACTCTATGGCCGAAACTTGGATTGTGTTTATGCTTGATTTAAGACCAAAGGCGCACGTAAGTTTTGTCAAGTAGGACAGGCATTGTGTCTTCGGACTGGCCGGGTCTCTTGATCTGACAAAACTGCCAGCCGATAGGGTCTATGAAATCATCATGGAACTTGATCTAAATTTTGGCATGGAATTGGTTAAGAGAATGCCTTGGATGATATTGGCGCATAAGGTGCTAAAATTTTATTTTTCCGGATTTTCAAATTTTACATGCGCCACTTGATTGGGTTGATATGGTCATAGCGAGTGCCCTCCTGTGTTGTGATGTGGAAGCATGTTTCCACCTGTGATGAATGCTTGTAAAATCTTTCTACCACCTGCGTGTGGTTCTCCCCCCTTTCTTGATGTAAAATTTCATCTTTCCTTAGAATAGATGTAGAATTGTTTACATGAGATAGGTTAAGGTTCATCAAAGACAACAAGGAGCCTTCTTCAATTGGAGTCAGAAGTGGCACCAGCTTTGGAAGCGTGGTGATGGACTTGTAGTTGAAGGAAGGACACATGCTTTCGGCTTCTGGCATGGGCTGATTTGCTTCAAGGACTCGCAACCCTTGTATGCACAATAACATGTCACATGGCTCGTGACAAGTTATGTGTATGAAAAGTGAAAGTTCCCTAAAGGGGCGAAACCCTAAAGCATGCGCATATAAAATTTTGCATGGGCGGAATGTAGGGTTTCCTAGGATCGCATGCATGTCATATGATCAACTTAAGAGTTTGTATAGATCAACAGAGAGATCATACCAGTGCCATTCCTTGGATGGCGTCTTGGAAGAAGAGGGCGATGTGGCTCTCCTCCAAAGGTGGCGCACACAATATGGGTGATCGCCTACTCCTTGTCGATCCTTGTGCTAGCAAGGCTCCAAGGTCTCCTGATCGCGTGAAGGGAGAAGAGATGATCTTTCTTGCTTGGTCGAATCCTTCTCTTGTCGTCAACACTCACACATGAGAGTGAGTCGTCGTGAGCAAGGGGGGCGAGAGGCGAGAATAGGGAGACCTCTTCGAACGTGTGGCGTGGTCTCATTTTGAGATCATGGCTTCTAAAAATAGCAAGCCACCACATGCGATCATGTGTTCACACCAAGTGAACGATCGCAATTTCCTCTCCCCTTGAACCATGCGCTCACTTGATGAGCCGGTTCATTTCATTTGGTTCAAGGACCAAATTAAACCAAGCCTTGATACAGATCACATTAAACCAAAAGGCTCAAGATCTGACCATTCATCTCTTGATGCTCTTGATCTCATCGATCTAGCATCCAATCTCTCGATCGAAGCTTACCGATCTCAAGCCCTAATCAATCAAACATGATCAGACCAGATCTCACTTACAATCAGAGTTTAAATCCCATTAAACTGAACCAAAACAATTCAGTCCACACGATCTGACTTAAGTAAGCCATATCATCAAATTGTACGACCCTAAGGGTTTCCTTTAAATGTCGGTAACGATAACTTACGTTATCACGATCAGTGAGGGGTATCTAGCAACACATCACTGTCTCCCGATATAAAGGAAAGAGTCTTCCAAGACTACACCCAAACCACAGCACAAGTGTGAACCCAAGTCACATGACATATGTGTTTCCTTTGCCACTGGATGTTCTTATTGGACAAGCGTGTCAAGCCTGTAATTCCAATATGATGAGAATGATTAGATCAGATGAAACATAGTCATCTGTGTATGGCCATACACTTTCTCAATCATCTCATCCAGGGGGCCCCTATAGAACATCACACTCCAATCAAGGAGATGGCAATCCTATATCTATCACTAGTGCCCTAACATGACTCATGTTCATTATCCAAGATAGTCTATAACCACTATGTTTCCAATGATATTGAACTACCTCAAAACAATGCCAATCATCATTTAGAAACACAAGTGATCTCAAGTCAGAGGAAATATGCCACTTGTTTGCATACAAGGATTATTCACATTGTGACAAGCAATTGAATATCCTAAGTAGGGTCTGTCCAGTACATCCAATGTACCCATGAGTCTACATCTTATTCCATGCTCGAAGCATCCTATAAGATTAGAACACATATTAGTCTCAATCATATCAAGGCTGTCTCATGTTCACCAAGATATCTCGACTAAGGATAAAACTGCATGTTAGCCAAGCTGAACAGCATTGAGACATTATTCAGAAGTATACATATTGCAGCAGATGATTTAACAACCTGAATAACAACCATTGCCTTTATAAACATAGAGTTTATACATGATACTGATATAATCCCAAGGCCCCAAACATTAGCCTTAAGGGCATACCCCAACAATCTCCCACTTGCACTTAATCTAATGGTTGAGAAATCTCAAACCCATATTATTACAGTGCTTCTCATGCTTCTGCTACGCCAGAGGCGTTGTAAGCGGGTCAGCCAGATTGTCATCTGTATGAACCTTGCAGACTTTGATCTCGCCACGATCAATGATCTCCCGGATCAAGTGAAACCTTCTCTGTATGTGCTTGGACTTCTGGTGCGACCGTGGTTCCTTTGCTTGTGCTATAGCTCCAGTGTTATCACAGAAGATAACCAAAGGATCTGCACTCGAAGGAACAACACCAAGTTCCTGAACGAACTTACGAATCCACACTGCCTCCTTGGATGCTTCTGAGGCTGCAACATACTCGGCTTCTGTTGTGGAATCAGCAACAATTGACTGTTTGAAACTTTTCCACACCACTGCTCCTCCATTCAAGCTAAAAACATAGCCTGATTGCGATCGGAAATCATCCTGGTCAGATTGGAACGAAGCGTCAGTATATCCTTCAATACTGAGTTCTTCCTGACCTCCATATATGAAGAACATATCTTTGGTCCTCCGAAGATATTTCAAAATGTTCTTGACCGCAATCCAGTGTGCCTGCCCTGGATTACTTTGGAATCGACTGGTCACGCTTAACCCGTAAGCAACGTCTGGGCGAGTACACAACATCGCATACATAATGGACCCAATAGCCGAAGCATAAGGCGTATTGTCCATTTCATCTTTCTCAGTCTGTGTTTGTGGACACTGACTCTTTGAAAGATTCAGACCATGTCTGACTGGAAGATATCCTCTTTTAGAATTTTCTAAATGAAATCTCTCTAGGACTTTATCGATGTAAGTACTCTGGCACAGCCCGAGAAGCCTCTTAGATCTATCTCTGTAGATCTTCACACCTAATACATAGGCTGCTTCTCCTAAATCTTTCATCTGGAAATATTTTCTTAACCATGCTTTAACCGCATGTAGTTCAGGAATATCGTTTCCAATGATTAAGATATCATCGACGTAGAGGACTAGGAAAGTAATCACGCTCCCACTAAAACTCTTATATACACACGGGTCATCTTCATTCTTGATGAAACCAAATTCACAGATTGATTCATCAAAACGAATATTCCAGCTTCTTGATGCTTGTTTAAGTCCATAAATGGACTTCTTTAATTTGCATATTTTATGACGATCTGATGGATTAGTGAAACCTTCAGGTTGTGTCATATACACATCCTCTTCTAGTTTTCCATTAAGGAAAGCGGTCTTCACATCCATTTGCCAGATCTCATAATCATAATATGCCGCTATCGCGAGAATAATCCGAATAGACTTGAACATAGCTACAGAAGAGAAAGTTTCATCATAATCTATCCCGTAGATTTGTTTGAAACCTTTCGCAACTAGCCTGCCTTTATAGGTAACCACGTTACCATCCATGTGTATCTTCTTCTTGAAGATCCACTTACAGCCTATAGGGATTACTCCCGGAGGCGGATCAACCAAATCCCAAACTTGGTTATCTGACATGGAGTCCATCTCAGCTCGCATAGCTTCAAGCCATCTCGTTGATTCCGGTCCACTGACCGCATCCGCATAAGTGAGGGGTTCATCATCAATGATGTAGACTCCGTCATAGCGCTCAGGCTGTCGACGGATCCTTCCCGATCTTCGCGGTTCCCATGATATCTGAGCCTCAGGTTGTTCAGTAACCTGATCTACTGGCTCAGGCTCATCCAACTGTACTTGACTACTTTGTCCTTCTTCTGGATTCTCATCCAGCTTTATTTCTCTCCCACTGGCCTCTTGCAGAAGAAATTCCTTCTCAAGAAAAATAGCCGTCCGAGCAACAAATACTTTATTCTCTTTGGGATCGTAGAAATAATAACCCTTTGTTTCTTTAGGGTAACCGACAAAGATACATTTCTCAGATCTGCTCTCTAGTTTCCCAGAGGCGAGCTTTTTGACATAAGCCTCGCAACCCCAGATCTTAATAAATGTCAAGCTCGGCTGTTTCCCATACCATAACTCATATGGAGTCTTTGAAACGGCCTTGGATGGAACTCGGTTTAGTACCTTTGCAGCTGTTTCCAGTGCAAATCCCCAAAAGGAGTAAGGTAGAGTAGCCTGACTCATCATAGAACGTACCATATCCAGTAAAGTTCTATTTCTCCTCTCGGACACACCATTCCATTGCGGTGTTCCTGGTGGAGTGAGCTGTGAGATAATCCCACACTCCTTCAGATAGTCAGTAAACTCATGACTCAAGTATTCTCCACCTCGATCTGAACGAAGTGCCTTGATATTTTGGCCTAGCTGATTTTGTACTTCATTTTTGAACTCTTTGAACTTGTCAAAAGATTCACTCTTATGTCTCATTAGATAGACATAACCATACCTACTGAAATCATCAGTAAAGGTAATGAAGTATGAATAGCCACCTCTAGCATGTTTACTAAATGGCCCACACACGTCACTGTGAATGAGGTCAAGTAAACCTGAAACCCTTTGACCTTTGTTGGAAAAAGGAGACTTCGTCATTTTACCCATTAAACAAGCTTTGCATGTATCAAGCTCCTCATAGGAGAATGATCCCAGCAGTCCATGGTCATGCAACCGCTTAATGCGCTTCTTGTTAATATGGCCTAAACGACTATGCCATAGCAAGGTGCTGTCATCAGCATACTTGGCTTTCTTAATATCAATTTGTTGTATAGAACATTCCATGTCCAACATGAATAACCCATTGTTAATCGACCCAGTAGCATAAACAATATTATCAAAAGAAATATAACACTTTGAAATCTTGCATTCAAAGGAAAACCCTTTCCTGACAAGAGCAGGAATAGAGATAATATTCTTAGTTATGCTCGGTACAAAATAACAATTGTCCAGTTCTAATACAAGACCAGATGGTAAAGAGATGTGATAAACTCCTACAACAACAGCAGCAACCCGTGCCCCGTTTCCTACTCGTAGGTCCACCTCATGCTATCCCACCTGTCTTCTTCTCTTGAGTTCCTGTACATTTGAACAAATGTGAACTCCACATGCAGTGTCTAATACCCATGAAATAGAAGAAGATAACATGACTTCAGTCACGTAAATACCTGAGCTAGAAGCGAAAGAGTTGCTTCCCTTCTTCTCTCCTTGGAGCGCTTTACAGTCCTTTTTCCAGTGACCTAGCTGGCCACAATGGAAACATCTGTATTCCTTTGACCGCTTTACTTTTTGCTTCAGAGCCTTGTTGTAGCTCTTGACAGGGGCTTTGCCCTTCTTCCCCTTCTTCTTGTTCCTTGAAGGAACCATTAGGACAGAGGATGAAGGCATTCCCTTCTCACGAGACTGAGTTTGCTCAGTAGTCAAGAGCATGTTCAGTAACTCTGCAGGCGTACAGTCGATCTTGTTCATATTAAAATTAATGATGAACGGATCGAAAGAGGCCGGGAGAGACTGCAAGATGATGTCTACAACAAGCTCCTGATTGATGGTGTGTCCCAGTTTCTCTAGAGCCTCCTTGTACCCAATCATCTTGAGTACGTGAGCTCCAACTGGACTCCCTTCAGTCAGTTTGCTCTGAAAGAAAAGTTTAGTCAAGTTATAGCGTTCAGTCCTTGCCTGTGCTGCATACAGCATCTTGAGGTTTGCTATAATTTCTATAGCAGATAAATCCTCATGCTGACGCTGCAGCTGTGGCGTCATAGACGCTAGCATAAGGCAAGCGACGTCAATGCTATCATTGACATGCTTTTCATAAGCTTCCCGAACCGCCCTTGCGGCGTTCGCAGCGGGTTGAGGCGGTATAGCCGTCTCGAGGACATACAGTTTCCTCTCAGCCTTAAGAACAATCTTAAGGTGTTCGTACCAGTCTGAGAAGTTTGACCCAGCAAACTTCTCCCTTTCCAGTAGGGATCGCACATTGAACGCTGTGGTGTTCGTTGCTGCAGTAATCTACAACAATGCAAGAACAGCAAGGTCAGTATCAATGTTAGAATCAATTCAGGACTTAAGAATGATTCTTTTCTCACTATTTTATCTTGCTGAAAAATCCAGCAAAACAGCCCGAAAGAGTAAAACTCTTTTAGTGAGATGGGATCTAGATTTCATACTTGGTCTCCGCGTCCCGCTCAGGCGAGATAAGATGCACAGAGAGTACAAGCACTAATTTCTGGTAGGCAATCCCTGCCAATCGCCAACCCGTGCGATTCCCCTTCATCTGGGCAATCCAGCAGACTGTGCCAACTGAGTTGGTACAACACAGTCTCTGATCCCACAGATGGCTGCCTCCATATAGCTACCATATGCTCAATATGTAGCCTACATGGTCAAGCTGACCCGACCTACTCCCTGGACCACCACGTGCTATGCTGAGCAACGAGAAGCGATAAATCCCTTCTCTGTAACACGCAGGTGTAATCACACACCGTCTGAAGATAGATGGGCGTGCCGTGCCCACTGAGTGGGTACAACACGGCCCCAACGATAGTCAGAACAGTGAGGTTTCGCGTCAGAAGGCTTACGTGCTTAATATTTAACGTTGGATTTTAACGGTCCTTTTATCTTCTTACTATCATTCAAATCCTATGGTGATAGCAGAAGAATAAATCATGAAGTTATTAAATTACTTAAACAGTAAATTAAAAGCATGATGCTCTTATGTGGTAAAAGCCCATTAAGCCTAAGTAAGACCTTAATTAACTTAAGTCTTCACTTGAGCTCTTCTTGGGTCTTTTGCATTTCCTCTGGCCCAACCCGGGCCCAAGCGCCCACTGCAGCTCATGGGTGTTGGACACTGCATGTGGAGTTCACATTTGTTCAAATGTACAGGAACTCAAGAGAAGAAGACAGGTGGGACAGCATGAGGTGGACCTACGCGTTGGAAACGGGGCACGGGTTGCTGCTGTTGCTGTAGGAGACTATTTCATTTCTTTACCATCTGGACTTGTATTAGAACTAAACAGTTGTTACTTTGTTCCCAGTATTACTAAAAATATTATCTCTATTCCTGCTCTTGTCAGGAAGGGATTTTCCTTTGAATGCAATATTTCAAAGTGTGTTTTATCTTATGATAATATTGTTTATGCAACTGGTTCAATTAACAATGGGTTATACATGTTGGACATGGAATGTTCTATACAGAAAATTGATATTAAGAAAGCCAAGAATGCTGATGACAGCACCTTGCTATGGCATAGTCGTTTAGGCCATATTAACAAGAAACGCATTAAGCGGTTGCATGATTATGGACTGCTGGGATCATTCCCCTATAAGGAGATTGATACATGCAAAGCTTGTTTGATGGGCAAAATGACGAAGTCACCTTTTCTTCACAAAGGTCAAAGGGCTTCAGGTTTACTTGACCTTATACACAGTGATGTGTGTGGGCCATTTAGTAAACATGCCAGAGGTGGCTATCAGTACTTCATCACCTTTACTGATGATTTCAGTAGATATGGGTATGTCTTTTTAATGAGACACAAGAGTGAATCCTTTGACAAGTTCAAAGAGTTCAAGAATGAAGTACAAAATCAGCTAGGCCGAAATATCAAGGCACTTCGTTCTGATCGAGGTGGAGAATACCTAAGTCATGCATTTACTGACTATCTGAAGGAGTGTGGGATCATCTCACAGCTCACTCCACCAGGAACACCGCAATGGAATGGTGTGTCCGAAAGGAGAAATAGAACGTTACTTGATATGGTTCGTTCTATGATGAGTCAGGCTAATCTACCTTACTCCTTTTGGGGTTTTGCACTGGAAACAGCTGCAAAAATACTAAACCGAGTGCCATCCAAGGCCGTTTCAAAGACGCCATATGAATTATGGTATGGGAAACAGCCAAGCTTGACGTTTATCAGGATCTGGGGCTGCGAGGCTTATGTCAAAAAGCTCGCCTCTGGGAAACTAGAGAGCAGATCTGACAAATGCATCTTTGTCGGTTACCCTAAGGAAACTAAGGGTTATTATTTCTACGATCCCAAAGAGAACAAGGTTTTTGTTGCTCGGACGGCCATATTTCTTGAGAAGGAGTTTCTTCTGCAAGAGGCCAGTGGGAGAGAAATAAAACTGGATGAGAATCCAGAGGCAGGACAAAGTGCTCAAGCAGAGTTGGATGAGCCTGAGCCGATAGAACAGGTTATTGAACAACCTGAGGCTCAGACATCATGGGAACCGCGAAGATCGGGAAGGATCCGTCGTCAGCCTGAGCGCTATGACGGAGTCTACATCATTGATAATGATGAACCCCTCACTTATGCGGATGCGGTCAGTGGACCGGAGTCAGCGAGATGGCTTGAAGCTATGCGCGCCGAGATGGACTCCATGTCAGATAACCAAGTTTGGGATTTGGTTGATCCGCCTCCGGGAGTTATCCCAATAGGCTGTAAATGGATCTTCAAGAAGAAGATTGACATGGATGGTAACGTGGTTACCTATAAAGGCAGGCGAGTTGCGAAAGGTTTCAAACAAATCTACAGGATAGATTATGATGAAACTTTCTCACCTGTAGCCATGTTTAAGTCTATTCGGATTCTTTTCGCGATAGCAGCATATTATGATTATGAGATCTGGCAAATGGATGTGAAAACAGCTTTCCTGAATGGAAATCTGGATGAGGATGTGTACATGACACAACCTGAGGGTTTCACTGATCCATCAGATCGTCATAAGATATGCAAATTAAAGAAGTCCATTTATGGACTTAAGCAAGCATCAAGAAGCTGGAATATTCGTTTTGATGAATCAGTCACTGAATTTGGTTTCATCAAGAACGAGGATCACCCGTGTGTATATAAGAGGTTTAGTGGGAGCGTGATTACTTTCCTAGTCCTCTACGTCGATGATATCTTGATCATTGGAAACGACATTCCTGAAATGCATGCGGTTAAGGCATGGTTAAGGAAATGTTTCCAGATGAAAGATTTAGGAGAAGCAGCCTATGTATTAGGTGTGAAGATCTACAGGGATAGATCTAAGAGGCTTCTCGGGCTGTGCCAGAGTACTTACATCGATAAAGTCCTGGAGAGATTTCATTTAGAGAATTCTAAAAGAGGATATCTTCCAGTCAGACATGGTCTGAATCTTTCGAAGAGTCAGTGTCCACAAACACAGACTGAGAAAGATGAAATGGACAATACGCCTTATGCTTCGGCTATTGGATCCATTATGTATGCGATGTTGTGTACTCGCCCAGACGTCGCTTACGGGTTAAGCGTGACCAGTCGGTTCCAAAGTAATCCAGGACAGGCACACTGGATTGCAGTCAAGAACATCTTAAAATATCTTCGGAGAACCAAAGATATGTTCTTGATATATGGTGGTCAGGAAGAACTCAGTATTGAAGGATATACTGACGCTTCATTCTAGTCTGACCAGGACGATTTCCGATCGCAATCAGGCTATGTTTTTAGCTTGAATGGAGGAGCAGTGGTGTGGAAGAGTTTCAAACAGTCAATCGTTGCTGATTCCACAACAGAAGCCGAGTATGTTGCAGCCTCGGAAGCATCCAAGGAGGCAGTCTAGATTCGTAAGTTCGTGAGAGAACTTGGTGTTGTTCCTTCGAGTGCAGATCCTTTGGTTATCTTCTGTGATAACACTGGAGCAATCGCACAAGCAAAGGAACCACGGTCGCACCAGAAGTCCAAGCACATACAGAGACGGTTTCATTTGATCAGGGAGATCATAGATCGTGGCGAGATCAAAGTCTGCAAGGTTCATACAGATGACAATCTGGCAGACCCGCTTACTAAGCCTCTGGCGCAGCAGAAGCATGAAAAGCACTGTAATAATATGGGTTTGAGATTTCTCAACCATTAGATTAAGTGCAAGTGGGAGATTGTTGGGGTATGCCCTTAAGACTAATGTTTGAGGTCTTGGGATTGTAACAGTATCATGTAATAAACTGTTATGTTTATAAAGGCATGGTTGTTATTCAGTAAGCTACATTGTCTGCTGCAATATATGTTCTTCTGAATAATGTCTCAAAGCTGTTCAGCTAGGCTGACATGCAGTTATGTCCTTAGTCGAGATATCTTGGTGAACATGAGACAGCCTTGATATGGTTAAGACTAATATGTGTTCTAATCTTATAGGATGCTTCGAGCATGGAATAAGATGTAGACTCATTGTAACATCCCGTTATCTTAACCCCAAACAAATGGCACAGTTCATGAATGATACAGGATGTTTCATATAAGATCGATTCATATGCTAGGTAAAACCGAGTTCAAGAAAACACGATCTGAAAATTTTGAAATTCCCATACATAAATATCCACAAAACACAAATCTCATAAATCACATAAGGGTACCTGCCACCACGCAATCCTTGCACTAGACATATGCAAGGCAACAGTTATATCAAATCCGATGGCATAAATACAATTCGATTCGAAATTCAAAGCAAAGCCACAAAGTCAATTTTTTTAAACTCATACCAAACACCGAAACCAGGCTGAGGCCCGCGGTGACACAAAAAATCAAACTCATTTAACAGCCACAATCTGGCATCATAGGTTCACATAGATTCACATAGTTCACATCATTCATATAGTTCGTATAACTCATATAGTTCGGCCACAACCGGCCTCATAATTAAGCACAAAAGTTCTTAAACATAATCACAGCAAACTAGCATAATGTCCACGCCAATGCTAACTCAAGAAATGCGCCCCTGCTCTATGCCTGAAAATAGTGAGGGGTGAGCTACACAGCCTAGTGAGTGGATAGTCTAAATCGACCATCCATAACATACATTCAAAAATATAGGCAGATTATTTTAAAAATCTTTAACAGAACATTATGTCAATATACAACAAGATTAAATACAGAAGTCATATAAACAGCCAGATGTACACACCAACATATAACAAACTCAGGTTCTAAACAAACTCAGGTTCTAGAGTTATACTCTAAACCAACTAAACACACCAATACTTAGTTAACCTAGTTGTCCAGCATATTCAGTAGTGACCAATATGGTCTAACCCGGCTTTGGCCTAAGCACTGGGAGCTGCAAAATCTCGTGCAACACATAAACATGGACAGTGAGTAGAATCAAGAGGTGGCCCCCGCCAGGTCACGACGTGGCACTTTGCTCTAAAACACCCCATAAACACATCGATGGCTTGTGTGTAGATTCAAGAGGTGGCCCCCGCCGGGTCACGGCGTGGCACTTTGCTCTACGACACCCCATATCACAAAAAGAGAGTGATGACATCAAGAGGTGGCCCCTGTTTGACCAAGACATGGCACTTTGCGTCAAAACCCGTTCTCCCAAAAGGTTCCTACTGGACAACAGACACATCTTATATCATATTTCATAAAGGTGGACTCCTAAGTGTCAACTAGACTCTAGGATAGTCATCACAAAAATCATATCGGGCAGGCTGAACATCAACCCCCATCACAATAATCATAATAGGCAGGCTGAACATCAACCCCCTCACATATCAAATACAGGGCTGAAATTCAAACCCTTAACATATCACATAAGGACTATCCTATGAGTACCCGGTTACACTTAGCCATAGTCCTAACCAACACATAACACACAATATTCAAAATTCCCATAATCACATAATTTTCAAAAATCTCATAACCACATAATGTTCACAATTCACATAATCACATAATGTTCACAAATCACATAACAACATAATATTCCAAAAAATCACATAAACACCTAATATTTAAAAATCACATAATTACATAATATTAACAATCATATAATGTAGTGTGGTCCTTAGGTTTCATGCTGATTAGTTCAGTCAAACCTTACTAGGTTATCACCCAAATTTCTCAAACAATTTCTCGACATTGCAGTTAACAAGCATCCATAAAAATTAACATAAAACTAAAACATGTAGTCATACAAACTATCCATAAAATTAACAAAAACTACAACATGTATTCATACAAACTATTTTACAAATCTCTACATATAACCCACGGTTAACATAACATATTATCTATTAAATTTTACACCTTGAATTAACATGAATTTCATGCTCAAACCATTGGTCTAAAACTTCCGAAATTCCATAAATTAATACCTTAAATTTCATATTACCAATTTTCGGTTTTCATAAACAATCATCAAGATTATTTCGGTTTACATGGAAATTTAGGTTTTCATGGAAAAATACAATTCGGTTCTCATGAAGAACAATACCCTAAATTCGGTTTTCATACCCTAAATACACTTTGCATAATTTCGGTTTTAACATGGTAAATTTTCCAAGAACTCAAGTGTATCATTTAACACAAACACAACCAAATTGTTAAATCAATTAAGACATTCCACTCACCTTGAACCGTGAACACCAATAAGAAAAACCCTTCCAAAAATTCGTCTAAGGCTTTGAAAGACGCCACCAAACAACAAGGAATGCCGGCCAAAGGAAGAGGAAGAGGAAGAAAGGAATTTCGCCTCCAAGCCTCCAAGAATCGCCCACTTCTTCCTAGCCGTCGCCCAAGTTTTCTCCCAAGCCAAAATCGCCAATTTTCTTTCCCCAATCGTTAAACCCACTAAAAATTCGGTTTTTGAATTTTAAACCCACTAACCAATTAATTCAAATAGGGTTTAACCCCTTTAACTAATTAATTCGAATCTTCATTCTAATATCCCATAGTTAACCAATTAATTTAATTAACTTAACCATTAACCATTCACTTAAACGAAATCCATTAAGGATTTAATTAACATCCAATAAGGATTTAATTAACCAATAAGGTCTAATTAATTAACCAATAAGCTCTAATTAATTAACTTACAATTTACAACCCATAAATCCTAATTAATTTATCATGAACAACCAATGATAATTTATCATAAATTAACAGCCAATAATCAAATAAATAACCTCTAATTAATCTACAATAAATTAACAACCAAAAATCTCTAGTTTAATTAACTATAAATTAACAACCAAATAAATGAACAACCAATACATAGAACAATATCACAGTCACTAATTTTTATTTAAATCAAACATAATGCTTACCAGGACTTAAGATCCTTGGATCTTACACTCATGGGTACATTGGATGTACTGGACAGACCCTACTTGGATATTCAATTGCTTGTCACAATGTGAATAATCCTTGAATGCGACAAGTGGCACATTTCCTCTGACTTGAGATCACTTGTGTTTTCTAAATGATGATTGTCATTATTTTGAGATAGTTCAATATCATTTGAAATATAATGATTATAGACTATCTTGGATGGTGAGCTTGAGTCAGGTTAGGGCACTAGTGATAGACATAGGATTGCCGTCTCCTTAATTGGAGTGTGATGTTCTAAAGGGGCCCCCTGGATGAGATGATTGAGAAAGTGTATGGCCATACCCAGATGACTATGTTCATCTGATCTAATCATGCTCATCATATTGGAGTTACAAGCTTGACTTGCTTGTCCAATAAGAACATCCAGTGGTAAAGGAAATTTGTATGCTTTGTGAATTGATTCACACTTGTGCTGTTTTTGGGTGTAGTCTTGGAAGACTCTTTCCTTTATATCGGGAGACAGTGATGTGTTGCTAGATACCCCTCACTGATCGTGATAACGTAAGTTATCGTTACTGACATTTAAAGGAAACCCTTAGGGTCGCACAATTTGATGATATGGCTTTCTTAAGTCAGATCGTGTGGACTGAATTATTCGGGTTCAGTTTAAAGGGATTTAATCTCTGATTGTAAGTGAGATCTGGTCTGATCATGTTTGATTGATTAGGGCTTGAGATCGGTAAGCTTCGATTGAGAGAATGAATGCTAGATCAGTCAGATCAGGAGCATTGAGAGATTGACGGTCAGATCAAGAGCCTTAGGGTTTATTTTGATCTGGACTTATTTCTTGGTTTATTTGGTTAGTGGACCAAATCGGTTTGAACCAGCTCATGGATGAGCGCATGGTTCAAAGGTGATGTGGCATTTGCGATTGGGGTAAACCCAAGATCGCATGTGGAGAAGTGGGATGCTATTTTTGGATAGCACTTCTCAAACGTGGCCATGATCTCACGTCGCCCCTCTCTTCAGCCTCTTCACACCTTTGACGCCTCCTTGGGTTGTTTTCGAGTGGCATTCTCGTGTAGAGGAAGTCTAAGGCGACAAGAGGAAAAACGCCAAGAAGAAAAGCTCTCCTTTCCCTTTGCATTCGATCAAGACGCCTTGGACGATCCTTGCTAGCACAAGGGACGACAAGAAGAAGCACATCTTCATCTTGTGTGTGACGATTTGGAGGAGATCTTCGTTGTTCTCTTACTTCCAAGGCGCCATCTTGAAATGGCCATGGTATGAATCGAATCACTTCTTTACAATCGGTTTTGTTAAGTTGATCATATAATGCATGCTTATAGATCCTATCAAACCCTTTATCCGCTGCCCCCCTTTCTTGTTTGCGCCACCATAGGGTTTTCGCCCCCTTTGGGGAACCGTCAATTGGTATCAGAGCGATGGTTAACGCATGTTTTTGTATGATTGCTTAAGCCATTTTGTGATCCATGCTTGCGAAAATGCTTAGATCTTCAATACATGCATAAATACATGTTTAGTTGTCATAAGCGAAACTTGTATTTGTTTTCTTGCGCATGTATGTTGGCGCTTGATGTAGTTTTTCTCAAACAAATATCACTTGCGCGACTCATTGTAGATCTAAGATGCGCCTGCATTAAACCCTTAGACGGGTTATTAGGGTTGAAGTTATCCCCTAGGTTAGATCCAGACAGTCTGATCAGACCATCTGACAGCCTAGATGGGTCGACCAGATAGCACCTTGGCGCATGCTAAAGGTGGCTATAGGTCGACTGCATCACAGGCGTGTAGCGATGTCTGATTGAGACAACCTGTGAACGCACATGAGTTAGGCCCGGGCTCACACCCGCTTGCCAGACCTCATTGTGGTTGTTCAGCCCTTGGCGCATGCATGGTTGACCCTTTTGGTCGACTCAAGTCAGTTAGGACTTGGTGCATGTAAGGGCAGTGGATCTGACTAGGTTGGATGAGTGGATCCCTAGTAATGGACCGTTGTAAGGTTGTAGGGCATATAAGCAAAATAAAATTGATGCCCATGGGGTTTTTTGAAAAATTTATTTTAATGACTGGATCACATGATGATTGATGCCATGTGTTTGTCTATTTATTCTTATGTGGGCTGCCCATGTTAAATCTGTGCTGTGCTGGGGCCTGCGTGCCTGTATTAATATGTAAATTAATTATTGTGATCTGCGCAT
Source organism: Costus lasius (assembly GCA_027563935.2). NCBI lineage: Eukaryota > Viridiplantae > Streptophyta > Magnoliopsida > Zingiberales > Costaceae > Costus > Costus lasius. The sequence continues at coordinate 234,762 of JANVAS020000016.1, read as the reverse complement.
CACATTGCTTTTAATTTATAAAATGTAATTGACCTGCGTGTCAATCTTGTCTAGATAGTTAAATTTGAAATTTAATTAGACAAGAGCACAAAGCACACTTGGCAGAGGCGCATGCAGCTTGTGGCTTGACCAGGTGGGAGGTCTAGGGTTCGACCCTAGGACCTGGCGCATATTCCTGGTGGGCACACCAGAGCTGTAGATGGCGCTTGGGCCCAGGTTTGGGCCAGATGAGCAGCGAAAGCCCCATGAAGAAAAGCAAGTGAAGACTTAAGTTACTTAAGGTCTTACTTAGGCTATGGGCTTTTACCACATAAGATCCATGCTTTCTTTTATTGCTTAAATATTAGAATTGCATGATTAGTTTATCTTCTGCTATCACCATAGGAATTGCATGATAGTGAAGAAGATAAAAGACCGTTAAAATCCAACGCTAAAATTTCAAGCTCGTAAGCCTTCTGACGCGAAACCTCACTGTTCTGACTATCGTTGGAGCCGTGTTGTACCCACTCAGTGGGCACGTCCATCTATCTTCAGACGGTGCGGGATTACACCTGCGTGTTACAGAGTGGGGATTTATCCCTTCTCGTTGCTCAGCATAGCACGTGGTGGTCCAGGGAGTAGGTCGGGTCAGCTTGACCATGTAGGCTACATATGTGGCGCATATGGTAGCACATGGGGGCAGCCATCTGTGGGGTCAGAGATTGTGTTGTACCAACTCAGTTGGCACAGTCTGCTGGATTGCCCAGATGAAGGGGAATCGCACGGGTTGGCGATTGGCTGGGACAGCCTACCAGAGATTAGTGCTTGTACTCTCTGTGTATCTTATCTCGCCTGAGCGGGACGCGGAGACCAAGTATGAAATCTGGATCCCATCTCACTAAAAGAGTTCTACTCTTTCGGGCTGTTTTGCTGGATTTTTCAGCCAGATAAAATAGTGAGAAAAAGAATCTTTCTTAAGTCCTGATTGATTCTTAACATTGATACTGACCTTGCTGTTCTTGCATTGTTGTAGATACCTGCAGCAACGAACACCATGAACTTCAACGTGCGATCCCTACTGGAAAGGGAGAAGTTTGCTGGGCCGAACTTCTCTGACTGGTTTGGACACCTTAAGATTGTTCTTAAGGCAGAGAGGAAACTGTATGTCCTCGAGACGGCGATACCGCCTCAGCCCGCTCCGAACGCCGCAAGGGCAGTTCGGGAAGCCTATGAAAAGCACGTCAATGATAGCATTGATGTCGCTTGCTTGATGCTAGCGTCTATGACGCCACCGCTGCAGCGTCAGCATGAGGATATGTCGGCTATAGAGATTATAGCGAACCTCAAGATGCTGTATGCTGCACAGGCGAGGACTGAACGCTATAATTTGACGAAGCTGTTCTTTCTGAAAGGTCCCTAGAGTAAGGGGGTGAAACCCTAAACATGCGCAACATAAGATTTTGCATGGGCGGAAATAGGGTTTGCATAGGATCGCATGTAGTATGTCTATATAATCAACTTCTTTCAGTTCAAAGATCAAGTTAAGATCTTTTACCATAGCCATGAAGAAGGAGTCGGCTTGGAAGCAAGAGGGCAAATGAGCTCTCCTCCAAAGAAGACGCACACAAAGGATGATGAAGGCTTCCTCCTTGCGCAATTCTTGTGCTAGCAAAAACGCCAAGTTTTTCCTTGCGTGTGTTGAAGTCAAGAGATGCTTGGCCGAACTACCTCCTCGTCGTCTAGGAAGAAAAACTTCTCCAAGCGCAAAGACGACAATTGAATTGGCATTATCATTTTTGGCGTTTTCCAATAGATGGCATTTCATGACTTCCAAATATGGAAAGTCATGAAGCCATGCGCTCACCCATAAGAAAACCGCCCAAATACAATTAAGCCTTGAACCATGCATTCATACTCGTGAACCGGTTCAAGCTAACCCAATTCAATTCAATTTGGTCAAAAAAAAAACCAAACCAACCCATGGTCTAGATCTCTCTGAACCAAATGGCTCAAGATCTAACCGTTCATCTCATGATGTTCCTGATCTCACCGATCTAGAATCATCTCTCTCGATCGAAGCTTACCGATCTCAAGTCCTAATCAATCAAACATGATCAGACCAGATCTCACTTACAATCAGAGTTTAAACTTCTTTAAACTGAACCTCAACAATTCAGTCCACACGATCTGACTCAAGTAAACCATATCACCAAATTGTGCGACCCTGAGGGTTTCCTTTAAATGTCGGTAACGATAACTTACGTTATCACGATCAGTGAGGGGTATCTAGCAACACATCACTGTCTCCCGATATAAAGGAAAGAGTCTTCCAAGACTTCACCCAAATCACAGCACAAGTGTGAATCAACTCACTAGGCATACATGTTTCCTTTGCCACTGGATGTTCTGATTGGACAAGCCTGTCAAGCTTGTAGTTCCAATATGATGAGCATGATTAGATCAGATGAGCATAGTCACCTGGGTATGGCCATACACTATTCTCAATCATCTCATTCAGGGGGCCCCTTTAGAACATCACACTCCTTAGACAAGGAGACGGCAATCCTATGTCTATCACTAGTGTCCTAACCTGACTCATGATCATTATCCAAGATAGTCTAGAACCATTATATTTCAAATGATATTGAACTACCTCAAAACAATGACATTCATCATTTAGAAACACAAGTGATCTCAAGTCAAAGGACATGTGCCACTTGTAGCATATAAGGATTATTCACATTGTGACAAGCAATTGAATATCCTAGTAGGGTCTGTCCAGTACATCCAATGTACCCATGAGTCTACATCTTATTCCATGCTCGAAGCATCCTATAAGATTAGAACACATATTAGTCTTAACCATATCAAGGCTGTCTCATGTTCACCAAGATATATCGACTAAGGACATCAGTGCATGTCAGCCTAGCTGAACAGCTTTGAGACATTATTCAGTAGTACACTTATTACAGCAGACAAGGTAACAACCTGAATAACAACCATTGCCTTTATAAACTTAAGAGTTTATACAATGATACTATTACAATCCCAAGGCCTCAAACATTAACCTTAAGGGCATACCCCAACAATCTCCCACTTGCACTTAATCTAATGGTTGAGAAATCTCAAACCCATGTTATTACAGTGCTTCTCTTGCTTCTGCTGCGCCAGAGGCTTGGTAAGTGGGTCAGCCAGATTGTCATCTGTATGAACCTTGCAAATTTTGATCTCGCCACGATCAATGATCTCCCGGATCAAGTGAAACCGTCTCTGTATGTGCTTGGACTTCTGGTGCGACCGTGGTTCCTTTGCTTGTGCGATGGCTCTAGTGTTATCACAGAAGATAACCAAAGGATCGACACTCGAAGGAACAACACCAAGTTCTCTCACGAACTTACGAATCCACACTGCCTCCTTGGATGCTTCCGAGGCTGCAACATACTCGGCTTCTGTTGTGGAATCAGCAACAGTTGACTGTTTGAAACTCTTCCACACCACTGCTCCACCATTCATGCTAATAACATAGCCTGATTGCGATCGGAAATCATCCTGGTCCGACTGGAACGAAGCGTCAGTATATCCTTCTATACTGAGTTCTTCCTGACCACCATATATCAAGAACATATCTTTGGTCCTCCGCAGATATTTTAAGATGTTCTTGACTGCAATCCAGTGTGCCTGTCCTGGATTACTTTGGAAACGACTGGTCACGCTTAACCCGTAAGCGACGTCTGGGCGAGTACACAACATCGCATACATAAGGGACCCAATAGCCGAAGCATAAGGCGTATTGTCCATTTCCTCTTTCTCAGTCTGTGTTTGTGGACACTGACTCTTCGAAAGATTCAGACCATGTCTGACTGGAAGATATCCCCTTTTAGATTTCTCTAAATGGAATCTTTCCAGGATCTTATCGATGTAAGTACTCTGGCACAGCCCGAGAAGCCTCTTAGATCTATCCCTGTAGATCTTCACACCTAACACATAGGCTGCTTCTCCTAAATCTTTCATCTGGAAACATTTTCCTAACCATGCTTTAACAGCATGCAGTTCAGGAATATCGTTTCCAATGATTAAGATGTCATCGACGTAGAGGACTAGGAATGTAATCACGCTCCCACTAAACCTCTTATATACACACGGGTCATCTTCGTTCTTGATGAAACCAAACTCAGAGATTGATTCATCAAAACGAATATTCCAGCTTCTAGATGCTTGTTTCAGTCCATAAATGGACTTCTTTAGTTTGCATATTTTATGACGATCTGATGGATTAGTGAAACCTTCAGGTTGTGTCATATACACATCCTCATCCAGTTTTCCATTAAGGAAAGCTGTCTTCACATCCATCTGCCAGATCTCATTATCATAATATGCAGCTATCGCGAAAAGAATCCGAATAGACTTAAACAGGGCTACAGGTGAAAAAGTTTCATCATAATCTATCCCGTAGATTTGTTTGAAACCTTTCGCAACTAGCCTGCCTTTATAGGTAACCACGTTACCATCCATGTCAATCTTCTTCTTGAAGATCCATTTACAGCCTATAGGGATTACTCCCGGAGGCGGATCAACCAAATCCCAGACTTGGTTATCTGACATGGAGTCCATCTCGGCTCGCATAGCTTCAAGCCATCTAGCTGACTCCGGTCCACTGACCGCATCCGCATAAGTGAGGGGTTCATCATTATCAATGATGTAGACTCCGTCATAGCGCTCAGGCTGTCGACGGATCCTTCCCGATCTACGCGGTTCCCGTGATATCTGAGCCTCAGGTTGTTCAATAACCTGATCCACTAGCTCTGGCTCATCCAACTGCGCTTGACTACTTTGTCCTTCCTGTGGATTCTCATCCAGCTTTATTTCTCTCCCACTTGCCTCTTGTAGAAGAAACTCCTTCTCAAGAAATATGGCCGTCCGAGCAACAAATACTTTGTTCTCTTTGGGGTCGTAGAAATAATAACCCTTAGTTTCCTTAGGGTAACCGACAAAGACACATTTGTCAGATCTGCTCTCTAGTTTCCTAGAGGCGAGCTTTTTGACATAAGCCTCGCAACCCCAGATCCTGATAAATGTCAAGCTCGGCTGTTTCCCATACCATAACTCATATGGCGTCTTTGAAACTGCCTTGGATGGCACTCGGTTTAGTACCTTTGCAGCTGTTTCCAGCGCAAATCCCCAAAAGGAATATGGAAGAGTAGCCTGACTCATCATAGAACGAACCATATCAAGTAACGTTCTATTTCTCCTCTCGGACACACCATTCCATTGCGGTGTTCCTGGCGGAGTGAGCTGTGAGATAATCCCACACTCTTTTAGATAGTCAGTAAACGCATGACTCAAGTATTCTCCACCTCGATCAGAACGAAGTGTCTTGATATTTCGGCCTAGCTGATTCTGTACTTCATTTTTGAACTCTTTGAACTTGTCAAAAGATTCACTCTTATGTCTCATAAGATAGACATAACCATACCTACTGAAATCATCAGTAAAGGTAATGAAGTACTGATAGCCACCTCTGGCATGTTTACTAAATGGCCCACACACATCACTGTGTATAAGGTCAAGTAAACCTGAAGCCCTTTGACCTTTGTTAAGAAAAGGTGACTTCGTCATTTTACCCATCAAACAAGCTTTGCATGTATCAATCTCCTCATAGGAGAAAGATCCCAGCAGTCCATGATCATGCAACCGCTTAATGCGCTTCTTGTTAATATGGCCTAAACGACTATGCCATAACAAGGTGCTGTCATCAGCATACTTGGCTTTCTTATTATCAATGTTTTGTACAGAATATTCCATGTCCAACATGAATAACCCATTGTTAATTGAACCAGTTCCATAAACAATATTATCATAAGATAAAACACACTTTGAAATGTTGCATTCAAAGGCAAATCCTTTCCTGACAAGAGCAGGAATAGAGATAATATTTTTGGTGATACTCGGTACAAAATAACAATTGTTTAATTCCAATACAATGCCAGATGGTAAAGAAATGAAATAGTCTCCTACAGCAACAGCAGCAACCCGTGCCCCGTTTCCAACGCGTAGGTCTACCTCATGCTGTCCCACCTGCCTTCTTCTCTTGAGTTCCTGTACATTTGAACAAATGTGAACTCCACATGCAGTGTCCAACACCCATGAAATAGAAGAAGAAGATAACATGACCTCAGTCACAAATATACCTGAGCCAGAAGCGATGCTTCCCCTCTTATCTCCTTGGAGCGCTTTACAGTCCTTTTTCTAGTGACCCAGCTGGCCACAGTGGAAACACCTGTTGTCCTTCGCCCGCTTCACCTTTTGTTTCAGAGCCTTACTGTAGTTCTTGACAGGGGCCTTGCCCTTCTTCCCCTTCTTCTTGTTCCTTGAAGGAACCATCAAGACAGAGGTTGAAGGCTTTCCCTTCAGAGTTTCCTCAGTAGTCAAGAGCATATTCAGCAGCTCTGCCGGAGTACAATCGATTTTGTTCATATCAAAGTTAATAATGAACGCATCGAAAGAAGGCGGGAGAGACTGCAGAATAATATCTACAGCAAGCTCCTGGTTGATGGTATGCCCCAGTTTCTCCAGAGCCTCCTTGTGCCCAATCATCTTGAGCACGTGAGCTCCCACTGGGCTCCCTTCAGCCAGTTTGCTCTGAAAGAAGAGCTTCGTCAGATTATAGCGTTCTGTCCTCGCCTGTGCAGCATACAGCATCTTGAGGTTCGCTATAATTTCTATAGCCGACATATCCTCATGCTGACGCTGCAGCGGTGGCGTCATAGACGCTAGCATCAGGCAAGCGACATCAATGCTATCATTGACGTGCTTTTCATAGGCATCACGAACCGCCCTTGCGGCGTTCGGAGCGGGTTGAGGCGGCACAGCCGTCTCGAGGACATACAGTTTCCTCTCAGCCTTAAGAACAATCTTAAGGTGTCCGAACCAGTCCGAGAAGTTTGGCCCAGCAAACTTCTCCCTTTCCAGTAGGGATCGCACATTGAAGCTCATGGTGTTCGTTGCTGCAGGAATCTACAACAATGCAAGAACAGCAAGGTCAGTATCAATGTCTAGAATCAATCCAGGACTTAAGAAAGATTCTTTTCTCACTATTTTGTCTGACTGAAAAATCCAGAAAACAGTCCGAAAGAGTAACACTCTTTTAGTGAGATGGGATCCAGATTTCATACTTGGTCTCCGCGTCCCGCTTAGGCGAGAGAAGATGCACAGAGATGACAAGCACTAATTTCTGGTAGGCTGTACCAGCCAATCGCCAACCCGTGCGATTCCCCTTCATCTGGGCAATCCAGCAGACTGCGCCAACTGAGTTGGTCCAACACAGTCTCTGATCCCACAGATGGCTGCCTCCATGTGCTACCATATGCGCCACATATGTAGCCTACATGGTCAAGCTGACCCGACCTACTCCCTGGACCACCACGTGCTATGCTGAGCAACGAGAAGGGATAAATCCCTACTCTGTAACACGCAGGTGAAATCCCGCACTGTCTGAAGATAGATGGACGTGCCCACTGAGTGGGTACAACACGGCTCCAACGATAGTCAGAACAGTGAGGTTTCGCGTCAGAAGGCATTTCGCGCTTGATATTTTCAGCGTTGGATTTTAACGGTCTTTTATCTTCTTACTATCAGGCAAATCCTATGGCTATAGCAGAAGATAAATAACTCATGCAATTCTATTTATTTAAACAATAACAGAAAGCATGGATCTTATGTGGTAAAAGCCCATAGCCTAAGTAAGACCTTAGCCTAGCTTAAGTCTTCACTTGCTCTTCATGGGTCTTTTAGCATCTGATCTGGTCCAACCCAGCGCCCTTGCGCTCCATGCAGCTCAGGTGCGCCCACCAGCTGAATGCGCCTTTGCAATTGTGCTCTGTGCTTTTGTCTAATCAAAATACATTTTGATCTATCTAGACAAGCTTGACTCGCAGGTCAATTATACAATAAATTCATTAAAAATGTGATTCGCAGATCACAAAAATAATAATTTACCAGGCTCGCAGGCCCCAGCACAGCACACGTTAAAAGGGCAACCCACATAAGATGAAATAGACAAACATCATGGCATCATTCAATCAACATGTGATCCATTACAAAGAAAATACATTTTGAAAACCCATTGGCATCAATTTTAATTTTCTTATGTGCCCTACAACCTTACAATGGTCCATTGATAGGGATCCACTCATCCATCTAGTCAGATCCTCTGCCCTTGCATGCACCAAGTCCTAACTGACTTGAGTTGACCTAATGGTCAACCATGCATGCGCAAAGGGCTGAACCACCCTCATGAGTTTCGGCAAGCGGGTGTGACCCCGGGCCTAACTCATGTGTGTTCAGTAGTCGTCTCAACCAGACCTCGCTACACGCCCTGGATGCAGTCGACCTATAGCCACCTCGTGCTTGCGCACAGGTGCTATCTGGTCAACCCATCTAGGCTGTCAGATGGTCTGATCAGACTAGTTGGATCTAACCTAGAAGATGCTTTCAACCCCATCAACCCATCTAAGGATTTAAAGTAGGGGCACCTTAGATCTAATGAGGCGCGCAAGATGTAAGTTTTATAAAACATCTAGAACAATGCGCAAACAAACAACATGCGGCACTTGAGAAAACAAGATATATCTCATATCTAGCATGTTGATAACCCTTAGATCTAGGGGGTCCCCTTCAAGGGGGAGCGCAAACTTTAGGGGGTCCCCTTCAAGGGGGAGCGCAAACTTCTTGTAACAATGATACAAGCGCAAACTAAACAATGTAAACCTTGCATCATGTAAACAAAGCATCAAGTAAGCGCAACATAGCATCATGTATGGATCACAAACACTTCAAAGCAATCATATAGATCATACCGAAAGCCTAATGCTCTGATACCAATTGAAAGGTCCCTAGAGTAAGGGGGTGAAACCCTAAACATGCGCAACATAAGATTTTGCATGGGCGGAAATAGGGTTTGCATAGGATCGCATGTAGTATGTCTATATAATCAACTTCTTTCAATTCAAAGATCAAGTTAAGATCTTTTACCATAGCCATGAAGAAGGAGTCGGCTTGGAAGCAAGAGGGCAAATGAGCTCTCCTCCAAAGAAGACGCACACAAAGGATGATGAAGGCTTCCTCCTTGCGCAATTCTTGTGCTAGCAAAAACGCCAAGTTTTTCCTTGCGTGTGTTGAAGTCAAGAGATGCTTGGCCGAACTACCTCCTCGTCGTCTAGGAAGAAAAACTTCTCCAAGCGCAAAGATGACAATTGAATTGGCATTATCATTTTAGGCGTTTTCCAATAGATGGCGTTTCATGACTTCCAAATATGGAAAGTCATGAAGCCATGCGCTCACCCATAAGAAAACCGCCCAAATACAATTAAGCCTTGAACCATGCATTCATACTCGTGAACCGGTTCAAGCTAACCCAATTCAATTCAATTTGGTCCAAAAAAAAACCAAACCAGCCCATGGTCTAGATCTCTCTGAACCAAATGGCTCAAGATCTAACCGTTCATCTCATGATGTTCCTGATCTCACCGATCTAGAATCATCTCTCTCGATCGAAGCTTACCGATCTCAAGTCCTAATCAATCAAACATGATCAGACCAGATCTCACTTACAATCAGAGTTTAAACTTCTTTAAACTGAACCTCAACAATTCAGTCCACACGATCTGACTCAAGTAAACCATATCACCAAATTGTGCGACCCTGAGGGTTTCCTTTAAATGTCGGTAACGATAACTTACGTTATCACGATCAGTGAGGGGTATCTAGCAACACATCACTGTCTCCCGATATAAAGGAAAGAGTCTTCCAAGACTTCACCCAAATCACAGCACAAGTGTGAATCAACTCACTAGGCATACATGTTTCCTTTGCCACTGGATGTTCTGATTGGACAAGCCTGTCAAGCTTGTAGTTCCAATATGATGAGCATGATTAGATCAGATGAGCATAGTCACCTGGGTATGGCCATACACTATTCTCAATCATCTCATTCAGGGGGCCCCTTTAGAACATCACACTCCTTAAACAAGGAGACGGCAATCCTATGTCTATCACTAGTGTCCTAACCTGACTCATGATCATTATCCAAGATAGTCTAGAACCATTATATTTCAAATGATATTGAACTACCTCAAAACAATGACAATCATCATTTAGAAACACAAGTGATCTCAAGTCAAAGGACATGTGCCACTTGTAGCATATAAGGATTATTCACATTGTGACAAGCAATTGAATATCCTAGTAGGGTCTGTCCAGTACATCCAATGTACCCATGAGTCTACATCTTATTCCATGCTCGAAGCATCCTATAAGATTAGAACACATATTAGTCTTAACCATATCAAGGCTGTCTCATGTTCACCAAGATATATCGACTAAGGACATCAGTGCATGTCAGCCTAGCTGAACAGCTTTGAGACATTATTCAGTAGTACACTTATTACAGCAAACAAGGTAACAACCTGAATAACAACCATTGCCTTTATAAACTTAAGAGTTTATACAATGATACTATTACAATCCCAAGGCCTCAAACATTAGCCTTAAGGGCATACCCCAACACTTTCAGAGCAAACTGGCTGAAGGGAGCCTAGTGGGAGCTCACGTGCTCAAGATGATTGGGCACAAGGAGGTTCTAGAGAAACTGGGGCATACCATCAATCAGGAGCTTGCTGTGGACATTATTCTGCAGTCTCTCCCGCCTTCATTCACGCGTTCATTATTAACTTTAATATGAACAAAATCGATTGTACTCCGGCAGAGCTGCTGAATATGCTCTTGACTACTGAGGAGACTCTGAAGGGTAAGCCTTCGACCTCTGTCTTAATGGTTCCTTCTAGGAACAAGAAGAAGGGGAAGAAGGGCAAGACCCCTGTCAAGAGCTACAGCAAGGCTCTGAAGCAGAAGGTTAAGCGGTCCAAGGAATACAGGTGTTTCCACTGTGGCCAGCTGGGTCACTGGAAAAAGGACTGTAAAGCGCTCCAAGGAGATAAGAGGGGAAGCTTCGCTTCTGGCTCAGGTATTTACGTGACTGAGGTCATGTTTTCTTCTTCTATATCATGGGTGTTGGACACTGCATGTGGAGTTCACATTTGTTCAAATGTACAGGAACTCAAGAGAAGAAGACAGGTGGGACAGCATGAGGTGGACCTACGCGTTGGAAACGGGGCACGGGTTGCTGCTGTTGCTATAGGAGACTATTTCATTTCTTTACCATCTGGACATGTATTAGAACTAAACAGTTGTTACTTTGTTCCCAGTATTACTAAAAATATTATCTCTATTCCTGCTCTTGTCAGGAAGGGATTTTCCTTTGAATGCAATATTTCAAAGTGTGTTTTATCTTATGATAATATTGTTTATGCAACTGGTTCAATTAACAATGGGTTATACATGTTGGACATGGAATGTTCTATACAGAAAATTGATATTAAGAAAGCCAAGAATGCTGATGACAGCACCTTGCTAAGGCATAGTCGTTTAGGCCATATTAACAAGAAACGCATTAAGCGGTTGCATGATTATGGACTGCTGGGATCATTCCCCTATAAGGAGATTGATACATGCAAAGCTTGTTTGATGGGCAAAATGACGAAGTCACCTTTTCTTCACAAAGGTCAAAGGGCTTCAGGTTTACTTGACCTTATACACAGTGATGTGTGTGGGCCATTTAGTAAACATGCCAGAGGTGGCTATCAGTACTTCATCACCTTTACTGATGATTTCAGTAGATATGGGTATGTCTTTTTAATGAGACACAAGAGTGAATCCTTTGACAAGTTCAAAGAGTTCAAGAATGAAATACAAAATCAGCTAGGCCGAAATATCAAGGCACTTCGTTCTGATCGAGGTGGAGAATACCTAAGTCATGCATTTACTGACTATCTGAAGGAGTGTGGGATCATCTCACAGCTCACTCCACCAGGAACACCGCAATGGAATGGTGTGTCCGAGAGGAGAAATAGAACGTTACTTGATATGGTTCGTTCTATGATGAGTCAGGCTAATCTACCTTACTCCTTTTGGGGTTTTGCACTGGAAACAGCCGCAAAAATACTAAACCGAGTGCCATCCAAGGCCGTTTCAAAGACGCCATATGAATTATGGTATGGGAAACAGCCAAGCTTGACGTTTATCAGGATCTGGGGCTGCGAGGCTTATGTCAAAAAGCTCGCCTCTGGGAAACTAGAGAGCAGATCTGACAAATGCATCTTTGTCGGTTACCCTATGGAAACTAAGGGTTATTATTTCTACGATCCCAAAGAGAATAAGGTTTTTGTTGCTCGGACGGCCATATTTCTTGAGAAGGAGTTTCTTCTGCAAGAGGCCAGTGGGAGAGAAATAAAACTGGATGAGAATCCAGAGGCAGGACAAAGTGCTCAAGTAGAGTTGGATGAGCCTGAGCCGATAGAATAGGTTATTGAACAACCTGAGGCTCAGACATCACGGGAACCGCGAAGATCGGGAAGGATCCGTCGTCAGCCTGAGCGCTATGACGGAGTCTACATCATTGATAATGATGAACCCCTCACTTATGCGGATGCGGTCAGTGGACCGGAGTCAGCGAGATGGCTTGAAGCTATGCGCGCCGAGATGGACTCCATGTCAGATAACCAAGTTTGGGATTTGGTTGATCCGCCTCCGGGAGTTATCCCAATAGGCTATAAATGGATCTTCAAGAAGAAGATTGACATGGATGGTAACGTGGTTACCTATAAAGGCAGGCTAGTTGCGAAAGGTTTCAAACAAATCTACGGGATAGATTATGATGAAACTTTCTCACCTGTAGCCATGTTTAAGTCTATTCGGATTCTTTTCGCGATAGCAGCATATTATGATTATGAGATCTGGCAAATGGATGTGAAAACAGCTTTCCTGAATGGAAATCTGGATGAGGATGTGTACATGACACAACCTGAGGGTTTCACTGATCCATCAGATCATCATAAGATATGCAAATTAAAGAAGTCCATTTATGGACTTAAGAAAGCATCAAGAAGCTGGAATATTCATTTTGATGAATCAGTCACTGAATTTAGTTTCATCAAGAACGAGGATCACCCGTGTGTATATAAGAGGTTTAGTGGGAGCGTGATTACTTTCCTAGTCCTCTACGTCGATGATATCTTAATCATTGGAAACGACATTCCTGAAATGCATGCGGTTAAGGCATGGTTAAGGAAATGTTTCCAGATGAAAGATTTAGGAGAAGCAGCCTATGTATTAGGTGTGAAGATCTACAGGGATAGATCTAAGAGGCTTCTCGGGCTGTGCCAGAGTACTTACATCGATAAAGTCCTGGAGAGATTTCATTTAGAGAATTCTAAAAGAGGATATCTTCCAGTCAGACATGGTCTGAATCTTTCGAAGAGTCAGTGTCCACAAACACAGACTGAGAAAGATGAAATGGACAATACGCCTTATGCTTCGGCTATTGGATCCATTATGTATGCGATGTTGTGTACTCGCCCAGACGTCGCTTACGGGTTAAGCGTGACCAGTCGGTTCCAAAGTAATCCAGGACAGGCACACTGGATTGCAGTCAAGAACATCTTAAAATATCTTCGGAGAACCAAAGATATGTTCTTGATATATGGTGGTCAGGAAGAACTCAGTATTGAAGGATATACTGACGCTTCATTCCAGTCTGACCAGGACGATTTCCGATCGCAATCAGGCTATGTTTTTAGCTTGAATGGAGGAGCAGTGGTGTGGAAGAGTTTCAAACAGTCAATCGTTGCTGATTCCACAACAGAAGCCGAGTATGTTGCAGCCTCGGAAGCATCCAAGGAGGCAGTCTAGATTCGTAAGTTCGTGAGAGAACTTGGTGTTGTTCCTTCGAGTGCAGATCCTTTGGTTATCTTCTGTGATAACACTGGAGCAATCGCACAAGCAAAGGAACCACGGTCGCACCAGAAGTCCAAGCACATACAGAGACGGTTTCATTTGATCAGGGAGATCATAGATCGTGGCGAGATCAAAGTCTGCAAGGTTCATACAGATGACAATCTGGCAGACCCGCTTACTAAGCCTCTGGCGCAGCAGAAGCATGAAAAGCACTGTAATAATATGGGTTTGAGATTTCTCAACCATTAGATTAAGTGCAAGTGGGAGATTATTGGGGTATGCCCTTAAGACTAATGTTTGAGGTCTTGGGATTGTAACAGTATCATGTAATAAACTGTTATGTTTATAAAGGCATGGTTGTTATTCAGTAAGCTACATTGTCTGCTGCAATATATGTTCTTCTGAATAATGTCTCAAAGCTGTTCAGCTAGGTTGACATGCAGTTATGTCCTTAGTCGAGATATCTTGGTGAACATGAGACAGCCTTGATATGGTTAAGACTAATATGTGTTCTAATCTTATAGGATGCTTCGAGCATGGAATAAGATGTAGACTCATGGGTACATTGGATGTACTGGACAGACCCTACTTGGATATTCAATTGCTTGTCACAATGTGAATAATCCTTGAATGCGACAAGTGGCACATTTCCTCTGACTTGAGATCACTTGTGTTTTCTAAATGATGATTGTCATTATTTTGAGATAGTTCAATATCATTTGAAATATAATGATTATAGACTATCTTGGATGGTGAGCTTGAGTCAGGTTAGGGCACTAGTGATAGACATAGGATTGCCGTCTCCTTAATTGGAGTGTGATGTTCTAAAGGGGCCCCCTGGATGAGATGATTGAGAAAGTGTATGGCCATACCCAGATGACTATGTTCATCTGATCTAATCATGCTCATCATATTGGAGTTACATGCTTGACTTGCTTGTCCAATAAGAACATCCAGTGGTAAAGGAAATTTGTATGCTTTGTGAATTGATTCACACTTGTGCTGTTTTTGGGTGTAGTCTTGGAAGACTCTTTCCTTTATATCGGGAGACAGTGATGTGTTGCTAGATACCCCTCACTGATCGTGATAACGTAAGTTATCGTTACCGACATTTAAAGGAAACCCTTAGGGTCGCACAATTTGATGATATGGCTTTCTTAAGTCAGATCGTGTGGACTGAATTATTCGGGTTCAGTTTAAAGGGATTTAATCTCTGATTGTAAGTGAGATCTGGTCTGATCATGTTTGATTGATTAGGGCTTGAGATCGGTAAGCTTCGATTGAGAGAATGAATGCTAGATCAGTCAGATCAGGAGCATTGAGAGATTGACGGTCAGATCAAGAGCCTTAGGGTTTATTTTGATCTGGACTTATTTCTTGGTTTATTTGGTTAGTGGACCAAATCGGTTTGAACCAGCTCATGGATGAGCGCATGGTTCAAAGGTGATGTGGCATTTGCGATTGGGGTAAACCCAAGATCGCATGTGGAGAAGTGGGATGCTATTTTTGGATAGCACTTCTCAAACGTGGCCATGATCTCACGTCGCCCCTCTCTTCAGCCTCTTCACGCCTTTGACGCCTCCTTGGGTTGTTTTCAAGTGGCATTCTCGTGTAGAGGAAGTCTAAGGCGACAAGAGGAAAAACGCCAAGAAGAAAAGCTCTCCTTTCCCTTTGCATTCGATCAAGACGCCTTGGACGATCCTTGCTAGCACAAGGGACGACAAGAAGAAGCACATCTTCATCTTGTGTGTGACGATTTGGAGGAGATCTTCGTTGTTCTCTTACTTCCAAGGTGCCATCTTGAAATGGCCATGGTATGAATCGAATCACTTCTTTACAATCGGTTTTGTTAAGTTGATCATATAATGCATGCTTATAGATCCTATCAAACCCTTTATCCGCTGCCCCCTTTCTTGTTTGCGCCACCATAGGGTTTTCGCCCCCTTTGGGGAACCGTCACCCTAGACCTCCCACTGGTGAAGCCACTTGCTGCATGCGCCTCTGCCAAGTGTGCTCTGTGCTCATGTCTGATTAAATTACAATTTAATCTATCTAGACATGATTGACACGCAGGTCAATTACACTTTATAAATTAATTAAAATGTGATGCGCAGATCACAATAATAATTTACAAATAATACTCCAGGCTCGCAGGCCCCAGCACAGCACACATTAAAATTAGGCAGCCCACATAAGATTAAATAGACAATCATCACGTTATACAAACATCATGTGATCCAATCAAGAAAATAAAATTTTTGAAAAACCCATTGGCTTCATTTTATTTCCTTATGTGCCCTACTACCTTACAACGGTCCATTACTGGGGATCCACTCATCAGACCTAGTCAGACCCACTGCCCTTGCATGCACCAAGTCATAACCGACTTGAGTCGACCTCATGGTCAACAATGCATGCGTGAAGGGCTGAACGTCCCTCATGAGTTTAGGCAAGCGGGTGTGACCCCGGGCCTTAATCATGGGCGTTCATCTAGTTGTCTCAATCAGACATCGCTACACACCTTTCAGCAGTCGACCTATAGCCACCTCATGCTTGCGCATAGGTGCCATCTGGTCGACCCATCTAGGCTGTCAGATGGTCTGATCAGACTGTCGGGTCTAGACTGGACGATGACTTCAACCCTAATAACCCGTCTAAGTTTTTACAGCAGGCGCTTATAGATCTAGTGAGGGGCGCGCAAGTAATTTTTGAGAAAACTACAACAAGCGCCAACTTGCAAGCATGCGCCAATGTAAAACATACATGAAATTTACGCATGCTCTTTTAGATCTACTATTAGGCGCAAACATGGATCACAATAAGCAATCATATGAAACATACAAGGAACTATACCTCTGATACCAATTGAAAGTTCCCTAAAGGGGCGAAACCCTAAAGCATGCGCATATAAAATTTTGCATGGGCGGAATCTAGGGTTTCCTAGGATCGCATGCATGTCATATGATCAACTTAAGAGTTTGTATAGATCAACATGTTGGGGTATGCCCTTAAGGCTAATGTTTGAGGCCTTGGGATTGTATAAGTATCATGTAATAAACTCTTAAGTTTATAAAAGGCATGGTTATTATTCAGGTTGTTATCTTGTCTGCTGTAATAAGTGTACTTCTGAATAATGTCTCAAAGCTGTTCAGCTAGGCTGACAGGCTCTATGTCCTTAGTCGAGATATCTTGGTGAACATGAGACAGCCTTGATATGATTGAGACTAATATGAGTGCTAATCTTATAGGATGCTTCGAGCATGGAATAAGATGTAGACTCATGAGTACATTGGATGTACTGGACAGACCCTACTCGGATATTCCATTGCTTGTCACAATGTGAATGATCCTTGTAAGCACTAAGTGGCACATGTCCTTTGACTTGAGATCACTTGTGTTTCTAAATGATGATTGTCATTGTTTTGAGGTAGTTCAATATCATTTGAAACATAATGATTATAGACTATCTTGGATGGTGAGCTTGAGTCAGGTTAGGGCACTTGTGATAGATAAAGGATTGCCGTCTCCTTGTTTAAGGAGTGTGATGTTCTAGAGGGCCCCCCTATATGAGATGGTTGAGGAAGTGTATGGCCATACCCAGATGACTATGTTCATCTGATCTAATCATGCTCATCGTATTGGAGTTACAGGCTTGACATGCTTGTCCAATAAGAACATCCAGTGGCAAAGGAATCATGTATGCCAAGTGAGTTGATTCACACTTATGCTATGGTTTGGGTGGAGTCTTGGAAGACTCTTTCCTTTATATCGGGAGACAGTGATGTGTTGCTAGATACCCCTCACTGATCGTGATAACGTAAGTTATCGTTACCGACGTTTAAAGGAAACCCTCAGGGTCACACAATTTGGTGATATGGCTTTCTTTGAGTCAGATCGTGTGGACTGAATTATTTGGGTTCAGTTTAAAGGGATATAGACTCTGATTGTAAGTGAGATCTAGCTTGATCATGTTTGATTGATTAGGGCTTGAGATCGGTAAGCTTCGATCGAGAGTATTGATGCTAGATCGGTGAGATCAAGAGCATCATAAGATGAACGGTTGGATTGGAAACCTTAGGGTTTGGTTGATCTAGACCGATTGCTTTGGTTTGGACCAATTTGGATTGAACCGGTTTACATGGGTGAACCCATGGTTCGATCCATAAGCGTTTTGGGCGGTTTGCTTGAAGAGGAGAACGCATGGCTTAATGGAGTTTCCAAATTTGGAAAGTCATTGAGCGCATGGCTCCTTGAAACGCCAAAACGGCTTGAGCTCATTCATCCCTTGTCTCCTTGCGTTTTGCTCTTGCTCGGCGAGACTTGAGAGAAGCTTGGAGTGGACGACAAGAGGAGAACCGGCAAAAGCATCATCTTCATCCCTACCACTCGAGAAGGACAACTTGGCATTTTGCTAGCACAAAGTTGCGCAAGTTGGAAGCCTTCATCACTTGGTGTGTGTATTCTTTGGAGGAGATCTCGCTTGCTCTCTCTCATTCCAAGCCGCCATCCAATCCATGGCATTGGTAAGATCAAAACTTGATCTTAAGTTGAATTAAGTTAACATATAGTTCATATGCGATCTACTTGAAGCCCTCTTTCCGCTATGCATGCTAGATGCGCATGTTTAGGGTTTCTTCCCCCTTAGATTAGGGGTTCCATCAATTGGTATCAGAGCTAGGCTCTCCATATGATCTATATGATTGCTTTACGATTTTGTGATCCATGTTGGTTGCGCTTACTTTGGTTACATGATGGTTGCGCTTACTTTGGTTACATGATGGTTGCGCTTGTATCATGGTTGCATGAAGGTTGCGCTTGTATCATATGTTGACATGTAGTTTGCGCTCCCCCTTGAAGGGGACCCCCTAAAGTTTGCGCTCCCCCTTGAAGGGGACCCCCTAAAGTATGCGCTCCCCCTTGAAGGGGACCCCCTTAGATCTAAGGGTTATCAAGCATGTTGTTTGTTTATTTGCGCACGTTCTAAAAGTTTTCTAAAACTTACATCTTGCGCGCTTGATTAGATCTAAGGTGCCACTACATTAAACCCTTAGATGGGTTGATGGGGTTGAAGTCACCACTAGGTTAGATCCAAGTCTGATCAGACCATCTGACAGCTCAGATGGGTTAACCTGATAGCACCTATGCGCAAGCACAAGGTGGCTATAGGTTGACTGCATCTAGGGCGTGTAGCGAGGTCTGGTTGAGACACTACTGAACACACTTGAGTTAGGCCCGGGGTCACACCCGCTTGCCAAAACTCATGAGGGTAGTTCAGCCCTTGGCGCATGCATGGTTGACCATTAGGTCAACTCGGGTCAGTTAGGACTCGGTGCATGCAAGGGCAATGGATCTAACTAGATGGTTGAGTGGATCCCTATCAATGGACCATTGTAAGGTTGTAGGGCTCATAAGGAAATTAAAATTGATGCCATGGGGTTTTCAAAACTTTTAATTTCAAGATGATTGGATCACATGTTGATTGAACCATATGCTTGTTTATTTAGTCTTATGTGGGTTGCCCATATTGTGTGCTGTGCTGGGGCCTGCGTGCCTGGTAAATTATAAGTTAATTTTTGTGATCTGCGAATCACATTGTTTTAATTTATGAAATGTAGTTGACCTGCGAGTCAACCTTGTCTAGATAGATCAAATGTACTTTGATTAGACAAGAGTACAAAGGCACACATCCAAGAGGGGCATTCACCTGGTGGTGCACCTGAGGTGCTCTTGGCGCTAGGGCACTGGGTTGGACCAGATGAGATGCAATGAAGCTCAAGTGAAGACTTAAGTAACATTAAGGTCTTACTAGGGTTCATGGGCTTTTACCACATAAGATCATGCTTTCTACTTATTGCTAATAATTAGCATTGCATGTTTATGTTTATCTTCTGCTATAGCCATAGGCATGCCTGATAGTAAGAAGATAAAAGACCGTTAAAATCCAACGCTAATATATCAAGCTCGTAAGCCTTCTGACGCGAAACCTCACCTTTCTGATTATCGTTGGAGCCGTGTTGAACCCACTCAGTGGGCACGTCCATCTATCTTCAGACGGTGCTGGATTTCACCTGCGTGTTACAGAGTTGGGATTTATCCCCTCTCGTTGCTCAGCATAGCACGTGGTGGTCCAGGGAGTAGGTCGGGTCAGCTTGACCATGTAGGCTACATATGTGGCGCATATGGTAGCACATGGAGGCAGCCATCTCTGGGATCAGAGACTGTGTTGTACCAACTCAGTTGGCACAGTCTGCTGGATTGCCAAGATGAAGGGGAATCGCACGGGTTGGCGATTGGCTGGGACAGCCTACCAGAAACTAGTGCTTGTCATCTCTGTGCATCTTATCTCGCCTGAGCGGGACGCGGAGACCAAGTATGAAATCTGGATCCCATCTCACTAAAAGAGTGTTTACTCTTTCGGACTGTTTACTGGATTTTTCAGTCAGACAAAATAGTGAGAAAAGAATCTTTCTTAAGTCCTGGATTGATTCTGAAACATTGATACTGACCTTGCTGTTCTTGCTTGTTGTAGATTCCTGCAGCAACGAACACCATGAGCTTCAATGTGCGATCCCTACTGGAAAGGGAGAAGTTTGCTGGGCCGAACTTCTCTGACTGGTTCGGACACCTTAAGATTGTTCTTAAGGCAGAGAGGAAACTGTATGTCCTCGAGACGGCGATACCGCCGCAGCCCGCTCCGAACGCCGCAAGGGCGGTTCGGGATGCCTACGAAAAGCACGTCAATGATAGCATTGATGTCGCTTGCCTGATGCTAGCGTCTATGACGCCACCGCTGCAGCGTCAGCATGAGGATATGTCGGCTATAGAAATTATAGCGAACCTCAAGATGCTGTATGCTGCACAGGCGAGGACTGAGCGCTATAATCTGACGAAGCTCTTCTTTCAGAGCAAACTGGCTGAGGGGAGCCCAGTGGGAGCTCACGTGCTCAAGATGATTGGGCACAAGGAGGCTCTGGAGAAACTGGGGCATACCATCAACCAGGAGCTTGCTGTGGATATTATTCTGCAGTCTCTCCCGCCTTCTTTCGATGCGTTCATTATTAATTTTAATATGAACAAGATCGATTGTACGCCGGCAGAGCTGTTGAATATGCTCTTGACTACTGAGGAAACTCTGAAGGGTAAGCCTTCAACCTCTGTCTTGATGGTTCCTTCAAGGAACAAGAAGAAGGGGAAGAAGGGCAAGGCCCCTGTCAAGAATTACAGCAAGGCCCTGAAACAGAAGGTCAAGCGGTCGAAGGACAACAGGTGTTTCCACTGTGGCCAGCTGGGTCACTGGAAAAAGGACTGTAAAGCGCTCCAAGGAGATAAGAGGGGAAGCATCGCTTCTGGCTCAGGTATATATGTGACTGAGGTCATGTTATCTTCTTCTTCTATTTCATGGGTGTTGGACACTGCATGTGGAGTTCACATTTGTTCAAATGTGCAGGAACTCAAGAGAAGAAGGCAGGTGGGACAGCATGAGGTAGACCTACGAGTTGGAAACGGGGCACGGGTTGCTGCTGTTGCTGTAGGAGACTATTTCATTTCTTTACCATCTGGCATTGTATTAGAATTGAACAATTGTTATTTTGTACCCAGTATTACCAAGAATATTATCTCTATTCCTGCTCTTGTCAGGAAAGGATTTGCCTTTGAATGCAAGATTTCAAAGTGTGTTTTATCTCATGATAATATTGTGTATGCAACTGGTTCAATTAACAATGGGTTATACATGTTGGACATGGAAAATTCTATACAAAACATTGATAATAAGAAAGCCAAGTATGCTGATGACAGCACCTTGCTATGGCATAGTCGTTTAGGCCATATAAACGAGAAGCGCATTAAGCGGTTGCATGAACATGGACTGCTGGGATCATTCTCCTATGAGGAGATTGATACATGCAAAGCTTGTTTGATGGGTAAAATGACGAAGTCTCCTTTTCTTAACAAAGGTCAAAGGACTTCAGGTTTACTTGACCTTATACACAGTGATGTGTGTGGGCCTTTCAGTAAACATGCCAGAGGTGGCTATCAGTACTTCATTACCTTTACTGATGATTTCAGTAGGTATGGATATGTCTATTTAATGAGACATAAAAGTGAATCTTTTGACAAGTTCAAAGAGTTCAAAAATGAAGTACAAAATCAGTTAGGCCGAAATATCAAGGCACTTCGTTCTGATCGAGGTGGTGAATACCTGAGTCATGCGTTTACTGACTATCTGAAGGAGTGTGGGATTATCTCACAGCTCACTCCGCCAGGAACACCGCAGTGGAATGGTGTGTCCGAGAGGAGAAATAGAACGTTACTTGATATGGTTCGTTCTATGATGAGTCAGGCTACTCTTCCATATTCCTTTTGGGGTTTTGCACTGGAAACAGCTGCAAAGGTACTAAACCGAGTGCCATCCAAGGCAGTTTTAAAGACGCCATATGAGTTATGGTATGGGAAACAGCCTAGCTTGACATTTATCAGGATCTGGGGTTGCGAGGCTTATGTCAAAAAGCTCGCCTCTAGGAAACTAGAGAGCAGATCTGAGAAATGTATCTTTGTCGGTTACCCTAAGGAAACTAAGGGTTATTATTTCTACGATCCCAAAGAGAACAAGGTTTTTGTTGCTCGGACGGCCATATTTCTTGAGAAGGAGTTTCTTCTGCAAGAGGCTAGTGGGAGAGAAATAAAGCTGGATGAGAATCCAGAGGAAGGACAAAGTAGTCAAGCACAGTTGGATGAGCCTGAGCCGGTAGATCAGGTTATTGAGCAACCTGAGGCTCAAATATCACGGGAACCGCGAAGATCGGGTAGGATCCGTCGTCAGCCTGAGCGCTATGACGGAGTCTACATCATTGATAATGATGAACCCCTCACTTATGCGGATGCGGTCAGTGGACCGGAGTCAGCTAGATGGCTTGAAGCTATGCGAGCCGAGATGGACTCCATGTCAGATAATCAAGTCTGGGATTTGATTGATCCGCCTCCGGGAGTAATCCCTATAGGCTGTAAATGGATCTTCAAGAAGAAGATTGACATGGATGGTAACGTAGTTACCTATAAAGGCAGGCTAGTAGCGAAAGGTTTCAAACAAATCTACGGGATAGATTATGATGAAACTTTTTCTCCTGTAGCCATGTTTAAGTCTATTCGGATTCTTTTCGCGATAGCAGCATATTACGACTATGAGATCTGGCAGATGGATGTGAAAACAGCTTTCCTTAATGGAAATCTGGATGAGGATGTGTATATGACACAACCTGAGGGTTTCACTAATCCATCAGATCGTCATAAAATATGCAAGTTAAAGAAGTCCATTTATGGACTGAAACAAGCATCAAGAAGCTGGAACATTCGTTTTGATGAATCAATCTCTGAGTTTGGTTTCATCAAGAACGAGGATGACCCGTGTGTATATAAGAGGTTTAGTGGGAGCGTGATTACATTCCTAATCCTCTACGTCGATGATATCTTAATCATTGGAAATGATATTCCTGAACTGCATGCTGTTAAGGCATGGTTAGGAAAATGTTTCCAGATGAAAGATTTAGGAGAAGCAGCCTATGTACTAGGTGTGAAGATCTACCGGGATAGATCTAAGAGGCTTCTCGGGCTGTGCCAGAGTACTTACATCGATAAAGTCCTGGAGAGATTCCATTTAGAGAATTCTAAACGTGGATATCTTCCAGTCAGACTTGGTCTGAATCTTTCGAAGAGTCAGTGTCCACAAACACAGACTGAGAAAGATGAAATGGACAATACGCCTTATGCTTCGGCTATTGGATCCATTATGTATGCGATGTTGTGTACTCGCCCAGACGTCGCTTACGGGTTAAGCGTAACCAGTCGATTCCAAAGTAATCCAGGTTTGGCGCACTGGATTGCGGTCAAGAACATTTTAAAATATCTGCGGAGGACCAAAGATATGTTCTTGATATATGGTGGTCAGGAAGAACTCAGTATAGAGGGATATACTGACGCTTCGTTCCAGTCGGACCAGGATGATTTCCGATCGCAATCAGGCTATGTTTTTAGCTTGAATGGTGGAGCAGTGGTGTGGAAAAGTTTCAAACAGTCAACTGTTGCTGATTCCACAACAGAAGCCGAGTATGTTGCAGCCTCGGAAGCATCCAAGGAGGCAGTGTGGATTCGTAAGTTCGTGAGAGAACTTGGTGTCGTTCCTTCAAGTGCAGATCCTTTGGTTATCTTCTGTGATAACACTGGAGCCATCGCACAAGCAAAGGAACCGCGGTCGCACCAGAAGTCCAAGCACATACAGAGACGGTTTCACTTGATCCGCGAGATCATTGATCGTGGCGAGATCAAGATTTGCAAGGTTCATACAGATGACAATCTGGCAGACCCGCTTACCAAGCCTCTGGCGCAGCAGAAGCATGAGAAGCACTGTAATAATATGGGTTTGAGATTTCTCAACCATTAGATTAAGTGCAAGTGGGAGATTGTTGGGGTATGCCCTTAAGGCTAATGTTTGAGGCCTTGGGATTGTATAAGTATCATGTAATAAACTCTTAAGTTTATAAAAGGCATGGTTATTATTCAGGTTGTTATCTTGTCTGCTGTAATAAGTGTACTTCTGAATAATGTCTCAAAGCTGTTCAGCTAGGCTGACAGGCTCTATGTCCTTAGTCGAGATATCTTGGTGAACATGAGACAGCCTTGATATGATTGAGACTAATATGAGTGCTAATCTTATAGGATGCTTCGAGCATGGAATAAGATGTAGACTCATGAGTACATTGGATGTACTGGACAGACCCTACTCGGATATTCCATTGCTTGTCACAATGTGAATGATCCTTGTAAGCACTAAGTGGCACATGTCCTTTGACTTGAGATCACTTGTGTTTCTAAATGATGATTGTCATTGTTTTGAGGTAGTTCAATATCATTTGAAACATAATGATTATAGACTATCTTGGATGGTGAGCTTGAGTCAGGTTAGGGCACTTGTGATAGATAAAGGATTGCCGTCTCCTTGTTTAAGGAGTGTGATGTTCTAGAGGGCCCCCCTATATGAGATGGTTGAGGAAGTGTATGGCCATACCCAGATGACTATGTTCATCTGATCTAATCATGCTCATCGTATTGGAGTTACAGGCTTGACATGCTTGTCCAATAAGAACATCCAGTGGCAAAGGAATCATGTATGCCAAGTGAGTTGATTCACACTTATGCTATGGTTTGGGTGGAGTCTTGGAAGACTCTTTCCTTTATATCGGGAGACAGTGATGTGTTGCTAGATACCCCTCACTGATCGTGATAACGTAAGTTATCGTTACCGACGTTTAAAGGAAACCCTCAGGGTCACACAATTTGGTGATATGGCTTTCTTTGAGTCAGATCGTGTGGACTGAATTATTTGGGTTCAGTTTAAAGGGATATAGACTCTGATTGTAAGTGAGATCTAGCTTGATCATGTTTGATTGATTAGGGCTTGAGATCGGTAAGCTTCGATCGAGAGTATTGATGCTAGATCGGTGAGATCAAGAGCATCATAAGATGAACGGTTGGATTGGAAACCTTAGGGTTTGGTTGATCTAGACCGATTGCTTTGGTTTGGACCAATTTGGATTGAACCGGTTTACATGGGTGAACCCATGGTTCGATCCATAAGCGTTTTGGGCGGTTTGCTTGAAGAGGAGAACGCATGGCTTAATGGAGTTTCCAAATTTGGAAAGTCATTGAGCGCATGGCTCCTTGAAACGCCAAAACGGCTTGAGCTCATTCATCCCTTGTCTCCTTGCGTTTTGCTCTTGCTCGGCGAGACTTGAGAGAAGCTTGGAGTGGACGACAAGAGGAGAACCGGCAAAAGCATCATCTTCATCCCTACCACTCGAGAAGGACAACTTGGCATTTTGCTAGCACAAAGTTGCGCAAGTTGGAAGCCTTCATCACTTGGTGTGTGTATTCTTTGGAGGAGATCTCGCTTGCTCTCTCTCATTCCAAGCCGCCATCCAATCCATGGCATTGGTAAGATCAAAACTTGATCTTAAGTTGAATTAAGTTAACATATAGTTCATATGCGATCTACTTGAAGCCCTCTTTCCGCTATGCATGCTAGATGCGCATGTTTAGGGTTTCTTCCCCCTTAGATTAGGGGTTCCATCACAACAGAGAGATCATACCAGTGCCATTCCTTGGATGGCGTCTTGGAAGAAGAGGGCGATGTGGCTCTCCTCCAAAGGTGGCGCACACAAGATGGGTGATCGCCTACTCCTTGTCGATCCTTGTGCTAGCAAGGCTCCAAGGTCTCCTGATCGCGTGAAGGGAGAAGAGATGATCTTTCTTGCTTGGTCGAATCCTTCTCTTGTCGTCAACACTCACACATGAGAGTGAGTCGTCGTGAGCAAGGGGGGCGAGAGGCGAGAATAGGGAGACCTCTTCGAACGTGTGGCGTGGTCTCATTTTGAGATCATGGCTTCTAAAAATAGCAAGCCACCACATGCGATCATGTGTTCACACCAAGTGAACGATCGCAATTTCCTCTCCCCTTGAACCATGCGCTTACTTGATGAGTCGGTTCATTTCATTTGGTTCAAGGACCAAATTAAACCAAGCCTTGATACAGATCACATTAAACCAAAAGGCTCAAGATCTGACCATTCATCTCTTGATGCTCTTGATCTCACCGATCTAGCATCCAATCTCTCGATCGAAGCTTACCGATCTCAAGCCCTAATCAATCAAACATGATCAGACCAGATCTCACTTACAATCAGAGTTTAAATCCCATTAAACTGAACCAAAATAATTCAGTCCACATGATCTGACTTAAGTAAGCCATATCATCAAATTGTGCGACCCTAAGGGTTTCCTTTAAATGTCGGTAATGATAACTTACGTTATCACGATCAGTGAGGGGTATCTAGCAACACATCACTGTCTCCCGATATAAAGGAAAGAGTCTTCCAAGACTACACCCAAACCACAGCACAAGTGTGAACCCAAGTCACTTGACATATGTGTTTCCTTTGCCACTGGATGTTCTTATTGGACAAGCGTGTCAAGCCTGTAATTCCAATATGATGAGAATGATTAGATCAGATGAAACATAGTCATCTGGGTATGGCCATACACTTTCTCAATCATCTCATCCAGGGGGCCCCTATAGAACATCACACTCCAATCAAGGAGACGGCAATCCTATATCTATCACTAGTGCCCTAACTTGACTCATGTTCATTATCCAAGATAGTCTATAACCACTATGTTTCAAATGATATTGAACTACCTCAAAACAATGCCAATCATCATTTAGAAACACAAGTGATCTCAAGTCAGAGGAAATATGCCACTTGTTTGCATACAAGGATTATTCACATTATGACAAGCAATTGAATATCCTAAGTAGGGTCTGTCCAGTACATCCAATGTACCTATGAGTCTACATCTTATTCCATGCTCGAAGCATCCTATAAGATTAGAACACATATTAGTCTCAATCATATCAAGGCTGTCTCATGTTCACCAAGATATCTCGACTAAGGACAAAACTGCATGTTAGCCAAGCTGAACAGCATTGAGACATTATTCAGTAGTATACATATTGCAGCAGATGATGTAACAACCTGAATAACTGAAGAGTCCCCTTCAAGGGGGAGCGCAAGCAGATGAAACCCTAATTCAGGGGGCGCATGCAATTTTGCTAGGGTTTCAACAACACAATCGCTTATATGCTCATATGATCAACTTTGATTGATTGATTAGATCAAGAAGGAGATCATACCAATGCCATCGAATTGGATGGTGCCTTGGAAGCAAAGACGCAAGTGCTCCTTCTCCAAAGGTGACGCACACAACAAATGAAGATGGCTTGCTCCTTTGAATCCTTTGTGCTAGCAAAGTGCTTCAAAGGGTCCTTGTCGCGTGAGGATGATGAGAGATCAAGCTTGGCCGAGACTTCCTTTTCTCCTCTTTTCGTCAAGTCTTCACACCACCGAAAAAATGGAGAAGCCCCCACAAGAGAGAGATCGGCGAGAGAGTTAACCTCCCACACTAATGTGGAGGCGTTACATACATTCCATTTGGAAACCGAATTCCCAAAATGGAAAGTAGTCAAGGCTCAAGCGTTCACCCTTAAGTGAACTAAGCGCTTAACTCATCTCCCATGAACCATGCGCTCATTCATGAGCCGGTTCAATGTCGGTTTGGTCCAAGACCAATTAACCCAAGCCATATGGTCTAGATCACAATAAACCCTAAAGGTTCAAGATCTAACCGTTCATTTCATGATGCTCCTGATCTCACCGATCTAGCATCAACTCTCTCGATCAAAGCTTACCGATCTCAAGCCCTAATCAATCAAACATGATCAGACCAGATCTCACTTATAATCAGAGATTAAATCCCTTCAAACTGAACCCAAACAATTCAGTCCACACGATCTGACTCAAGTAAGCCATATCATCAAATTGTGCGACCCTGAGGGTTTCCTTTAAATGTCGGTAACGATAACTTTCGTTATCACGATCAGTGAGGGGTATCTAGCAACACATCACTGTCTCCCGATATAAAGGAAAGAGTCTTCCAAGACTACACCCAAACCACAGCACAAGTGTGAATCCATTCACAAGGCATACATATTTCCTTTGCCACTGGATGTTCTTATTGGACAAGCGTGTCAAGCCTGTAGCTCCAATATGATGAGAATGATTAGATCAGATGATCATAGTCACCTGGGTATGGCCATACACTTTCTCAATCATCTCATTCAGGGGGGGGGCCCTTTAGAACATCACACTCCTTAAACAAGGAGACGGCAATCCTGTATCTATCACTAGTGCCCTAACCTGACTCATGATCATTATCCAAGATAGTTTATGACCATTATGTTTCAAATGATATTGAACTACCTCAAAACAATGACAATCATCATTTAGAAACACAAGTGATCTCAAGTCAGAGGACATGTGCCACTTGTTGCAATCAAGGATTATTCACATTGTGACAAGCAATTGAATATCCTAGTAGGGTCTGTCCAGTACATCCGATGTACCCATGAGTCTACATCTTATTCCATGCTCGAAGCATCCTATAAGATTAGAGCACATATTAGTCTCAATCATATCAAGGCTGTCTCATGTTCACCAAGATATCTCGACTAAGGACAACATAGCATGTCAGCCTAGCTGAACAGCTTTTGAGACATTATTCAGAAGAACACACATTGCAGCAGATGATGTAACAACCTGAATAATAACCATTGCCTTTATAAACATAAGAGTTTATACATGATACTGTTACAATCCCAAGGCCTCAAACATTAGCCTTAAGGGCATCCCCCAACAATCTCCCACTTGCACTTAATCTAATGGTTGAGAAATCTCAAACCCATGTTATTACAGTGCTTCTCATGCTTCTGCTGCGCCAGAGGCTTGGTAAGCGGGTCAGCCAGATTGTCATCTGTATGAACCTTGCAGACTTTGATCTCGCCACGATCAATGATCTCCCTGATCAAGTGAAACCGTCTCTGTATGTGCTTGGACTTCTGGTGCGACCGTGGTTCCTTTGCTTGTGCTATAGCTCCAGTGTTATCACAAAAGATAACCAAAGGATCTGCACTCGAAGGAACGACACCAAGTTCCTGAATGAACTTACGAATCCACACTGCCTCCTTGGATGCTTCCGAGGCTGCAACATACTCGGCTTCTGTTGTGGAATCAGCAACAGTTGACTGTTTGAAACTCTTCCACACCACTGCTCCACCATTCAGGCTAAAAACATAGCCTGATTGCGATCGGAAATCATCCTGGTCCGACTGGAACGAAGCGTCAGTATATCCTTCAATACTGAGTTCTTCCTGACCACCATACATCAAGAACATATCTTTGGTCCTCCGCAGATATTTTAAAATGTTCTTGACTGCAATCCTGTGTGCCTGACCTGGATTACTTTGGAATCGACTGGTAACGCTTAACCCGTAAGCGACGTCTGGGCGAGTACACAACATCGCATACATAATGGACCCAATAGCCGAAGCATAAGGCATATTGTCCATTTCCTCTTTCTCAGTCTGTGTTTGTGGACACTAACTCTTTGAAAGATTCAGACCATGTCCTAGATTCAGACCATGTCCTCTTTTAGAATTCTCTAAATGGAATCTCTCCAGGACTTTATCGATGTAAGTACTCTGGCACAGCCCGAGAAGCCTCTTTGATCTATCCCTGTAGATCTTCACACCTAATACATAGGCTGCTTCTCCTAGATCTTTCATCTGGAAACATTTTCGTAACCATGCCTTAACAGCATGCAGTTCAGGAATATCGTTTCCAATGATTAAGATATCATCGACGTAGAGGACTAGGAATGTAATTACGCTCCCTCTAAACCTCTTATATACACACGGGTCATCTTCGTTCTTGATGAAACCAAACTCAGAGATAGATTCATCAAAACGAATATTCCAGCTTCTTGATGCTTGTTTAAGTCCATAAATGGACTTCTTTAACTTGCATATTTTATGACGATCTGATGGATTAGTGAAACCTTCAGGTTGTGTCATATACACATCCTCATCCAGTTTTCCATTAAGGAAAGCGGTCTTCACATCCATCTGCCAGATCTCATAATCATAATATGCTGCTATCGCGAAAAGAATCCGAATAGACTTGAACATGGCTACAGGAGAGAAAGTTTCATCATAATCTATCCCGTAGATTTGTTTGAAACCTTTCGCAACTAGCCTGCCTTTATAGGTAACCACGTTACCATCCATGTCAATCTTCTTCTTAAAGATCCATTTACAGCCTATAGGGATTACTCCCGGAGGCGGATCAACCAAATCCCATACTTGGTTATCTGACATGGAGTCCATTTCGCTTCGCATAGCTTCAAGCCATCTTGCTGACTCCGGTCCACTAACCGCATCCGCATAAGTAAGGGGTTCATCATTATCAATGATGTAGACTCCGTCATAGCGCTCAGGCTGTCGATGGATCCTTCCCGATCTACGCGGTTCCCGTGATATCTGAGCCTCAGGTTGTTCAATAACCTGATTTATCGGCTCAGGCTCATCCAACTGTGCTTGATTACTTTGCCCTTCCTCTGGATTCTCATCCAGCTTTATTTCTCTCCCACTGGCTTCTTGCAGAAGAAACTCCTTCTCAAGAAATATGGCCGTCCGAGCAACA
This sequence comes from Costus lasius, assembly GCA_027563935.2. NCBI lineage: Eukaryota > Viridiplantae > Streptophyta > Magnoliopsida > Zingiberales > Costaceae > Costus > Costus lasius. Next base: position 203,791 of record JANVAS020000016.1, on the reverse strand, counting down.
AATACCTTGTTCTCTTTGGGATCGAAGAAATAATAACCCTTAGTTTCCTTAGGGTATCCGACAAAGATACATTTCTCAGATCTGCTCTCTAGTTTCCCAGAGGCGAGCTTTTTGACATAAGCCTCGCAACCCCAGATCCTGATAAATGTCAAGCTAGGCTGTTTCCCATACCATAACTCATATGGAGCCTTTGAAACTGCCTTGGATGGCACTCGGTTTAGTACCTTTGCAGCTGTTTCCAGTGCAAAACCCCAAAAGGAGTAAGGTAGAGTAGCCTGACTCATCATAGAACGAACCATATCAAGTAACGTTCTATTTCTCCTCTCGGACACACCATTCCATTGCGGTGTTCCTGGCGGAGTGAGCTGTGAGATAATCCCACACTCTTTTAGATAGTCAGTAAACGCATGACTCAAGTATTCTCCACCTCGATCAGAACGAAGTGCCTTGATATTTCGGCCTAGCTGATTCTGTACTTCATTTTTGAACTCTTTGAACTTGTCAAAAGATTCACTCTTATGTCTCATTAGATAGACATACCCATATCTTCTGAAATCATCAGTAAAGGTAATGAAGTACTGATAGCCACCTCTGGCATGTTTACTAAATGGCCCACATACATCAGTGTGTATAAGGTCAAGTAAACCTGAAGCCCTTTGACCTTTGTTAGGAAAAGGAGACTTCGTCATTTTACCCATCAAACAAGCTTTGCATGTATCAATCTCCTCATAGGAGAATGATCCCAGCAGTCCATGATCATGCAACCGCTTAATGCGCTTCTTGTTAATATGGCCTAAACGACTATGCCATAACAAGGTGCTGTCATCAGCATACTTGGCTTTCTTATTATCAATATTTTGTATAGAATATTCCATGTCCAACATGAATAACCCATTGTTAATTGAACCAGTAGCATAAACAATATTATCAAGAGTAAGATAACACTTTGAAATCTTGCATTCAAAGGAAAACCCTTTCCTGACAAGAGCAGGAATAGAGATAATATTTTTGGTAATGCTGGGTACAAAGTAACAATTGTTTAATTCTAATACAATGCCAGATGGTAATGAGATGTAATAATCCCCTACAGCAACAGCAGCAACCCGTGCCCCGTTTCCAACGCGTAGGTCCACCTCATGCTGTCCCACCTATCTTCTTCTCTTGAGTTCCTGTACATTTGAACAAATGTGAACTCCACATGCAGTGTCCAACACCCATGAAATAGAAGAAGATGAAACCATGACTTCCGTCACGTATATACCTGAGCCAGAAGCGATGCTTCCCCTCTTTTCTCCTTGGAGCGCTTTACAGTCCTTTTTCCAGTGACCCAGCTGGCCACAGTGGAAACACCTGTTGTCCTTTGACCGCTTAACCTTCTGTTTCAGAGCCTTGCTGTAACTCTTGACAGGGGCCTTGCCCTTCTTCCCCTTCTTCTTGTTCCTTCAAGGAACCATTAAGACAGAGGTTGAAGGCTTTCCCTTCAGAGTTTCCTCAGTAGTCAAGAGCATATTCAGCAGCTCTGCCGGAGTACAATCGATTTTGTTCATATTAAAGTTAATAATGAACGCATCGAAAGAGGGCAGGAGAGACTGCAGAATAATGTCTACAGCAAGCTCCTGATTGATGGTATGCCCCAGTTTCTCCAGAGCCTCCTTGTGCCCAATCATCTTGAGCACGTGAGCTCCCACTGGGCTCCCTTCAGCCAGTTTGCTCTGAAAGAAAAGCTTGGTCAGATTATAGCGCTCAGTCCTCGCCTGTGCAGCATACAGCATCTTGAGGTTCGCTATAATCTCTATAGCCGACATATCCTCATGCTGACGCTGCAGTGGTGGCGTCATAGACGCTAGCATCAGGCAAGCAACATCATTGCTATCATTGACATGCTTTTCATAGGCATCGCGAACCGTCCTTGCGGCGTTCGCAGCGGGTTGAGGCGGCACAGCCGTCTCGAGGACATAAAGTTTCCTCTCTGCCTTAAGAACGATCTTAAGGTGTCCGAACCAGTCTGAGAAGTTCGGCCCAGCAAACTTCTCCCTTTCCAGTAGGGATCGCACATTGAAGCTCATGGTGTTCGTTGCTGCAGGAATCTACAACAATGCAAGAACAGCAAGGTCAGTATCAATGTTTAGAATCAATTCAGGACTTAAGAAAGATTCTTTTCTCACTATTTTATCTGACTGAAAAATCCATTAAACAGTCCGAAAGAGTAACACTCTTTTAGTGAGATGGGATCCAGATTTCATACTTGGTCTCCGCGTCCCGCTCAGGCGAGATAAGATGCACAGAGAGTACAAGCACTAATCTCTGGTAGGCTGTCCCAGCCAATCGCCAACCCGTGCGATTCCCCTTCATCTGGGCAATCCAGCAGACTGTGCCAACTGAGTTGGTACAACACAATCTCTGACCCCACAGATGGCTGCCTCCATGTACTACCATATGCTCCACATATGTAGCCTACATGGTCAAGCTGACCCGACCTACTCCCTGGACCACCACGTGCTATGCTGAGCAACGAGAAGCGATAAATCCCTTCTCTGTAACACGCAGGTGTAATCCCGCACCGTCTGAAGATAGATGGACGTGCCCACTGAGTGGGTACAACACGGCTCCAACGATAGTCAGAACAGTGAGGTTTCGCGTCAGAAGGCTTACGAGCTTGATATGTTAGCGTTGGATTTTAACGGTCTTTTATCTTCTTGACTATCATGCAATTCCTATGGTGATAGCAGAAGATAAACTCATGCAATTCTAATTATAAAAGCAATAAATAGAAAGCATGTTGATCTTATGTGGTAAAAGCCCATTAACCCTAAGTAAGACCTTAAGTTATCTTAAGTCTTCACTTGCTTCTTGGGTCTTTTGCCTCTCATCTGGCCCAGACCAGGGCCCAAGCGCCCTCTGCAGCTCAGGTGCGCCCACCAGCTGCTTGCGCCTTGCTATGTGTGCTTTGAGCTCTTGTCAAATTAAAAGTACATTTTAATCTATCTAGACAAGTTTGACACGCAGGTCAATTATACAATAAATTAATTAGAAATGTGATTCGCAGATCACAAAAATAATAATTTACTAGGCTCGCAGGCCCCAGCACAGCACACATTAAAAGGGCAACCCACATAAGATTAAATAAACAAGCAGATGCTTACAATCAACATGTGATCCATTAAGAAAATAAAATTTTGAAAACCCATTGGCATCAATTTTAGTTTTCTTATATGCCCTACAACCTTACAACGGTCCATTAATAGGGATCCACTCATCAAACTAGTTAGATCCACTGCCCTTGCATGCACCAAGTCCTAACTGACTTGAGTTGACCTAATGGTGAACCATGCATGCGCAAAGGGCTGAACAACCCTCATGAGTTTTGGCAAGCGCATCGCTACACGCCTTTGATGCAGTCGACCTATAGCCACCTAATGCATGCGCATAGGTGCCATCTGGTCGACCCATCTAGGCTGTCAGATGGTCTAATCAGACTAGTTGGATCTGAACTAGAGATGACTTCAACCCTACTAACCCGTCTAAGGGTTTATTGTAGGTGCGGCTTAGATCTAATGAAAGTTGCGCATGTCATTTAGGGTTTTAGAAAAACAACTACAACAACATGATAGAAGCGCAACCAACATACATGCGCCAAGGAAACATACAAGTTTCGGCATGTATAATATTTACATGTAAATCTCGCATGTAAGGAAGATCTAAGCATACAAGGATCACATAACATACATAGCAATCATATGAACCATATAAGATCCTACCTCTGATACCAATTGAAGAGTCCCCTTCAAGGGGGAGCGCAAGCAGATGAAACCCTAATTCAGGGGGCGCATGCAATTTTGCTAGGGTTTCAACAACACAATCGCTTATATGCTCATATGATCAACTTTGATAGATTGATTAGATCAAGAAGGAGATCATACCAATGCCATCGAATTGGATGGTGCCTTGGAAGCAAAGACGCAAGTGCTCCTTCTCCAAAGGTGACGCACACAACAAATGAAGATGGCTTGCTCCTTTGAATCCTTTGTGCTAGCAAAGTGCTTCAAAGGGTCCTTGCCGCGTGAGGATGATGAGAGATCAAGCTTGGCCGAGACTTCCTTCTCTCCTCTTTTCGTCAAGTCTTCACACCACTGAAAAAATGGAGAAGCCCCCACAAGAGAGAGATCGGCGAGAGAGTTAACCTCCCACACTAATGTGGAGGCGTTATATACATTCCATTTGGAAACCAAATTCCCAAAATGGAAAGTAGTCAAGGCTCAAGCGTTCACCCTTAAGTGAACCAAGCGCTTAACTCATCTCCCATGAACCATGCGCTCATTCATGAGCCGGTTCAATGTCGGTTTGGTCCAAGACCAATTAACCTAAGCCATATGGTCTAGATCACAATAAACCCTAAAGGTTCAAGATCTAACCGTTCATTTCATGATGCTCTTGATCTCACCGATCTAGCATCAACTCTCTCGATCAAAGCTTACCGATCTCAAGCCCTAATCAATCAAACATGATCAGACCAGATCTCACTTATAATCAGAGATTAAATCCCTTCAAACTGAACCCAAACAATTCAGTCCACACGATCTGACTCAAGTAAGCCATATCATCAAATTGTGCGACCCTGAGGGTTTCCTTTAAATGTCGGTAACGATAACTTTCGTTATCACGATCAGTGAGGGGTATCTAGCAACACATCACTGTCTCCCGATATAAAGGAAAGAGTCTTCCAAGACTACACCCAAACCACAGCACAAGTGTGAATCCATTCACAAGGCATACATATTTCCTTTGCCACTGGATGTTCTTATTGGACAAGCGTGTCAAGCCTGTAGCTCCAATATGATGAGCATGATTAGATCAGATGATCATAGTCACCTGGGTATGGCCATACACTTTCTCAATCATCTCATTCAGGGGGGGGGCCCTTTAGAACATCACACTCCTTAAACAAGGAGACGGCAATCCTGTATCTATCACTAGTGCCCTAACCTGACTCATGATCATTATCCAAGATAGTTTATAACCATTATGTTTCAAATGATATTGAACTACCTCAAAACAATGACAATCATCATTTAGAAACACAAGTGATCTCAAGTCAGAGGACATGTGCCACTTGTTGCAATCAAGGATTATTCACATTGTGACAAGCAATTGAATATCCTAGTAGGGTCTGTCCAGTACATCCAATGTACCCATGAGTCTACATCTTATTCCATGCTTGAAGCATCCTATAAGATTAGAGCACATATTAGTCTCAATCATATCAAGGCTGTCTCATGTTCACCAAGATATCTCGACTAAGGACAACATAGCATGTCAGCCTAGCTGAAAAGCTTTTGAGACATTATTCAGAAGAACACACATTGCAGCAGATGATGTAACAACCTGAATAATAACCATTGCCTTTATAAACATAAGAGTTTATACATGATACTGTTACAATCCCAAGGCCTCAAACATTAGCCTTAAGGGCATACCCCAACAATAACAACCATTGCCTTTATAAACATAGAGTTTTTACATGATACTGATATAATCCTAAGGCCTAAAACATTAGCCTTAAGGGCATACCCCAACAAAAAGGGCTATGACCATATTGACCAAAATAGCATGCCTGTGATGGTTTATTATTTTGTCCATAGCATGCCTGTGATGTTTTTTCCTTGCTGCCATAACCATAGGAAAGATGCATGCTAGAAAAGAATAAAACGAACATGCAAAACTCTCATTAAAATATCAAGTCAATAGCCTTCTAACGCGTAGCCCTCATCAAACTATCGATCGGTGATGTTGTGAACTGTTTCCCACCCTCGTGGGACACACTCACTTATCTTTAGGAGGTGTGTGGTGACAATGATTTCCACAGTCCAGTTTTAACCTGGGCGTGCCTTCGCAAGGAAATTCGTTGGCCCTGGGCATAACGGTTAGGACCAGACTTGACTAGTTTTTCATATGTCACTGACATGATGAATCACTAGAGGCAGCTGTTGAGAGGATAGGGTTCTGTGTTGTATCCAGCCCTCGCTGGACACAGGGCGCTTAGTCTGTCTTAACTAAGAGGAATTGTGCGGGACACAATTGGCTAGCATGCCTACCTAAGGAAGCATGGGACTCTCTGTGCATCTCAACTCACCCTCGTGAGTCGCGGAAACCTCATGTGAAATTAGGATCCTACTCACTTATTTCCATGTTGAGTTAGAGAGTTCTCAACTTGTTTTGGAAATAGTGGGAGCATAGCATTTAATTTAAAGTCCTTGTTAAATGCTTTATCATAGTACTTATTTTACTTATTTGCTTATTGTAGAAGGCATCTCCTGATCTAAGATTGAAACTTTATAAACATAAATTGGATGGGACAAATTGGACAAAATGGTTCAAGACTTTGTCCAAGATACTGGAACAAGAACATAAGGTGCATCTTCTTGAAAGACCTCCATCCCAGCCCAGTGTGTATTTCACTAATGACTGGGAGTGGAATGTCTATCTTGAACATTGTGAAGATAACGAACAGTACACTGCTCTTGTCTTAGAGTGCATGACCCCGGAGGTCAAGGTTGAATGTGATGAGATGGGGATCTATGATCTAATCATACATCTCAAAGGTCTCTTCACACCATGCTCTATAGACAATGATCAGGAGAGTTCTGTTGGATCTTCAGAATGTGTGCCTGAATCTGAGAAAGACCATGGTTCTGTATCTTCGAAGCTAATACTTCGGAAGACTGGGAATGCATGGGTATTTCGAAGAGGATTGATGGCCAAGAAGAGCATGGCAAAGAAGAAGGGATGTAATCCATCCGCTTCAGGTATTGTGTTACCGAGGTCTTTTGTCTACTTCTTATTCATGGGTACTGGGTACCGTATGTGAGGCTCACATATGTTTTACATGTGCAGGAGCTCAAAAGAAGTAGGACGAAAAGGCTTGATGGGATCGACTCTCGGGTTAGGGACGGAGCATTGGATGCTGCTGTTGATATCATCTTACTGCCTTGAAGACTTTATATAGAACTTTGCTATTATTGTATCAGCTTATGTATTAGAACATCATTCCTTTTGGAAAGGACATCAGTTTGAAATAATAAATGATATTTTTCTCTAATATGAGATGTTCTATTGAAGTGATACAATTGACAATAGTTTGTGGTTCTATATGTGACACAAGATCAGATCTAATGATTCAATAAAACATCCTCATATAGCATTGTCTCTTGAACCATAGAACAATGGTCACATCCAAAGGTCCATGGGCAATTGGGATCATTGTCCTTTCAGGATTATGATACATGTGAGCTTAGTTCAAAGGAACAATATGACAGATGCTGCTTTCACCAAAAGTGTGGAAAGGAGTAGTGACTTGTTGGATCTATTACACAGCGATGTAAGTGGACCCATGCAAACAAGCAATAAGAGGAGTTATATACTTCATTGAGTGTGGGTATGCCTTACGCAACCCAAGAACTTTGGAAAATACCAAGAAGTTCACAAATGAAGTATTGAGTCAAATTGAAGGATCTATCAAAGCACCTTGATTGGATCAAGATGATTAAGTGGAGAATTTGATGACTGTCCTAAGAAGTGTGGAGTTATCTCACAGCCTTCTTAGCTCACCACTGTGTGGTGAATTTCAAAGAAAGAAAAGGAATACATTGGATGTGGTTCCATCTTTGAGTAGTCATGCAAATATACTACTATGATGCCATGCAAATAGATGTACTGCTACTCCATAAGAAAATGTCTAAGTTAGCTTTTGAGTTGAGAACTGCAAATATCCCATTTCTTCAATGGAATTGGGAATGTAATGTGCAGTGATTCAAAAAGTATGTGTTTGTGGTGCACTATAGAGTGCTAATTCTATCCCAAGGAGAACAAAATTTTTGTTGCTCAAACTGCTGTCTCTCTTGAGAAAGTATTTCTCTTGAAATAAGCCAGTGGGAGTAGATCTGATTTGGACAAGGTCCAGAATCAACCACAATAATTAGACACAGATGGAGAGCAAAATCTCACATACAGGTTGAAAGTCAACCTGAGGTTCAAGTAACACAGGAATAACGTAAGTCTGGATCAATTCGATATGCTGGGCATGACGAATTTTTCATCAAGCATGAACCTAAGACTTATAAGGCAATGGAAGCGGTCGGTGGACCAGATTCCAAGAAATGGCCAAGGGCCATGAGAACCATAATGGACTCCATGTCTGCTAATCAAGTCTGGGACTTGGATAAGCTGCCAAAGGGGTAATTCCCACAGGCTGTAAAATAAATCTTCTGGGAAGATAGACATGGAAGGTAACATTGTTACCTTGAAAGGCAAGCTAGTGAACAGAAATTATAGGCAAATCCACTGGGTGGATAATAATGAAATTTTCACCAATAGCTGAGCTTTAAGTCCATTAGGGATCTGCTTGTTGTAATTGCATAATCAATTATGGCATCTTGTTATGATAACTGCTTTTCTTGCAAGGACATCTGAAAAGATATCTATAAGGAAATAGCCAGAAGGTTTTCATATCAAGGCCATATAGATATGCATGATGTTATGTAAGCATGGTTGAAAAAGCCTGTGTTTACAAGAAGATCAGTGGGAGCACCTTATTAATAATATTTCTTATCTAGATGATTGATGATATTCTCCTCACGAGGAATAACATCTCAGCTCTTCACATGGTGAAGAAAAGGTTTGATATGTATTTCGAGAAGAATGATCTAGGGAATGATGCCTACATCCTAGGCATGAGGATCTATAGAGATCCAAGAAAGTCATTGCCCTTTAGTCAATCTATGTTCATCCAAGAGTGTCTGGAGAGGATTATATTGGATGATTCCAAATACTGATACCTTCCAGGAAGATATGGTCTAAGCCTGTAACGCCCTCGAGTTTCTGAATTACGATTTAAGGTTAGAAATTCTGTTTCTGTATTTTTATCTGTTAAAGTTTTGGGATTTTTGCCTAATTGTAGGACTTTTTCCTACAGGGCAAAAATAATTATTTTGGTTGGGGCTTCGAACCCTCAACCTTGACTCTTTGCTCCTGGAATTCTTCCACCATGGTGGCGCATATTTCTGTGTTATTGGAGTGGCGCATGGTGGTTAAGCCCAGGTGAGCCCTTAAAACCGATTTTCACTTAAGTTAACTGGGTTATTGGATCTTGGATCCGTTTGGAGTGGGAGAAAAAGAGAAATATCGTGAGAGCTCCTCTCCCTCACGATTTTTGTTGTTTTCTTGCCCTAGCCGCCTGTGGTTGTCGCCCCTTACTGTGTTTGGCGCCTCCTGCAAATTTCTGACGCTGGTGGTGGCAGACTGGTGGTGGACGAAGTTCCTGGAGATCCCTGACCCTCTGTTGTGGCGTTTTTTTTTTTCTGTGGGCGATTTTCTGTGAGTAATTCGATCCTAAGGAGTCTAATCCGCTAAATTGTAGATTATCATTCAATTAAAATTCGTTAATTGCAATGATTATCTGTATGAACCAAAAGTCTGCAAGTAAATCTTATTCTGGTTTTCGTTAATCTGACCTTTGTGTACTATAACCCCAATATCTCATGGCATATAGATCCAAATCACACGAAACAAATTTTGTATGAAACTAGATTCGCTCAGCTTTGATTCTTATGTAATATCGACCACATCTGAACTATATTCGTGTTGCAATCGGCATTGTTATATAACTTACGAAATCTGTTTTCTGAAAATCTAGAATCTTGACCCTTTTGTGTTCGAACTCTCGTATCTCCCTAGGTATAGCTCGAAATCCTTTGAACCCAGTTTTATTAGACCGTAGGCTTGAAGAGCTTCATTTTGACTCCCATAACGCCTATTTTCGATTAGTTATTGGATCCGAAATATATGTCGTAATTCTGATATATGAATCTGTTTTCTTGAAATCTGAAATTCTGACCCACCTATGTTCGAACCCTTATATCTTCCTGCCTACAATTCGAAATTTTGCGAAACCAGTTTTATTGGAAACTAGATTCAGAGAGCTTCATTTTGAATATAATATTGACTAGCGTTGGTTCGAAATTGGACCAAAAATATATGTTGCAATCTGACAATATAAATCTGCTATGTTTTGGTTAGACGAATATTCCATTGTGAGAAAAATTTAGCCTGTATGGTTTAATCTCTTAAATTGTGGTCTGTAGTTCTTCTAAAATTTATTTGCTTGATGAGAAATTTTAGAGAAAACAAAATTGGGGATTTAACTAAGAACTTAGGAATTTTCGAAAATCATGGTTCGAGCCAATTTTGGGGCTTTTGTCAATTTTCTTCACGAACGTGTAATTAAAATTATCTGTAGTGGGGGACTGAAATTATTTACATGAAATTTGTACGTTCTGTTAAGGTTCTGAAACTGGCGCCCCTTACAGTAATTTTATAGCTCACCTCCGTTGTTTAAATGTTTTCAGGTGAGACATCAAGACAGTAACTGCTACAGCTAATTGTTATGATGCTAATGTTTGATGTAATTTCCAAGAATTTTCTTCTAAAAATTTATCAGGCCTGCGTGCCTAATTTGTTATGACTTATGTGACACGTTTTATCTCCTGAGGGCTTATGCCTGTTTTCAGGATATTATATTATAGTTGTCTCATTTAAATTATTGGATACGAGTCTTGGATTCTTTTATTGAATTGGTTCTTATTTTGAAATGTCCGATTTGAGATGTGTAACCGAATTTGTGTGGTTTTAGTATCTGAATAATCAGTTCTGCATATTTCTGAAATTCCACATATGTGTAGTGTGGACATTTGTTGTTGTTACATGTGTGTCTGTGCAGCAGTAGTTTAGTATACTTGCTGCCGGATTTTTCTGAACTTCCGGATTTCTATTTCCTAGTAAATCGATCCTACTCAGTTCTGTGCGGTTTTCAGTTCCGTAGTAATGTCCTTCGATGCCGCTTTCTTCTTGTGTTTTAATGGAAGAGTAAAAATTTTTTTAGCCCCGTATTTTACTTGTATGCGTGTGGGGTGTGTTCTGAGGGATGTTACAAAGCCTCTCAAAGATGTTGTAGCCTATGGCACAACTGGAGAGTATTAACATGGGTCCAAAGTCCCGATACATTGTATGTAGGATGGATCATGTTTTGAAGACCATTTCTGGCAAATGCTTGGAGCATAGCCAGCAAATTTCAATCATATCTTAGTGTTTAACACTAGATAGCTGTGAAAGCAATCCTTATACATATATTTGGAAGTATAAAGGATTGGAGTCTAGTCTATAATAGACAGGAAAGAATTTTGTGTACAGGGGTACACTGACACTTCGTTCCAGTCTAGTGACTATTGATCACAGCCAGGAGTTGCGCTTTGCCTTGTTATGGTGTTGTGTGCTGAAAGAGCATTATGCAAACCAAAGTGGCAAAATTCTACAAATAAGGCTGAGTACATTGCAGCTCCTTGTGGCAGCCAAGGAGGCAGCTTCATTTATTTGAACTTGATCTAGTTCATAGTGCTTGATGGTCCAGTATAGTTCTTACTGGGACCATAGCATGAGAGAAGGAACTTAATGCTCAAGTATGTACTGCAGCATATCATCTGATCTTAGAGATCATGGATAAGGATGATGATCAAATTTGTTAAAATAAACACAGATAGCAATCTGGAAAAACCCACTGATCTAGCCTCTGGCCCAGCGGAAGCTAAATGGGTCATACTAGAGACATTGGAACTAACTAAACGTCAGTTGTCCTTGGTCTTAGTGCAAGTGGGAGATTGTTGGTGTATATGCCCTAAAGACCAATGTATGGACATGGTCAGGCATTGTTTGAATGTACTTTGATAGAACTATTACTTTTTATATAGGCATGGTCGTTATTATGCAGACTTCTCTACCTGCGTTGATGTATTGAGTTGCATAAATAATGTCCTAGGAGTTTGGATTGGATCCATTCTCATAAGCTATCCCCAGACAAGGTACCTTAGCAGATATGGGACAGCTTTGGTATATGTGAGACTGGTGTGTGGGCTGGTTAGGTGCGGGGCACAGTAACGCAGACATACAGGTGCATTGGATGCACTGGAGTGATCCACCGTGAGGATTGACTTGTCTAGTCAACAAGTCAATCTCACATGCAAGAGGTTTGCATTGATCCTTAGACTTGAGGTATTCATGTCTAGACTTGATGAAGGGTATTCTTTAATACAGTCTTACGTCTCTCCGTAATTGGGAGATCAAAACGACTGTCATTGGGCATGTCATAAGTCACGTAGAGACATGGATGACCAATAGTAGGATTTGCCCCTTCCTTCCGAGGAAGCATGATATCCACCTCGGGGCGCCCCACCTTATTGGTGCATGACAGGAGAGTGTGGCCACACTTGTTGAGTCATGACCAATGCATTGGATAATAAACTTGAGACTAATCCAATGGCAGGATATCAGCTTAGGCAAAGGGATCTGTAATGCAATGGGAATCCTCGTTGCTTGTTAGGAGTTGTTGCCATAATGACTTAAGTCCTATGACATGGGTAGTAGTGATGTGTTGCTAGATACCCCTCACTACTTATGATGTTTACATCATTGCCATGGTCATATGGATCCTACGGGGTCACACGCAATAGACTCTTGACGTTGCTTTAATCAGAAGCCTTAGGATCAAGTTATTGGATAACTTGGATCCATTTGGAAGATTTCATCAGCGCCAATGGGCCAGATGAGTTGGAAGAAAGTTATTGGAGCCAAACTTCATTTTTGGCAGGTTGACCCAAAATTGACCTAGATTGGTCACATTTGGATTAGGATTGCATTGGATTGGATCCAATGGCTTAATCAACCCACGCCATGAAGTTTGGGCTAGCTCATTATCCAATGAGGCCCAATAATTAGTTATCATGAAGAGGAATTAGCTTAAAAGGGTATAATGGGGAGAAATCTCACCCCATTGGCGCCTAGGGGCATAATGGGGTGAGGGAGGCGCCTTTGCTTCATTATGGAAGTAAAGGGCACCTAGCCCTTCTTCCTTGGAAGGAATACTTGCCTCTAAGGTAAGTCTTGGGGCTGATATGGCTTGATGGCTCTTTTGGAAAGAGCTTGGGCGCATATGGATAGTAGGGTAAGGTATATGGTAATGTCTTGGAGACTTACCTTACCTAAAACCCTAGTTTCTCCCAAAATTCTTACCCTAGCCGAAACTCCTCATGCTTGTTGCGCCTTGCCCTTCCCTTGGATGGAATGCATGCATCTAAGGCATGTCTTGGGCTGATATGGCCATTGGGCAAATTAGGATAGGTTGAATGAGGTTTATGGTAAAGTCTTGGAGACTTTCCTTACCTCAAGACCCCTTTATCCTAGCCGTCCACTTGGCATGATCTTAGCCATTGCCTTGCCGCTTCTTGTCCTATTTATAGGACTCCTTACCGCCCCTTCCATGGTTGGACTTTAAGGAGGCGTGAACACACATAGAAGGGAGAGAGAGCAAAGCAAAGGGCGACAACAAGGTGGTGCAAACTTCTTCCTTGGGGCCGCAAGTTCTTCCTCTTCCTCTCTTCTTGGCGCAAGGATTCTTTGTGCTTGGTGGCGTCTTCTTGTCACATGCCCTCATTGTCCCTTGGCCATAGGCGCACCTTGGAGGTGGCGCAAGCAAAGAAGAAGAGGGAAGTCCTTGGCGGCATCATCTTCCCTATCCCTTCCTTGGCGCAACTTCTCTTGAAAGTGGCGCAAGTGGAAGTGAAGGCTTGATTCTCCTCCCGAGGCTAGCACCGAGCGTGGAAGGGAGCAACGATCAAGGAGTCGACGCGTGGATACTTTTAGAGGGCGAACACTTGGGCGCCTTCAACATGGCTTCGACATCTAAACAAGCAATAAAGGTACTAACCCTAACACATCCTTGTGTTCTCTCACTCGCAAGGATCCTTGGGAAAGGAATGTGTTTCGGGTGTAATACTTTTTCCGCTGCGTCCTGGGACTGCAAAATTTTAAAATTACACCTGGCATTCCCTAACACTACATTGCTCTTAAGGTATTTCCTAACTCATCATGTCGACTCCCTTGCATGTGATCTTCACTGGGTTTTTGGGACTGGCCTGTTTCGGGGACATTCTTCCGCTGCGAAAAATGTATGTCCATAACTCTGAAAAATTGTAAAATGTCCCCGGGGTTTCCCAACAACAAGTTGCTGTGCGCCATTACCTAGGTTTTGGCTGCGACTTTAAGAATAAGTTTAGTTTACCTACTTGTTGGGATACAACAGGCGCCCAACCGAAAGGCCGTGGTATCCAGGCGGCATTGTTCGCAACCTGTCTTTGACTCTTCCACTGTTACACCCAGATTCAAAGACTAACATAAAAGAATCTATTATTACTTTCGACTCTAGGAACAACAATATAAGTCTAATTGCTACAAGAATTCTCTTTACAAAACTTTACATCAAAGTACACTTTTACAACACTCAGATCTCAGCTAATAACTTTTAATACACGAATCACTTCATGAATAATTCCTCAAGTAAAACTTTACATCCATGCCTTGATTTCCTTAGTCCAGACCAGTACCTGCAATATCAACCAGACTCAGCAAAACATTACTGAGTAAGCCTCTCCCCAGAAGAAAGGGTAGTCCCTTAGATTCAAAGGAGGGAAACTAGCAAGAAACATGAACAATAAAACTGTAACAACTGAATGTTGAAAACTGTAAACTGAAAGCTGGGAACTGAAACTAAGTACTGGGAATTGAAAACTATAATTCAATTAGATAAACTGATGCAACTGGGTTATCTGTGTCAAATATGAAAACTAATACCATTCATAAATCAACTATGAGCAATACCTACTGGCTTGTGGGGTTGTCACCCCGAATACGCATGATAAGGTGTATCACCCCTTACATGGTGAACACACGCGCTACCATGCGTCACGAATCCCGGTGCATGCTAACTTGGGACCCGATCTATCCACAGAGTGGATACTACTGGGTATGTGCTCAATATAACATGTAACTGTCCACACACGTGGATACTAGAAAACTGGTTATGCTGTCCACAACGTGGATACTGATATACAAAGACTGAAACAATATAACTAGCAAATCTTCGATATGCACAAGATACTATACTACTTGAGTCAACGGAAATAAAGATAACAAACCTTTATCTACAAAAATCTGGTTTGAGGTCTTACCTTTGAAAACCCAAGAAAACTAGTTATCAAACGAAGCAAGCCAAACACTAGATCAACCGCTTTGAAACATAGATTTATACATGAACTTCATCAAATAAGATTCAAACGTGAAAACAAAGACCACCAATAGAAGCGAAGCATCTCAAAACATAAGGAACCAACTTTGGATCCATTGAACCGGACCCAAAAGCCACTGAACCGGACTGAATTGCTGTGAACCAGTCAAATTTACCCTGAACCATGCCAAACCGAAACTTGAAACCAAAATTACACTAAATATACGAGGCATCTAGGGACACACAGGATACCATTAGATGGGAATTTCAATAAGCTTTCCAACGGATGCCTGAACCGGTCAGGATTCAACCGGATTAGGGTCGAACCGGCCAGAAAACCAATGCTAGGCCGAATTGAAATTGAACCGCTCAATTTGTTGAATCGGTCCAAATCAATTCCAAACTCAGCGAGCCGAGTTTATTTCAAATAAACCAAACTCAAAACCCAAAATCAGACCGGTCCGGCCGCTCGCCCACGCCTCCCCATCGCCGCCGTGCAAGGCGGCCGGACAAACATCTACCGCTTGCGCCGACGAGCTCCTGAGGGCGCGTCGAGCGTCCATTCACCGCCAGATTTCACCTGGGAGCTTCCGTTGTCGCTGGAAAGCTCTACAGCTATCTATGGCAAGCTTTTGATGCACGGTCGAAGCCCTCGCAATAGCCGCCAGTATCAATGGTGGCGTCGCCGCCGTCGACACACCGAAACCTATCTAAACCGAAACAGAACTTCACTGAAACTTCCAGAAATCATGCTTACCTTGCTACGAAACCATATCGTAGGTCTGGAACAGAAAACACATATCAGAGAAGGCACTGGAACTCTAAACTCGAGGCGGCGCCGCTCGAACTCTGGCGACTGGTTCAAGCTTGATCTCTCGCTTATGACGACGCGCCGCGTCTCGAAGGAATGCTAGGGTTCGATTCGCAAACAATCGAATGGAAACCCTCTAAAATAGACGTGAGACGCGTCCCAAAATAGCAAAGGCCGCTGATGACTCAATCGCCGCAAACAGGGGGGAAAACGACGAGTCGACTTGGTCGCGAAATGAAATCAAAACCGAATCAAGTAAAGTCGGTGCGGTTTTATACCAAAATCACAAATTAGCTCAGCGGGTGGGTTGAGCTCGTGACTCGGGCGCTATGCGGGTTTGAACCCCCGCGAGCGCAAATTAATTTTTATACAAAGAAATCTATTTTTAAACCTTTTAAAAATTCAGGAAAAATTCCAGAAAAATCCATAAAAATCCAAAATACAGTTTCTGATTTTCTAAAATTATTTTTCAAAACTTGGGGTATTACATCCATAGAAGATGAGGAATATACTCCTTCGCCACCGTCACACCCTCCTTAGCAGCGCCATCATAGTCATCAACCAACGCCTCCTTCTCCATGCAAGCAAGCATCATCTTCCCATTCACCGCAAGCCTGTGCTCCAATGCTGAACGAGTTCGGCATCATCTTCCGCAATGCAGAGCAAGAAGACAGATACAACCTGCTCCTCCAACGCAAGGTGATCAACACTTGTTACCTCGACCGAGGGACATTGAACATGCTTGGACTACTTGATGATGTGGAGTTCATGTACTCCAATATCGACTCGGACCAATTCATGCACATGGCTCACCCAACATGCATAGGGATCATGCTCGAATTCTTCAATTCTATCGATGTACGGGGCAACACCATCCTCGACTAGGATCCTAGATGTCTCATGTTTCGGTTGGGTAACGTCGAGCATTGCCTATCTCTATCACATCTGCACGGCGTATATGGCTTCCCAAAACCTTGTACCCGCAAGGTACCGACAGACTACTCTGAACAAGGTTTTTGGGGAGCAATCTCAAATGAGCATATCTATTTTACATGTATTGCTACGGCGTCTAGCATTTGCAATCCAGCCATTTGATACATTCATCGGGTTCTAGCCTATACTATTTTCGACCGGAGGGAAGTGACGATATGATCCGTCAATCTGAACTTTTTTGCTTATGGTGCATACTACATTCTTTTAGGGTCGATTCGGGTTACTATTTGGTGAAGCAATTTAGCCACGTTGCACATTCACGCAAGGGAGCTATCATCATGGGTGGTCTAGTCACCCAATTGGCTATTTCCCTAGGGGTTATCCCCTATGGTACCTTGGAAGCAAGTGGCAACAACTGATTCAAAATTGAGTCATGTGTTTCCATGAAGCTTATCATTCGCCGGGTGACTCCTACTACCTCACATTCAAAGGAAGCCAGTTCTCCCTTTCGCTGCCGAACGCTGAGCGCACCACCGTGGACAAGAGAGCAAACTAGCACATATAGCCCATCGCCGACCCTCAGCCCGACCCAGTTGACACTGCACCTCCAACCCCTGATGCCTTTCTTTTCGGCGTCTCCTCATCTACCGGGTCTATGATGGCCCTCTTACAGGAGATGCATGAGGAGTAGCTTCGCCAGGGAGGGGCGCTATTTCGCTAGGGGGATGCACTAGATTAGATGGACACCACTCTCAGCTATCTCTGCCAGGAGCAGACCTCAAATTGGCAGACTATGGAGGTGGGGATGTAGCGACAACACAAGATGATGAGTTCAGTTTGGGAGAAGCTTTCTTCCATGGACGAGCGGCTGTCCTTTCTGTCCGAAGAAAACATGGCGTGTGTAGCCATCTCTTCCGACGAGGAGGATGAGTCAGATTTCTCATTTCGCGGTAAGGGCAAGAGATTCAAGGCTTAAGGCTCTCGACCGCAAAGGAAGAAGTAGACCTCCCCGGCCATGGCCTCCCACCTACTCCTCTCACGTACATGGTTTCACATAGGGGACTATGTGATATTTAGAGTGGGTGAGTTGTCTTCTTCCTAGTTCTTTATCTTCTGCTGCTGACTTACTATTTCTGCTGGGTGATGTATTTGATACTTAACTTTGACTGGTTGGTTGTTTATTTGACATTATTCTTATATGCCACTATTCGAAGGCCTGGTCCCATCTTCAGGCCCCTTGACTGTGATGTATAACATTCGGATTTACTTCCATGCACTATCCTAGTATTTTGTGATGTTTCCTATTGTCATTGTGTTACTATGTGAATGAGTTGAATGAATTATGCATGCTATCATCTTGATATATTCACACTTTGATGTTGTGGTTCAAGGTTTAGTCATATGTCTACCATGCTTTAGTGAAATAGTTTTGATCCTATGATAGCCGGTTCTAATCATTGAGTTTGAATCCATGTTTGGTTTGGAATAATAATAATTGTTGAATGCAACATCTAATTAGAAATCCTCTATGATCATATCCATGTGCTCTATGATTTTGATATCTTTTGATTTGGATTACTTTCGACTGTTCATTAGTGGGTCAAATATTTCTGAGAATGTTCAATTAACTTATGCTGGTAGTTTACATGTGATTTCATATTAAGATACGCATCTACTTATTCGTTCCTTGAGTCCTTTCTCTTGTTGGGAGAAAATTACATTTGTGATATGATGAAAAGCCTTACCAACACCATATATTGTTACTTGAAAAAAATAAAAATAATAAAAAATAAAAAAAACTCTTCGATTCCTCTACATGGCACTGCAAAAAATTAGCAGGGGTATCTAAGAACATGAGTTGAAATCTAAGAGAGACTCCTCTGCTTGGCACTACGAAAAATTAGCAGTGGTACCTAAGTGTTGGGAATCCCCAGGCCAATTTTAAATTTTTTAATAATAGCGGTAGCGATAGCCCGACACAGGATAACCCTAAGAGCCAGGATCCCTTACGAGTGATCCACCGGATGTGTCAGAGTAATATACCTTTATTCGCATAATCTAAGGGGCTGATGATGATGAAGAAGAGACACACAAGTCGTCCGCCCTCTACAATCTAGGGGTGTTCACAGTTCGGTTAACCGAACCATGACCCTAAATCTTGTCCTGAACCGATTAGAAAGGTTCGGCTATATTACAAACTGTTCCCAAACCAAAAAACCGGTTAACCGATTAATCGGTTAACCGGTTTTTTGGTTCGGTTAACCACCGATTTTTGGTTAACTGTTTAAGAAAAATCTTTCTCCAATAATATTAAATATAAAATATATAAAATATTAAATATGTAAAATACAACCTGTATATAATATTAAATATTATTATTTGATAATTAAATATATAAAACAATTAATTTTTAAATTATAGTCAAAAGGTTTCAAACTTATGACCAACTATCTTATAAAGTAATGCCTAACCATTATACTAGATGAACAATCAATTTACAAACTTAGGTTATATATATACATATATTCGGTCGGTTCGGTTAACCGGTGAAAAATTTTTCCTCGAACCGTAATCGAACCGAACCATAAATTTATAAGCTAAAAACCGACCATGAACTGAACCGATTAATTCGGTTAACCGTCCGAGCGGTTCGGTTCGGTCGGTTAACCACGGTCTATCGGTTTTCTAGTTTTTTTGAATAGCCCTACTACAATCGTGCATACACGGACTCCTCAAAATCCTCTTCACTCCGCGCCTAGTGCTACCCTTCGGGAGGACGATCCTGTTGCCTATGTCACTGCCCTCTTTGCTTGCACCATCTCCAAGATGTGCCAAAGAGGTGATCAAGGGAGAAGATTGACCACAAGGAGAGGGAAGCTCTATAACTTGTGTCAATCTCTAGTCTAGCCACTTTTCCTCATGGCATGCGCCTCCATGATGATCCATGAGGAATATCTCCATCTTAATTACCATCTCATCCTTAGTTGGTACCAATCTTCCCGGAAGATATGTCAAGGTGATGAGATGAGATGCCATATGGTCTTCTTCTCCTTCCTTTGCCATATGCACCAACTTCATAGAAGTTGCGCCCATGGTATGAAATCATCCTTCCTCATGGATCAATCCCTCCAAAGGATACATCATCGAATAAGGTGGAAGGCTCCAAGCCTTCTCTTGCGCCTATGGAAGAAGAAGGTGTTGCCACCATGGAGGTGGCGCCACTTTTCTCTTGGAGGCGCTATGGAGAATAAGATACCATCTCCTCTTGCACCAATCCCATAAAAGACCAGATCATCAAGAAGGAGGAAGGCTCCAAGCTTTTTTCTTGCATCCATGGTGGAAGAACTCGGCGCATCCACCTTGGGGCGCAAGTTCTTGTGTGGTGGCGCCATGGGGAAGAAGGAGAGGTGTCTTGGCGGCTAGGTTAGAGAGTTGAATGATGATTTCGGCTAGGGCTGTATATAATTACGAAAATTCATAATTAATAAGCACCTAGATCCATTATTGCTTAATGGATGCAGATCCGCAACTTAAGTGATGAAAATATTTAATATAAATATTCACTTAAGTTGCACCTGGCCCCGCTACTTAAGTTGCGCATTAACTAAATATAAATATTCATTTTAATACTTATGTTGTGGGCCCCCATGTTACATTTGAATTAATCATAAAAAGCCTCCGAACAAAACTAGAGCTTAAACCCAATATTTGACCACTCAACTGAACCTAGTCCATCGAGGTCAAACATGATCACTCGAATGTCAACTGGGGTCAACTGAAGTCAAAATACAACATCATCCCAAAAGATCATCTCCAACTCATCAAATGCATCTACGATGCATCGGACTCCCAAACTGACTCGAATCAACTAAATGACTTGATTATAGGCAACTCGATTAATACGAGATCTCAAGTGTTTAGGTGTGCGACCTTGTAGATTCCTCAGACGTTGGTAGTGATAACCTCACGTCATCACAAGTAATGAGTGGCACCTAGCAGTACATCATTGCTACCCAAGTCCTCGGAATGGTGTCGTCATCGACATCTCCTAAAACTGCCACAAGATATATGTTCACTCTAGTCCTTTTGCTAGGTTGATCGTCCAAGTCGGACAAGTGTGTCACACTTGTTAATTCCAACATTAATGGTCATGACTCTATTCAGGCTAAACCAAGGTGTGATGACACTAAAATATATAGTATATTTTGTATCATTTTATATATCTTTTCATGCTCAATTGAAGATATTTTGCTTATTTTTATGCCAAAATTATCACATATTGCAAAATCTACTTCTATTTTGGTTTTTCATGATTTTCAGGTAAAAAGGCATTATTTTGAGGCGTTTTCAAGCAAAATCAAAGACATAGAAGAGTTACCATCATCAAGAGGAGATCACCCGATAAATTTCACGTAAATCGGAGCAACTGACCAAAATACGGTAGTGCCGTATTTTATATTACAGTACTGTATTTCCGTACGATACCGTAATATCGGAGCACTGCCGTAATTTGGTGGATTTTTAGATCAGAAAGTTTCCCTGATTTTATGGCACCGCCGTAAAGAATTACACGGGCCGTATTTTGGAGCGCTTTAGAATAGAGAGATTCACTGAAATTACGGCACTACCATAAACCATTTTACGGTGCCGTATTCCTCAGAGATTTCAGACCAGAGAACTCTCCTGGAGGAGGAGACGATACCCCAAAAGTTTCAGAGGAAAAGGAGTTCAATCGGAGGAGGAATCAACGAAAGAAGGGGCGCGACACTGTTCACAGCGTGTTTTGGAGGCAAATTACGGCTGTAATTTCTATTACAGCCGTGTTGTAACATTGTTTCTTCTTCTTCTTTGATTTCTGAACACTTTGATACTATGACTTATTGTATTTCTCTTTCCATGCTAGCTAAATCATATTTTGGGACATGGGTGTAATTCACTTTGATTTCTTAATGATTAGATAACTCTTATTTTCGTCAGAATAGTTTTATTATGATGATTCTGCTTATTTGATTGTTTGTCTTTGATTCTCCATAGATTGATGTTATTAGTCATGTTTTAGAGTTCTCGCAAAAAGGACCGAAAGGTGATTTGCTTGAGAACTTGGAACCCTAGAATTGCATGTTAGGAACTCTCTTAGGTTAGTTCTTAATTATTTGATTTTAGTGATCTTATTGCCATGATGATAATTTGAATCTAGGGTAGAGTCGAGTTGTCAAACGTGGAGATCTTGCATGAAAGTGAGGATCGGAACGTTGGAGAACCATAAGTAGAAGTTGTGTTGAGTCTCTGATGCACGAAAGTGATCCTTGAGATTCCACTTGAGACAATCAACTTAGAATTCGGATGCACAAAAGTGATCTCGAGTTCTTTGATTGATGATTTACTTATCTTTAGCATTGGGATAGATCTTGCGCGAAAGCAAGGATTAGTCCCTGCATGATTGTCTGCACGAAAGTGAGATGATCCCTTTGTGAAGTAAATTAAATCTTTTTCATGATAAGATTAGTCTGACGAACTTTTATTTAAATCTAGTCATTAGAATTAAGGAGGATGAAACCCTAGTCCCAATGTTTCTCTCTGATTATCTGATTTCGTGTGTTTCCTATTATTGCTTTGCTATTATTCGGTTGCTTAGCTAGTAAGAATACAACTATTTGGTGCTTAACAATAAGGTCTCTATGGTTCGATATCTTTCTTTATTACTTCGAGTATCCGTGCACTTGCGGATCACAACAAGTTTTTGGCGCCATTGCCGGGGACCTTAGTTTTGTTAATATCAAAATAGTTGTTAGTATTGCTAGACTAGGTTTTATTTGTTTTAGATTTAACTTTGTTTTTTTTTGTTTTTGCAGGTCTTGGATTTTCACAGTTGTGACAGAACTATGATTTCTAAACTTTGTGAATTTACTTGTGTTTTAGATTTTCTATTTTTGTTATATATTTTGAAAAAAAAACAATTTGATTGATTGGTGTTGGATTATCTTTCTGTTCTTGATAGATTTGATAAATATGTCTTTTCATCACAATTCATGGGCATCTCAAAGGAGTAAGTTATACATGCCACAAGGTAAGTATGATTCAATGAGCACACTCCAAGATACGTTTAACTCTTATATGCACTCTTCTTCTTCTTCTATGAGATATGATATTTGTGGATATTTTGATCATTATTCCTCTGATTGCCAATTTTTAAATCCCAATTTATCATGGAAAGAATCTTATCAATTGTATTCTAGATGGGAAAATCATCAAACTTCTTTTTCTAATGATTGCTCAAATCATGTTTCTGAACCATACTTTAAGGACACTGAAAAATCTAACTTAGAGTTGATGTTTGAAAAGTTCATGAACCAAAGCGAGGAGGCACATGAGACCCATAAACATAGAATTGATAATATGCATGCTCATTCTGAAATTCTAGAAACCCAGTTAGCACAATAAGATTGTTTATTTGAATTTGATTTGGAAACTGAAGAAATTGATTTAAAAAATCCCCCTTTGATTATGATTGTTTTGAGATTGAGCCTTATGTGAATATTCATGAATCTCACTCTGATTTTGATGATTGTAAAATTGATTCATATGATAATTTATTTGAGGAAAAGATTGAGAAAATTGATTTTGAAAAATCCCCTTTTGATGCTATTGATAATAATGATATTGATTTTTTTGATGATGTATTATTTGTGGTTAAATCTGATGAAGGATATGAGGGGACTGATTTAGAAAAATCTTACTCTGAATTTGTTGATAATCTTGATATTGATAATTTGTTTGATGAAGGGCAAGATGAACCTGAAAAAGATTTAAACATTATTGATGTATCTCACTCTGATGTTTTGCCCATATCTATTATTGACTCTTGTGATTTATTTGAAAAATTATGCTTTATTGAGGAATCAAATTTGAGACAGAAAGACTATTTAGATGATCCAATACTTGAATCTCTAGATGAAAGTCCTATTGTAATTGAAGATATAAATTTGAAGAAATGACTTATGATTTTGATTTTTGGTAAATATAGGAAGATCATTGAATATCCTTTGATTGGAGTAGAAAATTTTGATTCTGATTTTCGCATTTTTGAGAAAGCCATGTCAATTGTGATTTACATGATATTTTGGATGTTTGAATTAGTGGCTAAACTTTTTGGACAGCGGAAAAAGAAAAAATTGCATGCTATATACTTTGGTACTAATTCACCTGCTTCACCATGATTTTTGATTTTTGGTCAAGCTAATGACCTAAAAATTAGCGCTTCTTGGGAGGCAACTGATGACTCAAAATTTCATAGTATTTTTCATACTTATTTGGTACTCTTTTGAACCGTAATCTTACTCTTTTGCTTTTTTTTTATACTTTTTTTACCAAATGCTTCGGAATCTACACCATCTTTGGTTTTTGATTAATTTCAGGTAAAAAGGCACTATTTTGAGGCATTTTCGAGCAAAATCACATACATGGAAGAGTTACCATCATCAAGAGGAGTCCACATAACAAATTTTACGCAAATCAGAGCAAAAGACCAAAATACGGCAGTGCTGTAATATATATTACGGTATCGTATTATGGTACAATAACATAATATCGGAGCACCTGCCGTATTTTGGTGGATTTTAAAATCAGAGAATTGTCTTGATTTCACGGCACCGCCGTAAAGCATTACAGTGCCGTAATTTGGAGCGCTTCAGAACAGAGACACTTGCTGAAATTACGGCACTACCGTAAACCATTCCACGTGCCGTATTTCCCAGGTGATTCAGACCAAAGAACTCGTCTGATTTTATGGCATGGTTGAAATGCATTTTACGGATCGTAATTTTGATACAGGGTTCACAGAACCAAAATACGGCACTGCCGTAAAATATTTTGCGGCCGTAATTTCCATTCAAAAACGTGATTTTTACGGGCCCAAAACTTGCGGGGACCATATCTTTTGATCTAGACCTCCAAATTGAGATCTAAAAGATGCTGCGGACTCGTCTTTAGGAGGAAAAGACACACAAAGTGAAAGTACGAATTTTAATCCAGTATTGAGGGAGCAATCAACAGAGAGGCGGAATTGCTAGAGTTCATCGGTTCTCAGCCTACAGACCACCTCCGGCCACGAAATTTGACAGCGAGCTTTGCCTAGTGAAGGAGAATGTGCATCTGAAGTTTCAAAGCAAAAGGATTCCAGTTAGAGGAGAAATCAATGAAACAGCGGTGACAGCGCTGTTCTCAGCAATTACAGCACTGTTTTGTAACTCTTCTCATCTTCTTTTCGATTCCTATTCATACAAAAACATGTTTTATTATTATTCCTTCATCATGGTAGCTTAATTTTTCTTTGAGACATGGGGGTGTAATCTCTTTGTTTCTTAATGACTAGAAAACCCTAATTTTGTCAAACTAATTTTATTGTGATAATTTTACTTTTGTGATTGATTGCTCTTTAATTCTCCTTAGTTTTATAAATATCAACATATTTTAGAATTTTGCAAAATAGACTGAGAAGTTGATTGCTTGAAATTCAGAACCCTAGGAATTATCGAGTTTGGAATTGTAAGTACCCCTTAAGATAAGGGGGGTCCCCTTCTAGGGGGAGCATAACCCTAAAGCATATGGCGCATAAAAGTTTCTTCTTGCGGAACTAGGGTTATAGGATCGATATGCATGTAATATGATCAACTTATAATGAAAAGCGATACTCACCATTGCCATCACTTGGATGGTGTCTTGGAATGAGAGAGCGAAATGGATCTCCTCCTTAGGTGGCGCACACAAGGTGATGTCGCCTACTCTTTGTTGATCCTTGTGCTAGCAAGGTTCTCCAAAGGTTCTTGTGAAAGAACCCCTTAAATAAGGGGGGTCCCCTTCATGGGGGAGCATAACCCTTAGAGCATATGGCGCATAAAAATTATTCTCTTGCGGAATTAGGGTTATAAGATCGATACGCATGCAAAAGATCAACTTGATAACAATAAGAAAACATTCATACCATCGCCATGGAAAGATGTTTCCTTGGAAGCAAAGATCAAAGTAGATCTTCTCCTTGTCGTCACACACAAGATGATGTTGCTATCTCTCTTGGTGCTCCTTGTGCTAGCAAGGTTCCAAGAGGTCCTTGTCGAGTGAAGGGAAAAGAGATGTCTTTCTCCTTGGCCGAATCCTCCTCAACCTTCAAGCGTCGCCGCACACCAAGTCGAGAAGAAAAATTGCGAGAGGAATAAGTGAATTGGCGAAAATAGAGAATACTCTATTTCGGATGAGTGCCCACTCGACATGGAGATCATGGTTACTAAAAATAGTAACCTCTCCTCATCCCAACGTTCACGCTATGTGAACTCGTCGCCCACTCCTCTCCCTATGAACCAAGCGCTCTTTTAGTGAGCTGGTTCAATTGGTTCGGTTTAAGAACCAACCAAGCCAAGCGACAAGGCCTAGATCAAATAAACCCTAAGGCTTTAGATCTAACCGTCGATCTCTTTAATGCCCCTGATCTGACCGATCTGGCATCCATTCTCTCAATCGAAGCTTACCGATCTCAAGCCCTAATCAATCAAACATGATCAGACCAGATCTCACTTACAATCAGAGATTAAATCCCTTAAAACTGAACCCAAACAATTCAGTCCACACGATCTGACTTAAGTAAGCCATATCATCAAATTGTGCGACCCTAAGGGTTTCCTTTAAATGTCGGTAACGATAATTCACATTATCACGATCAGTGAGGGGTATCTAGCAACACATCACTGTCTCCCGATATAAAGGAAAGAGTCTTCCAAGACTACACCCAAACCATAGCACAAGTGTGAATCATTTCACAAAGCATACATATTTCCTTTGCCACTGGATGTTCTTATTGGACAAGTCTGTCAAAGTTGTAACTCCAATATGATGAGCATGATTAGATCAGATGAACACTGTCACCTGGGTATGGCCATACACTCTCTCAATCATCTCATCCAGGGGGCCCCTTTAGAACATCACACTCCTTAAACAAGGAGACGGCAATCCTATGTCTATCACTAGTGCCCTAACCTGACTCAAGCTCACCATCCAAGATAGTCTATAATCATTATGTTTCAAATGATATTGAACTAACTCAAAATAATGACAATCATCATTTAGAAAACACAAGTGATCTCAAGTCAGAGGAAATGTGCCACTTGTCTTATACAAGGAATATTCACGTTGTGACAAACAACTGAACATCCTAGTAGGGTCTGTCCAGTACATCCCATGTACCCATGAGTCTACATCTTATTCCATGCTCGAAGCATCCTATAAGATCAGAACACATATTAGTCTTAACCATATCAAGGCTGTCTCATGTTCACCAAGATACATCGACTAAGGACATAACAGCATGTCAGCCCAGCTGAACAGCTTTGAGACATTATTCAGAAGAACATATATTGCAGCAGACAATGTAACTAACTGAATAACAACCATGCCTTTATAAACATAATAGTTTATTACATGATACTTGTTACATTCCCACAGGCCTCAAACATTAGCCTTAAGGGCATACCCCAACAATCTCCCACTTGCACTTAATCTAATGGTTGAAAAACTTCAAACCCATATTATTACAGTGCTTCTCATGCTTCTGCTGCGCCAGAGGCTTGGTAAGCGGGTCTGCCAGATTGTCGTCTGTATGAACCTTGCATACTTTGATCTCGCCACGATCAATGATCTCCCTGATCAAATGAAACCGTCTCTGTATGTGCTTGGACTTCTGGTGCGACCGTGGTTCCTTTGCTTGTGCGATTGCTCCAGTGTTATCACAAAAGATAACCAAAGGATCTGCACACGAAGGAACAACACCAAGTTCTCTCACGAACTTACGAATCCAGACTGCCTCCTTGGATGCTTCCGAGGCTGCGACATACTCGGCTTCTGTTGTGGAATCAGCAACAGTTGACTGTTTGATACTTTTCCACACCACTGCACCTCCATTCAAGCTAAAAACATAGCCTGATTGCGATCGGAAATCATCCTGGTCAGACTGGAACGAAGCGTCAGTATATCCTTCAATACTGAGTTCTTCCTGACCACCATATATCAAGAACATATCTTTGGTCCTCCGCAGATATTTTAGGATGTTCTTGACTGCAATCCAGTGCGCCAAACCTGGATTACTCTGGTAACGACTGGTCACGCTTAACCCGTAAGCGACGTCTGGGCGAGTACACAACATCGCATACATTATAGAACCAATAGCCGAAGCATAAGGCGTATTGTTCATTTCATCTTTCTCAGTCTGTGTTTGTGGACACTGACTCTTCGAAAGATTCAGACCATGTCTGACTGGAAGATATCCTTTCTTAGAATTCTCTAAGCGAAATCTCTCCAGGACCTTATCGATGTAAGTACTCTGGCACAGCCCGAGAAGCCTCTTAGATCTATCCCTGTAGATCTTCACACCTAACACATAGGCTGCTTCTCCTAGATCTTTCATCTGGAAACATTTCCTCAGCCATGCTTTAACAGCATGCATTTCAGGAATGTCATTTCCAATGATCAAGATGTCATCGACGTAGAGGACTAGGAAAATAATCACGCTCCCACTAAACCTCTTATATACGCACGGGTCATCCTCGTTCTTGATGAAACCAAATTCAGTGACTGATTCATCAAAACGAATGTTCCAGCTTCTCGATGCTTGTTTAAGTCCATAAATAGACTTCTTTAACTTGCATATTTTATGACGATCTGCTGGATTAGTGAAACCTTCTGGTTGTGTCATATACACATCCTCATCCAGATTTCCATTAAGGAAAGCTGTTTTCACATCCATCTGCCAAATCTCATAATCATAATATGCAGCTATCGCGAAAAGAATCCGAATAGACTTAAACATGGCTACAGGTGAGAAAGTTTCATCATAATCTATCCCGTAGATTTGTTTGAAACCTTTCGCAACTAGCCTGCCTTTATAGGTAACCACGTTACCATCCATGTCAATCTTCTTCTTGAAGATCCATTTACAGCCTATAGGGATAACTCCCGGAGGCGGATCAACCAAATCCCAAACTTGGTTATCTGACATGGAGTCCATCTCGGCGCGCATAGCTTCAAGCCATCTCGCTGACTCCGGTCCACTGACCGCATCCGCATAAGTAAGGGGTTCATCATTATCAATGATGTAGACTCCGTCATAGCGCTCAGGCTGTCGACGGATCCTACCCGATCTTCGCGGTTCCCGTGATATCTGAGCCTCAGGTTGTTCAATAACCTGTTCTACCGGCTCAGGCTCATCCAACTGTGCTTGGTCACTTTGTCCTTCTTCTGGATTCTCATCCAGCTTTATTTCTCTCCCACTTGCCTCTTGCAGAAGAAATTCCTTCTCAAGAAATATGGCCGTCCGAGCAACAAAAACCTTGTTCTCTTTGGGGTCGTAGAAATAATAACCCTTAGTTTCCTTAGGGTAACCGACAAAGATACATTTGTCAGATCTGCTCTCTAGTTTCCCAGAGGCGAGCTTTTTGACATAAGCCTCGCAGCCCCAGATCCTGATAAATGTCAAGCTTGGCTGTTTCCCATACCATAACTCATATGGCGTCTTTGAAACTGCCTTGGATGGCACTCGGTTTAGTACCTTTGCAGCTGTTTCCAGTGCAAAACCCCAAAAGGAGTATGGAAGAGTAGCCTGACTCATCATAGAACGAACCATATCTAGTAATGTTCTATTTCTCCTTTCGGACACACCATTCCATTGCGGTGTTCCAGGCGGAGTGAGCTGTGAGATAATCCCACACTCTTTTAGATAGTCAGTAAATGCATGACTTAGGTATTCACCACCTCGATCTGAGCGAAGTGCCTTGATATTACGGCCTAGCTGATTTTGTACTTCATTCTTAAACTCTTTGAACTTGTCGAAAGATTCACTTTTATGTCTCATCAGATAGACATACCCATATCTACTGAAATCATCAGTAAAGGTAATGAAGTACTGATAGCCACCTCTGGCATGTTTACTAAAAGGCCCACACACATCGTTGTGTATAAGGTCAAGTAAACCTGAAGCCCTTTGACCTTTGTGAGGAAAAGGAGACTTCGTCATTTTACCCATCAAACAAGCTTTGCATGTATCAATCTCCTTATAGGAGAATGATCCCAGCAGTCCATGATCATGCAACCGCTTAATGCGTTTCTCGTTTATATGGCCTAAACGACTATGCCATAGCAAGGTGCTGTCATCAGCATACTTGGCTTTCTTAATATCAACATTATGTATGGAACTTTCCATGTCCAACATGAATAACCCATTATTAATTGAACCAGTTGCATAAACAATATTATCAAATGATAAAACACACTTTGAAATATTGCATTCAAAGGAAAATCCCTTCCTGACAAGAGCAGGAATGGAGATAATATTTTTAGTTATACTGGGAACAAAGTAACAACTGTTCAGTTCCAATACAAGTCCAGATGGTAAAGAAATAAAGTAGTCTCCTACAGCAACAGCAGCAACCCGTGCCCCGTTTCCAACGCGTAGGTCCACCTCATGCTGTCCCACCTGCCTTCTTCTCTTGAGTTCCTGTACATTTGAACAAATGTGAACTCCACATGCAGTGTCCAACACCCATGATACAGAAGAAGAAAACATGACCTCAGTCACGAATATACCTGAGCCAGAAGCAAAGCTTCCCCTCTTATCTCCTTGGAGCGCTTTACAGTCCTTTTTCCAGTGACCCAGCTGGCCACAGTGGAAACACCTGTATTCCTTGGACCGCTTCACCTTTTGCTTCAGAACCTTGCTGTAGTTCTTGACCGGGGCCTTGCCCTTCTTCCCCTTCTTCTTGTTCCTTGAAGGAACCATCAAGACAGAGGTTGAAGGCTTACCCTTCAGAGTCTCCTCAGTGGTCAAGAGCATATTCAGCAGCTCTGCCGGAGTACAATCGATTTTGTTCATATTAAAATTAATAATGAACGCGTCGAATGAAGGCGGGAGAGACTGTAGAATAATGTCCACAGCAAGCTCCTGGTTGATGGTATGCCCCAGTTTCTCTAGAGCCTCCTTGTGCCCAATCATCTTGAGCACGTGAGCTCCCACTGGGCTCCCTTCAGCCAGTTTGCTCTGAAAGAAGAGCTTTGTCAAATTATAGCGCTCAGTCCTCGCCTGTGCAGCATACAGCATCTTGAGGTTCGCTATCATGTCTATAGCAGACATATCCTCATGCTGACGCTGCAGCGGTGGCGTCATAGACGCTAGCATCAGGCAAGCGACATCAATGCTATCATTGACGTGCTTTTCATAGGCTTCCCGAACCGCCCTTGCGGCGTTCGGAGCGGGCTGCGGCGGAATCGCCGTCTCGAGGACATACAGTTTCCTCTCTGCCTTAAGAACGATCTTAAGGTGTCCAAACCAGTCAGAGAAGTTCGGCCCAGCAAACTTCTCCCTTTCCAGTAGGGATCGCACATTGAAGTTCATGGTGTTCGTTGCTGCAGGTATCTACAACAATGCAAGAACAGCAAGGTCAGTATCAATGTATAAGAATCAATCAGGACTTAAGAAAGATTCTTTTTCTCACTATTTTATCAGGCGTGAAAAATCCAGCAAAACAGCCCGAAAGAGTAGAACTCTTTTAGTGAGATGGGATCCAGATTTCATACTTGGTCTCCGCGTCCCGCTCAGGCGAGATAAGATGCACAGAGAGTACAAGCACTAGTTTCTGGTAGGCAGTCCCTGCCGATCGCCAACCCGTGCGATTCCCCTTCATCTGGGCAGTCCAGCAGACTGTGCCAACTGAGTTGGTACAACACAATCTCTGACCCCAACAGACGGCTGCCTCCATGTGCTACCATATGCGCCACATATGTAGACTACACGGTCAAGCTGACCCGACCTACTCCCTGGACCACCATGTGCTATGCTGAGCAACGAGAAGGGATAAATCCCTGCTCTGTAACACACAGGTGTAATCCCGCACCGTCTGAAGATAGATGGACGTGCCCACTGAGTGGGTACAACACGGCTCCAACGATAATCAGAACAGTGAGGTTTCGCGTCAGAAGGCTTACGAGCTTGATATTTTTAGCGTTGGATTTTAACGGTCTTTTATCTTTATTACTATCATTCAATCCCTATGGTGATAGCAAAAGATAAATCTATCATGCATTTCTAATATTTATGCAATAAAAGAAAGCATGTGTCATATGTGGTAAAAGCCCATAGCCCTAGTGAGACCTTAACCTAACTTAAGACTGCACTTGCTTTTCATGGGTCTTTTGCTGCTCATTTGGCCCAAACCTGGACCCAAGCGCCATCTGCAGCTCTGGTGCGCCCACCAGGAAATGCGCCAGGTCCTAGGGTCGAACCCTAGACCTCCCACCTGGTCCAGCCATTGCTGCATGCGCCTGTGCTAAGTGTGCTCAGTGCTCTTGTCTAATTAAATTACAAATTTAACTATCTAGACAAGAGTGACACGCAGGTCACTTACATTTATAAATTAAAACCCAGTGATTCGCAGATCACAATAATTAATTTACAATTTTAATACAGGCACGCAGGCCCCAGCACAGCACACAATTAATATGGGCAGCCCACATATGACTAAATAGACAAACATATGTATCAAATCAGCAAACATGTGATCCATGATAAAAATTAAAATTTTCGAAAACCCCATGGGATTAATTTTAATTTTTCCTTATTTGCCCTACAACCTTACAACGGTCCATTACTAGGGATCCACTCATCCAACCTAGTCAGATCCACTGCCCTTGCATGCACCAAGTCCTAACTGACTCGAGTCGACCAAAAAGTCAACTATGCATGCGCTAGGGCTGAACGACCACACTGAGGTCTGGCAAACGGGAGTGACCCCGGGCCTAACTCAGGTGCGTTCATTAATCGTCTCAATCAGACATCGCTACACACCTGTCTGCAGTCGACCTATAGCCACCATAGGCTTGCGCCAAGGTGCTATCTGGTCGACCCTTTCAGGCTGTCAGATGATCTGATCAGACATGATTGGATCTAACCTAGGGGGTGACATCAACCCCAGTAACCCGTCTAAGGGTTTACAGTAAGGTCTTTAGATCTAGCATTAGTCGCGCAAGTGTATAAGTTTTGAAAAGAAAACTACAACTTAGAAGCGCCAACTAACATGCGCAAGATAAACATATAGACAAGATTTTCATCATGTAACTTTCGCATGTTGAAGATCTAAGCATACATTCGCATATATGGATCACGCAAATCATTAAGCAATCAAGATAACATGCATTCAACCTGCTCTGATACCAGTTGAAAGAACCCCTTAAATAAGGGGGGTCCCCTTCATGGGGGAGCATAACCCTTAGAGCATATGGCGCATAAAAATTATTCTCTTGCGGAATTAGGGTTATAAGATCGATACGCATGCAAAAGATCAACTTGATAACAATAAGAAAACATTCATACCATCGCCATGGAAAGATGTTTCCTTGGAAGCAAAGATCAAAGTAGATCTTCTCCTTGTCGTCACACACAAGATGATGTTGCTATCTCTCTTGGTGCTCCTTGTGCTAGCAAGGTTCCAAGAGGTCCTTGTCGAGTGAAGGGAAAAGAGATGTCTTTCTCCTTGGCCGAATCCTCCTCAACCTTCAAGCGTCGCCGCACACCAAGTCGAGAAGAAAAATTGCGAGAGGAATAAGTGAATTGGCGAAAATAGAGAATACTCTATTTCGGATGAGTGCCCACTCGACATGGAGATCATGGTTACTAAAAATAGTAACCTCTCCTCATCCCAACGTTCACGCTATGTGAACTCGTCGCCCACTCCTCTCCCTATGAACCAAGCGCTCTTTTAGTGAGCTGGTTCAATTGGTTCGGTTTAAGAACCAACCAAGCCAAGCGACAAGGCCTAGATCAAATAAACCCTAAGGCTTTAGATCTAACCGTCGATCTCTTTAATGCCCCTGATCTGACCGATCTGGCATCCATTCTCTCAATCGAAGCTTACCGATCTCAAGCCCTAATCAATCAAACATGATCAGACCAGATCTCACTTACAATCAGAGATTAAATCCCTTAAAACTGAACCCAAACAATTCAGTCCACACGATCTGACTTAAGTAAGCCATATCATCAAATTGTGCGACCCTAAGGGTTTCCTTTAAATGTCGGTAACGATAATTCACATTATCACGATCAGTGAGGGGTATCTAGCAACACATCACTGTCTCCCGATATAAAGGAAAGAGTCTTCCAAGACTACACCCAAACCATAGCACAAGTGTGAATCATTTCACAAAGCATACATATTTCCTTTGCCACTGGATGTTCTTATTGGACAAGTCTGTCAAAGTTGTAACTCCAATATGATGAGCATGATTAGATCAGATGAACACTGTCACCTGGGTATGGCCATACACTCTCTCAATCATCTCATCCAGGGGGCCCCTTTAGAACATCACACTCCTTAAACAAGGAGACGGCAATCCTATGTCTATCACTAGTGCCCTAACCTGACTCAAGCTCACCATCCAAGATAGTCTATAATCATTATGTTTCAAATGATATTGAACTAACTCAAAATAATGACAATCATCATTTAGAAAACACAAGTGATCTCAAGTCAGAGGAAATGTGCCACTTGTCTTATACAAGGAATATTCACGTTGTGACAAACAACTGAACATCCTAGTAGGGTCTGTCCAGTACATCCCATGTACCCATGAGTCTACATCTTATTCCATGCTCGAAGCATCCTATAAGATCAGAACACATATTAGTCTTAACCATATCAAGGCTGTCTCATGTTCACCAAGATACATCGACTAAGGACATAACAGCATGTCAGCCCAGCTGAACAGCTTTGAGACATTATTCAGAAGAACATATATTGCAGCAGACAATGTAACTAACTGAATAACAACCATGCCTTTATAAACATAATAGTTTATTACATGATACTTGTTACATTCCCACAGGCCTCAAACATTAGCCTTAAGGGCATACCCCAACATCTTGTCGAGTGGAAAGGATGAGAGATCTCCTTGGCGAAAACTTCCTTGTCGTCTTAGCTTCTCCTCCACGCGAGAATGCCTCAAGACCCTCTAGCCAAGCGCGGCGACAAGGTGTGAATGAAGCGAGAGAGATGTGACCACGCTTAGGAGTCGTGGTTTCTAAAAATAGAAAACCACTCCCACGTTCATGCTCTCATGCGACTTCGGTTTTACCCAAGCGCAAACTTCTCTTCACTTTGAACCATGCGCTCATTCATGAGCCGGTTCATCACGGTTTGGTCCAAGACCAATTATCCCAAGCAATATGGTCTAGATCTTAATTAAACCCTAAGGCTTCAGATCTAACCGTCGATCTCTTTGATGCTCTTGATCTGACCGATCTAGCATCCATTCTCTCGATCGAAGCTTACCGATCTCAAGCCCTAATCAATCAAACATGATCAGACCAGATCTCACTTACAATCAGAGATTAAATCCCTTTAAACTGAACCTGAACAATTCAGTCCACACGATCTGACTTAAGTAAGCCATATCATCAAATTGTGCGACCCTGAGGGTTTCCTCTAAATGTCGGTAACGATAATTCTCATTATCACGATCAGTGAGGGGTATCTAGCAACACATCACTGTCTCCCGATATAAAGGAAAGAGTCTTCCAAGACTACACCCAAACCACAGCACAAGTGTGAATCAACTCACTAGGCATGCATATTTCCTTTGCCACTGGATGTTCTTATTGGACAAGCCTGTCAAGCTCGTAATTCCAATATGATGAGCATGATTAGAACAGATGAACACAGTCACCTGGGTATGGCCATACACTTTCTCAATCATCTCATCCAGGGGGCCCCTTTAGAACATCACACTCCTTAAACAAGGAGACGGCAATCCTATGTCTATCACTAGTGCTCTAACCTGACTCAAGCTCACCATCCAAGATAGTCTATAATCATTATGTTTCAAATGATATTGAACTATCTCAAAACAATGACAATCATCATTTAGAAAACACAAGTGATCTCAAGTCAGAGGAAATGTGCCACTTGTCATATCCAAGGAATATTCACATTGTGACAAACAATTGAACATCCTAGTAGGGTCTGTCCAGTACATCCCATGTACCCATGAGTCTACATCTTATTCCATGCTCGAAGCATCCTATAAGATTAGAACACATATTAGTCTTAACCATATCAAGGCTGTCTCATGTTCACCAAGATATATCGACTAAGGACATAATAGCTTGTCAGCCCAGCTGAACAGCTTTGAGACATTATTCAGAAGAACATATATTGCAGCAGACAATGTAGCTAACTGAATAACAACCATGCCTTTATAAACATAACAGTTTATTACATGATACAGATACATTCCCACAGGCCTCAAACATTAGCCTTAAGGGCATACCCCAACAATCTCCCACTTGCACTTAATCTAATGGTTGAGAAATCTCAAACCCATATTATTACAGTGCTTCTCATGCTTCTGCTGCGCCAGAGGCTTGGTAAGCGGGTCTGCCAGATTGTCATCTGTATGAACCTTGCAGATTTTGATCTCGCCACGATCTATGATCTCCCTGATCAAATGAAACCGTCTCTGTATGTGCTTGGACTTCTGGTGCGACCGTGGTTCCTTTGCTTGTGCGATTGCTCCAGTGTTATCACAAAAGATAACCAAAGGATCTGCACTCGAAGGAACAACACCAAGTTCTCTCACGAACTTACGAATCCACACTGCCTCCTTGGATGCTTCCGAGGCTGCAACATACTCGGCTTCTGTTGTGGAATCAGCAACAGTTGACTGTTTGAAACTCTTCCACACCACTGCACCTCCATTCAAGCTAAAAACATAGCCTGATTGCGATCGGAAATCATCCTGGTCCGACTGGAACGAAGCGTCAGTATATCCCTCTATACTGAGTTCTTCCTGACCACCATAAATCAAGAACATATCTTTGGTCCTCCGCAGATATTTTAAAATGTTCTTGACTGCAATCCAGTGCGCCATCCCTGGATTACTCTGGTAACGACTGGTCACGCTTAACCCGTAAGCGACGTCTGGGCGAGTACACAACATCGCATACATAATGGATCCAATAGCCGAAGCATAAGGCGTATTGTCCATTTCATCTTTCTCAGTCTGTGTTTGTGGACACTGACTCTTCGAAAGATTCAGACCATGTCTGACTGGAAGATATCCTCGTTTAGAATTCTCTAAATGAAATCTCTCCAGGACCTTTTCGATGTAAGTACTCTGGCACAGCCCGAGAAGCCTCTTAGATCTATCCCTGTAGATCTTCACACCTAACACATAGGCTGCTTCTCCTAGATCTTTCATCTGGAAACATTTCCTCAGCCATGCTTTTACAGCATGCATTTCAGGAATATCGTTTCCAATGATCAAGATGTCATCGACGTAGAGGACTAGAAAAGTAATTACGCTCCCACTAAACCTCTTATATACACACGGGTCATCCTCGTTCTTGATGAAACCAAATTCACTGATTGATTCATCAAAACGAATATTCCAGCTTCTAGATGCTTGTTTAAGTCCATAAATAGACTTCTTTAACTTGCATATCTTATGACGATCTGCTGGATTAGTGAAACCTTCTGGTTGTGTCATGTACACATCCTCATCCAGATTTCCATTAAGGAAAGCTGTTTTCACATCCATCTGCCAAATCTCATAATCATAATATGCAGCTATCGCGAAAAGAATCCGAATAGACTTAAACATGGCTACAGGAGAGAAAGTTTCATCATAATCTATCCCGTAGATTTGTTTGAAACCTTTCGCAACTAGCCTGCCTTTATAGGTAACCACGTTACCATCCATGTCAATCTTCTTCTTGAAGATCCACTTACAGCCTATAGGGATAACTCCCGGAGGCGGATCAACCAAATCCCAAACTTGGTTATCTGACATGGAGTCCATCTCGGCGCGCATAGCTTCAAGCCATCTCGCTGACTCCGGTCCACTGACCGCATCCGCATAAGTGAGGGGTTCATCATTATCAATGATGTAGACTCCATCATAGCGCTCAGGCTGTCGACGGATCCTACCCGATCTTCGCGGTTCCCGTGATATCTGAGCCTCAGGTTGTTCAATAACCTGTTCTACCAGCTCAGGCTCATCCAACTCTGCTTGAGCACTTTGTCCTTCCTCTGGATTCTCATCCAGTTTTATTTCTCTCCCACTGGCCTCTTGCAGAAGAAACTCCTTCTTAAGAAATATGGCCGTCCGAGCAACAAAAACCTTGTTCTCCTTGGGATCGAAGAAATAATAACCCTTAGTTTCCTTAGGGTAACTAACAAAGATACATTTGTCAGATCTGCTCTCTAGTTTCCCAGAGGCGAGCTTTTTGACATAAGCCTCGCAGCCCCAGATCCTGATAAATGTCAAGCTTGGCTGTTTCCCATACCATAATTCATATGGCGTCTTTGAAACTGCCTTGGATGGCACTCGGTTTAGTACCTTTGCAGCTGTTTCCAGTGCAAAACCCCAAAAGGAGTAAGGAAGAGTAGCCTGACTCATCATAGAACGAACCATATCAAGTAGCGTTCTATTTCTCCTCTCGGACACACCATTCCATTGCGGTGTTCCTGGTGGAGTGAGCTGTGAGATAATCCCACACTCCTTTAGATAGTCAGTAAATGCATGACTTAGGTATTCACCACCTCGATCTGAGCGAAGTGCCTTGATATTACGGCCTAGCTGATTCTGTACTTCATTTTTGAACTCTTTGAACTTGTCAAAAGATTCACTTTTATGTCTCATCAGATAGACATAACCATATCTACTGAAATCATCAGTAAAGGTAATGAAGTACTGATAGCCACCTCTGGCATGTTTACTAAATGGCCCACACACATCACTGTGTATAAGGTCAAGTAAACCTGAAGCCCTTTGACCTTTGTGAGGAAAAGGTGACTTCGTCATTTTACCCATCAAACAAGCTTTGCATGTATCAATCTCCTTATAGGAGAATGATCCCAGCAGTCCATGATGATGCAACCGCTTAATGCGTTTCTCGTTAATATGGCCTAAACGACTATGCCATAGCAAGGTGCTGTCATCAGCATACTTGGCTTTCTTAATATCAATTTGCTGTATTGAACATTCCATGTCCAACATGAATAACCCATTGTTAATTGAACCAGTTGCATAAACAATATTATCATAAGACAAAATACACTTTGAAATATTGCATTCAAAGGAAAACCCCTTCCTGACAAGAGCAGGAATGGAGATAATATTTTAGTTATACTGGGAACAAAGTAACAACTGTTTAGTTCCTATACAAGTCCAGATGGTAAAGAAATAAAGTAGTCTCCTACAGCAACAGCAGCAACCCGTGCCCCGTTTCCAACTCGTAGGTCCACCTCATGCTGTCCCACCTGCCTTCTTCTCTTGAGTTCCTGTACATTTGAACAAATGTGAACTCCACATGCAGTGTCCAACACCCATGATACAGAAGAAGAAAACATGACCTCAGTCACGAATATACCTGAGCCAGAAGCAAAGCTTCCCCTCTTATCTCCTTGGAGCGCTTTACAGTCCTTTTTCCAGTGACCCAGCTGGCCACAGTGGAAACACCTGTATTCCTTAGACCGCTTGACCTTCTGCTTCAGAGCCTTGCTGTAACTCTTGACAGGGGCCTTGCCCTTCTTCCCCTTCTTTTTGTTCCTAGAAGGAACCATCAAGACAGAGGTTGAAGGCTTACCCTTCAGAGTCTCCTCAGTGGTCAAGAGCATATTCAGCAGCTCTGCCGGAGTACAATCGATTTTGTTCATATTAAAATTAATAATGAACGCGTCGAATGACGGCGGGAGAGACTGCAGAATAATATCCACAGCAAGCTCCTGGTTGATGGTATGCCCCAGTTTCTCTAGAGCCTCCTTGTGCCCAATCATCTTGAGCACGTGAGCTCCCACTGGGCTCCCTTCAGCCAGTTTGCTCTGAAAGAAGAGCTTTGTCAAATTATAGCGTTCAGTCCTCGCCTGTGCAGCATACAGCATCTTGAGGTTTGCTATAATCTGTATAGCCGACATATCCTCATGCTGACGCTGCAGCGGTGGCGTCATAGACGCTAGCATCAGGCAAGCGACATCAATGCTATCATTGACGTGCTTTTCATAGGCTTCCCGAACCGCCCTTGCGGCGTTCGGAGCGGGCTGCGGCGGTATCGCCGTCTCGAGGACATACAGTTTCCTCTCTGCCTTAAGAACGATCTTAAGGTGTCCAAACCAGTCAGAGAAGTTCGGCCCAATAAACTTCTCCCTTTCCAGTAGGGATCGCACATTGAAGTTCATGGTGTTCGTTGCTGCAGGTATCTACAACAATGCAAGAACAGCAAGGTCAGTATCAATGTATAAGAATCAATCAGGACTTAAGAAAGATTCTTTTTCTCACTATTTTATCAGGCGTGAAAAATCCAGCAAAACAGCCCGAAAGAGTAGAACTCTTTTAGTGAGGTGGGATCCAGATTTCATACTTGGTCTCCGCGTCCCGCTCAGGCGAGATAAGATGCACAGAGAGTACAAGCACTAGTTTCTGGTAGGCAGTCCCTGCCGATCGCCAACCCGTGCGATTCCCCTTCATCTGGGCAATCCAGCAGACTGTGCCAACTGAGTTGGTACAACACAGTCTCTGATCCCACAGATGGCTGCCTCCATGTGCTACCATATGCGCCACATATGTAGCCTACATGGTCAAGCTGACCCGACCTACTCCCTGGACCACCATGTGCTATGCTGAGCAACGAGAAGGGATAAATCCCTACTCTGTAACACACAGGTGTAATCCCACACCCTCTGAAGATAGATGGACGTGCCCACTGAGTGGGTACAACACGGCTCCAACGATAATCAGAACAGTGAGGTTTCGCGTCAGAAGGCTTACGAGCTTGATATTTAAGCGTTGGATTTTAACGGTCTTTTATCTTCTTGCACTATCATGCAATTCCTATGGTGATAGCAGAAGATAAACTTAATCATGCAATTCTAATATTAAGCAATAAAAGAAAGCATGTATCTTATGTGGTAAAAGCCCATAGCCCTAGAAGACCTTAACCTAACTTAAGTCTTCATTTGCTCTTCATGGGTCTTTAGCTGCTTATCTGGCCCAAAACAGGGCCCAAGCGCCAATTGCAGCTCTGGTGCACCCACCAGGGAAAATGCGCCTGGTCCCAGAGTCGAACCCTGGACCTCCCACCTGGTCAAGCCACTGCTGCATGCGCCTCTGCCAAGTGTGCTTTGTGCTCTTGTCTAATTAAATTACAAATTTAACTATCTAGACAAGAGTGACACGCAGGTCACTTACATTTATAAATTAAAACACAGTGATGCGCAGATCACAATAATTAATTTACAATTGTTTAATACAGGCTCGCAGGCCCCAGCACAGCACACAATTAATATGGGCAGCCCACATAAGACTAAATAACCAAGCATATGCATCAATTAATAACCATGTGATCCAATCATAAAAATTAAAATTTTTGAAAACCCCATGGGATCAATTTTAATTTTTCCTTATTTGCCCTACAACCTTACAACGGTCCATCACTAGGGATCCACTCATCCAACCTAGTCAGATCCACTGCCCTTGCATGCACCAAGTCCTAACTGACTTGAGTCGACCATAGGGTCAACCATGCATGCGCAAGGGCTGAACGACCACACAGAGTTCTGGCAAACGGGCGTGACCCCGGGCCTAACTCAGGTGCGTTCATAAGTCGTCTCAAGCAGACATCGCTACACACCTGTCTGCAGTCGACCTATAGCCACCATAGGCTTGCGCCAAGGTGCTATTTGATCGACCCATTCAGGCTGTCAGATGATCTGATCAGACATTCTGGATCTAACCTAGGGGTTGACTTCAACCCTAATAACCCGTCTAAGGGTTTATAGTAAAGCCTTAGATCTATAATGAGTCGCGCAAGTATTCAAGTTTTGTAAAACAAAAACAAGATGCGCCAACTTACAACATACATGCGCCAATAGATGGAAACATATTTCATACATGAAGTTTCGCAAGATGATAAAACCTATCATGCAACTTTCGCATGTTATATAGATCTAAGCATATGGAATCACAAGGCCAAAGCAATCATAACGAACATGCATTCAACCAAAGCTCTGATACCAATTGTAAGTACCCCTTAAGATAAGGGGGGTCCCCTTCTAGGGGGAGCATAACCCTAAAGCATATGGCGCATAAAAGTTTCTTCTTGCGGAACTAGGGTTATAGGATCGATATGCATGTAATATGATCAACTTATAATGAAAAGCGATACTCACCATTGCCATCACTTGGATGGTGTCTTGGAATGAGAGAGCGAAATGGATCTCCTCCTTAGGTGGCGCACACAAGGTGATGTCGCCTACTCTTTGTTGATCCTTGTGCTAGCAAGGTTCTCCAAAGGTTCTTGTCGAGTGGAAAGGATGAGAGATCTCCTTGGCGAAAACTTCCTTGTCGTCTTAGCTTCTCCTCCACGCGAGAATGCCTCAAGACCCTCTAGCCAAGCGCGGCGACAAGGTGTGAATGAAGCGAGAGAGATGTGACCACGCTTAGGAGTCGTGGTTTCTAAAAATAGAAAACCACTCCCACGTTCATGCTCTCATGCGACTTCGGTTTTACCCAAGCGCAAACTTCTCTTCACTTTGAACCATGCGCTCATTCATGAGCCGGTTCATCACGGTTTGGTCCAAGACCAATTATCCCAAGCAATATGGTCTAGATCTTAATTAAACCCTAAGGCTTCAGATCTAACCGTCGATCTCTTTGATGCTCTTGATCTGACCGATCTAGCATCCATTCTCTCGATCGAAGCTTACCGATCTCAAGCCCTAATCAATCAAACATGATCAGACCAGATCTCACTTACAATCAGAGATTAAATCCCTTTAAACTGAACCTGAACAATTCAGTCCACACGATCTGACTTAAGTAAGCCATATCATCAAATTGTGCGACCCTGAGGGTTTCCTCTAAATGTCGGTAACGATAATTCTCATTATCACGATCAGTGAGGGGTATCTAGCAACACATCACTGTCTCCCGATATAAAGGAAAGAGTCTTCCAAGACTACACCCAAACCACAGCACAAGTGTGAATCAACTCACTAGGCATGCATATTTCCTTTGCCACTGGATGTTCTTATTGGACAAGCCTGTCAAGCTCGTAATTCCAATATGATGAGCATGATTAGAACAGATGAACACAGTCACCTGGGTATGGCCATACACTTTCTCAATCATCTCATCCAGGGGGCCCCTTTAGAACATCACACTCCTTAAACAAGGAGACGGCAATCCTATGTCTATCACTAGTGCTCTAACCTGACTCAAGCTCACCATCCAAGATAGTCTATAATCATTATGTTTCAAATGATATTGAACTATCTCAAAACAATGACAATCATCATTTAGAAAACACAAGTGATCTCAAGTCAGAGGAAATGTGCCACTTGTCATATCCAAGGAATATTCACATTGTGACAAACAATTGAACATCCTAGTAGGGTCTGTCCAGTACATCCCATGTACCCATGAGTCTACATCTTATTCCATGCTCGAAGCATCCTATAAGATTAGAACACATATTAGTCTTAACCATATCAAGGCTGTCTCATGTTCACCAAGATATATCGACTAAGGACATAATAGCTTGTCAGCCCAGCTGAACAGCTTTGAGACATTATTCAGAAGAACATATATTGCAGCAGACAATGTAGCTAACTGAATAACAACCATGCCTTTATAAACATAACAGTTTATTACATGATACAGATACATTCCCACAGGCCTCAAACATTAGCCTTAAGGGCATACCCCAACAGGAATTAACGTAAGAGATTAGGTTGTTCTTCGAATTCTAATTCTTAGAGAAATTTAATGCCTTGTTGATTTTATGATTCTTTGGATTGAGTTAATATTTTAGACTTGATTTGATGCTGCAAGAGATTGAGTATCGAGTCGTCAGAGAACCTTGAGTAAAACTTGTGTTTAGACTCTGATGCACGAGAGTGATCTTGAGTTTCCACTTAAGGTTGTCAACTTTAGAATTCGGATGCACAAGAGTGATCCTTGAGTTCTTAGTTGATGGTTTACTTATTTTCAGCATTGAATAGGTCTTGCACGAGAGTGAAGATCGGTTCTTTGTACGACTGTTTGCGCGAGAGTGAAACAATTTATTTATGAAGTAAACTATACCTTTATCATGATAAAATTGGATTGACAGACACTTATCTTAATCTAGCCATTAGAAATTAAAGTAGACGAACCCCTAGTCCCGATCCCTTCTCTGATATTTTCTCCGTGTTCTTTTTGATAGTTTGATTCACTATTTTCCGATTGCCTAGCTAGCGA
The DNA here is from genome assembly GCA_027563935.2 of Costus lasius. NCBI lineage: Eukaryota > Viridiplantae > Streptophyta > Magnoliopsida > Zingiberales > Costaceae > Costus > Costus lasius. The sequence continues at coordinate 159,560 of JANVAS020000016.1, read as the reverse complement.
GAAATCAATTATTCAGTACTTAGCAACAAGGTCTCTGTGGTTCGATATCTATTTTATTACTTCAAAGTATCCGTGCACTTGCGGACACAACAAGTTTTTGGCGTCGTTGCCGGGGACCTGTTTTTGTTGATATTGAAGATATTGAGAGTATTTCTAGACTAGGTTTTTATTTACTATTTTTTTGTTATTTATTTACTTACTGTTTATTTTCCGTTTTTCTTAAAATCACTTGATCTACCTACTTTGCATGCGCATGAGTCTTAGGTCAGGACCGCTTGTTCCATTGGACCCTGAAATTAACAAAACCCTTAGAGTGCGGAGGAAGTTAAGACTGGAAGAAGATTTACAAGAAACAACACAGGAGATACAAGAAGAAATTTTGGATATGGCGAATAACGAGAGAAGATCTTTGCGCGACTATGCTGCCCCTAATTCACATGGAATTCACTCTAGTGTCACCAGGCCGGCCATTGATGCGAACAATTTTGAAATCAAACTAGCGTTCCTGTCTATGATTCAACAAAACCATTTTGGAGGAGCACCTCTTGAAGATCCTAATATCCATCTATCTCTTTTTTTTGAATTATGTGATACAATCAAAATTAATGGTGTTTCTGATGATGCACTAAAATTGAGATTGTTTCCTTTTTCCCTTAGGAACCGAGCACGCAATTGGCTTCATTCACAGCCATCAAGGACGTTCACAACTTGGGATCAGCTTTCTAACGCATTTCTGATGAAATACTACCCACCTAGCAAGACCATCCAACTGAGAAATCAAATTACAAATTTTGCACAAATGGATGGAGAGTCTTTGAGTGAAGCATGGGAGCGATTTAACGACTTGCAACGGAAGTGTCCTCACCATGGCTTAGAGAAATGGGTTTTGATTCAGACTTTTTATTATGGTCTTCTTTATAACACCCGACTTACTGTTGATGCTGCTGCAGGTGGAGCCCTGATGAACAAGACCATGGAAGAAGCCTATACATTGATTGAGGAAATGGCACTAAATCATAACCAGTGGACTATTGAGAGAGGAGTTCTTTATCGCCCTCCACATGGTAAGACTGATAATGATAGCTGGCGCTCATTGGCTGAGAAGGTAGATTCTCTATGCAATCGTTTTGATACATTTCAAATGCAAACTCATGTTGTTTCCTCTGTTACATGTCAAATTTGTGGAAATCATGGGCACTGTGCTGAAGAGTGTAAGATTGTTGTTGATAGGGGTGAGGAACAATTGAATGCAGTGGGGGATTACAATCAAAGTAGATCTAATGACCCCTACTCTAATACCTATAATCCTGGATGGAGGAACCACCCTAACCTTTCATGGAGGAGCAATAATCATGATAATAGGCAGAATTAAAATAGGGGATTCCAACAAAGATCTCAAACCCAGGACCAACCCCAGAAACCCACTCAAGAAGAGATGTTTACACAATTTATGGGTTTTCAGAAAAAACAGAATGATGATGCCAACGAGAATTTTAGATAGATTAATGTTAGACTAGATGGTATTGTTGCCCACAGCAAAATGCTAGAAACAAAAATTGCCCAGCAAGCTAGCACTTCATCTAGACCCCTAGGAAAATTACCTGCCAAACCTGAACCTATCCCTAGGGAATATTGCAATGCTATCATAACTAGGAGTGGGAAACAACTAGAAGATCCTCGGGAATCTCTTGATGATGATAAGGTAGAACCAAGACTTGAAACTAGAAGTGAACTTGTGCTGGAATCACAACCTGCACATGAGCAGTCCCAAACTAGTTTGTCACCTCACAAGGGTGATAAACCTAAAGGTGAATTGCCATGTAAGGTTGATGATTCTAAACCTAGTTCATCAACACCCTATAGGCCACCTGTACCCATTCCTCAGAGGTTGGTGCAAGCTAAACTTGATGTTCTTAAAAAACATTATATTAATGTTCCATTTACTGAAGTTTTGACTCAAATGCCAACTTATGCAAAATTTTTGAGAGAGATTTTGTTTAATAAGAGAAAGATTGATGATCATGGTACTGTATCACTTACTGAGGAATGTAGTGCTATCATACAGAATAAATTGCCACCTAAGCTAAAGGATATAGGTAGTTTTTTTGTACCTTGTTCTATTGGAGATATGGCTTTTGACCGAGCCTTATGTGACCTCAGTGCAAGTGTTAGTCTAATACCTCATTCTCTTTACAGGAAACTGGATGTTGGAGAGCTCAAACCAACCTCAATGACTTTGCAACTCGCTGACTCATCAATAAAGCATCCGGTTGGTATATTAGAAAATATTCGTGTACAAATTGGTAAGTTTTTCATACCTGCTGATTTTATAGTTTTAGAGATGGAAGAAAATTTGAAAAACCCTATTATACTTGGTAGACCTTTCTTGGCTACATCTGGAGCACTCATTGATGTAAGAAAGGGAAAATTTACTTTTGATATTTTTGGTGATATAATTGAATTTGATTTGACTGATTCTTTAAAAAAGGCATCACACTCAGGGACATGTTGTAGCATAGAAACAATTAATGATGATGTTGTTTGTGACATGCATAGTTTATTTGATGAACTTCTGATTTTGAAACTGATACATCTTCTGAGTGTACTAATAAAGAATCTCAGGAAAGAGCAGCGAAGAAGAAGAGGAAGAGACGAAGGAGGAGAGGAAAATCAAAGTTGCTTGAGAAAGGAAAAAAGCTCATAAGTAAATTTAGACACTGTTTTAAGTTTGAGCCTTATGTTCTTGAGAACCCTGAACGAGACATAGAGAAATCAGGATGGCGACCAAACACACAAGCACGATCCAATCTGAGTGTTGAACGGTCAAGCTAATGACCGAAAATTAGCGCTTCTTGGGAGGTGAAAATTAATTTTGTCGAAAAAAAAAAACTTTGGTGGTTCGAACCCGAAGACACAAAGGATGATTGGGTCTGACACAGACTAATAGACCTCTGTGAGTATTTTCTTCCTACTCATTTGCATTCCATTCTTTATATTTTTCTGATAATCCATGTGTTCAAATGGAAGATGAATACTTCAAACTTCCTGTACTCACATGCCACAGATCCTCGCCTTTTGATTTTATTGATAGATATTTCGATTTAGTTGTGTTGACATAATATGATGATGATGTGTAGAAGGATTTTTCTGAAAATACTACAAACACCATGCCAAAATTTCTAATCTATTATCATGCATATCAATTTTTGGAAATTGGAAATAGATTTTATATGTTGAATTTATTTCTGTGATATAATCTATTTGTTGAAGATTTTTCATTAATTGATGCATGAAATTCTAGGTAAATGCATTGTTTAGTGAATGCAATCTTGAAGTGAAATAATGCTTTTGAATAAAATGAGCATATTTGCACATGTTATTGAGTTGATATCAAGTGATTAATCTAGTTAATCTTTATAATCTTTTATGTTATTTGTTGGGAAAAAGAAATCCAAATCCATGAGAAAGAATGACTCCCCTACTTGGCACTGTATAAAATTAACAGTGGGACCTAAAGACATGGGTTGAAGTCCACAAAAAGAAAAAGAATAACTCCTCTTCTTGGCATTGTGTTCACAATGGTACCTAAGACAAGAGTTGAAGTTCATTGCAAAAGTGTGTATCTATGTAGATGCTTGCCAAGAGAGAGTTCCTTTGACATTGACTCCTCTGTCTCAAGAAAATTCTTTCTACCTATGAGATATGAGTTCTATTATGTGTGGTTATGTGACCAACATACTCTAAATTTGTCATCAGAAAAAAGGGTAATCGATTTAGAGAATGTCAAGGACAAATAAAAAAAATGAGTGGAAAAAGATTTGGAGATCCTATTCCTGTAAACAAAAACATATTGGATGAAAATCTCAAAAACAAGATTAATTCATGAGGTTGAAATTCTATTACTATGCATATTGTGAAATTTTATTCGATTGAACTTTTGAGTCTTAAAGATTAATTTCAAAAGATGATGTATTTACTTGAAAATTTTGTGTGGGATTAATGAAATTTTCTATGGATGATTATATTATAGAAATTTATTCGTCATGTGAAAATTTATTTTTTTGGTATTGATTTCTTTATTTGCTTGAGGACAAGAAAAGTTTGAGCCTTATGTGTTTGATGACTCTAAATTTCATAGTGTTTTTCATACTTATTTGGTAGTCTTTTGAACCATAATCTTACTCTTTTGCTTTGTTTTTATACTTTTTTTTACCAAATGCTTCGGAATCTACACCATCTTTGGTTTTTGATCAATTTCAGGTAAAAGGCATTATTTTGAGGCATTTTCAAGCAAAATCAAATACATGGAAGAGTTACCATCATCAAGAGGAGTCCACATAACAAATTTCACGCAAATCAGAGCAAAAGACCAAAATAGGCAGTGCCGTAATATATATTACAGTACCGTATTATGGTACAATACCGTAATATCGGAGCACCTGCCATATTTTGGTGGATTTTCAAATCAGAGAATTGTCTTGATTTTACGGCACCGCCGTAAAGCATTACACTGCCGTAATTTGGAGCACTTCAGAACAGAGACAGTTGCCGAAATTACAGTACTGCCGTAAACTATTCCACGTGCCGTATTTCCCAGGCGATTCAGACCAGAGAACTCGTCCGATTTTACAGCACGGTTGAGAAGCATTTTACGGGCCATAATTTTGACATAGGGTTCACAGAACCAAAATACGGCACTGCCGTAAAATATTTTACGGCCGTAATTTCCATTCAAAAACGCAATTTTTACGGGCCCAAAAATTGCACAGCCATATCTTTTGATCTAGAGCTCCAAATTGAGATCCGAAAGATGCTACGGACTCGTCTTTAGGAGGAGCAGACACACAAAGTGAAAGGATGAATTTTGATCCAGTATTGAGGGAGCAATTGACAGAGAGGCGGAATTGCTAGGGTTCATCGGTTCTCAACCTACAAAGCACCTCCAGCCACAAAAATTGACTGAGAGCTTCACCTGTTGAAGGAGAATGTGCATCTGAAGTTTCAAAGTAAAGAGATTCTGATTGGAGGAGAAATCAATGAAACAGCGGTGACAGCGCTGTTCTAGGCAATTACGGTGTTGTAATTTCATTACAGCACTATTTTGTAACTTTTCTCATCTTCTTTTCGATTCCTATTCATACAGAAACATGTTTTATTATTATTCCTTCATCATGGTAGCTTAATGTTTCTTTGGGACATGGGGGTGTAATCTCTTTGTTTCTTAATGACTAGAAAACCCTAATTTTGTCAAACTAATTTTATTGTGATAATTTTACTTTTGTGATTGATTGCTCTTTAATTCTCCTTAGTTTTATAAATATCAACATGTTTTAGAATTTTACAAAATAGACTGAGAAGTTGATTGCTTGAAATTCAGAACACTAGGAATTATCGAGTTTGGAATTAACGTAAGAGATTAGGTTGTTCTTCGAATTCTAATTCTTAGAGAAATTTAATGCCTTGTTGATTTTATGATTCTTTGGATTGAGTTAATATTTTAGACTTGATTTGATGCTGCAAGAGATTGAGTATCGAGTCGTCAGAGAACCTTGAGTAAAACTTGTGTTGAGACTCTGATGCATGAGAGTGATCTTGAGTTTCCACTTGAGGTTGTCAACTTTAGAATTCGGATGCACAAGAGTGATCCTTGAGTTCTTAGTTGATGGTTTATTTATTTTCAGCATTGAATAGGTCTTGCACGAGAGTGAAGATCAGTTCTTTGTACGACTGTTTGCGCGAGAGCGAAACAATTTATTTATGAAGTAAATTATACCTTTATCATGATAAAATTGGATTGGCAAACACTTATCTTAATCTAGCCATTAGAAATAAAGTAGATGAACCCCTAGTCCCGATCCCTTCTCTGATATTTTCTCCGTGTTCTTTTCGATAGTTTGATTCACTATTTTTCGATTGCCAAGCTAGCGAGAAATCAATTATTCAGTACTTAGCAACAAGGTCTCTGTGGTTCGATATCTATTTTATTACTACGAAGTATCCGTGCACTTGCGGACACAACAAGTTTTTGGCGCCGTTGCCGGGGACCTTGTTTTTGTTGATACTGAAGATATTGAGAGTATTTCTAGACTAGGTTTTTATTTACTATTTTTTTGTTATTTATTTACTTACTGTTTATTTTCTATTTTTCTTGAAATCACTTGATCTACCTACTTTGCATGCGTAGGAGTCTTAGGTCAGAACCGCTTGTTCCAATGGATCCTGAAATTAACAAAACCCTTAGAGTGCGCAGGAAGTTAAGACTAGAAGAATATTTACAAGAAACATCACAGCAGATACAAGAAGAAATTTTGGATATGGCGAATAACGAGAGAAGATCTTTGCGCGACTATGCTGCCCCTAATTCACAGCGAATTCACTCTAGTGTCACCAGGCCGACCATTGATGCGAACAATTAATCAAAATCAAAAAGATGCTATGTGTTTTTTGAAAGTCCCCTTAACAAAGGGGGTGAAACCCTAGATAGGCGCATATGGAGGTTTTCATGCAGCGGAAGGGGTTTCTAGGATCTTTTTCATATTATATGATCAACTTATAAGTGATTGCAAATAAGAATCAAGGAATCGATTCTCACCAAAGCCATTGCTTGCATGGCGTCTAGGAAGAAGAGACTCAAGTGCTTCTCCTCCAAATGGTGCACACACAAATGATGTCGCCTACTCCCTTAGTGCTCCTTGTGTTAGCAAGGTTCTAAGGAGTTCTTGTCGAGTGAAAGGGATGAGAAGATTTTTTCCTTCTTGGCTGAATCCTCACGAAGCTTCAAGGTGTCGCCACACACGAAAACATCAAGAGGAATCTCGGGAAAGGCGAGAATATAACTCACTTCTATTCGAACGTGAAGCGTGTCTCATGTGGAGATCATGGTTTCCAAAAATAGAAACCCACATACGCTTAAACGTTCACGCCAAGTGAACTAGTCGTTACACCCTCTCCCCTTGAACCATGCGCTCACTTGATGAGCTGGTTCATTTTGATTTGGTTCAAATACCAATCAAGCCAAGCCTTTAGTCCAGATCAAATTAAACCCTAAGGTTCCAGATCTAACCGTTCATCTCTTGATGCACCCTGATCTCACCGATCTAGCATCCATTCTCTCGATCGAAGCTTACCGATCTCAAGCCCAAATCAATCAAACATGATCAGACCAGATCTCACTCACAATCAGAGATTAAATCCCTTTAAACTGAACCCTGACAATTCAGTCCACACGATCTGACTTAAGTAAGCCATATCATCAAATTGTGCGACCCTAAGGGTTTCCTTTAAATGTCGGTAACGATAACTTACGTTATCAAGATCAGTGAGGGGTATCTAGCAACACATCACTGTCTCCCGATATAAAGGAAAGAGTCTTCCAAGACTACACCCAAACCACAGCACAAGTGTGAATTCATTTCACAAGGCATACATGATTCCTTTGCCACTGGATGTTCTTATTGGACAAGCGTGTCAAGCCTGTAGATCCAATATGATGAACATGATTAGATCAGATGAACATAGTCACCTGGGTATGGCCATACACTTTCTCAATCATCTCATCCAGGGGGCCCCTTTAGAACATCACACTCCTTAAACAAGGAGACGACAATCCTATATCTATCACTAGTGCCCTAACATGACTCATGATCATTATCCAAGATAGTCTATAACCATTATGTTTCAAATGATATTGAACTACCTCAAAACAATGACAATCATCATTTAGAAACACAAGTGATCTCAAGTCAGAGGACATGTGCCACTTGTTGCAATCAAGGATTATTCACATTGTGACAAGCAATTGAATATCCTAGTAGGGTCTGTCCAGTACATCCAATGTACCCATGAGTCTACATCTTATTCCATGCTCGAAGCATCCTATGAGATTAGAACACATATTAGTCTCAATCATATCAAGGCTGTCTCATGTTCACCAAGATATCTCAACTAAGGACATAGAGCATGTCAGCCTAGCTGAACAGCATTGAGACATTATTCAGAAGTACACTTATTGCAGCAGACAATGTAACAAACTAAATAACAACCATTGCCTTTATAAACTTAAGAGTTTATACATGATACTGAAAGAATCCCAAGGCCTCAAACATTAGCCTTAAGGGCATACCCCAACAATCTCCCACTTGCACTTAATCTAATGGTTGAGATATCTCAAACCCATATTATTACAGTGCTTCTCATGCTTCTGCTGCGCCAGAGGCTTGGTAAGCGGGTCAGCCAGATTGTCATCTGTATGAACCTTGCAGACTTTGATCTCGCCTCGATCAATGATCTCCCGGATCAAATGAAATCGTCTCTGTATGTGCTTGGACTTCTGGTGCGACCGTGGTTCCTTTGCTCGTGCGATTGCTCCAGTGTTATCACAGAAGATAACCAAAGGATCTGCACTCGAAGGAACAACACCAAGTTCCTGAACGAACTTGCGAATCCACACTGCCTCCTTGGATGCTTCCGAGGCTGCAACATACTCGGCTTCTGTTGTGGAATCAGCAACGATAGACTGTTTGAAACTTTTCCACACCACTGCTCCTCCATTCAAGCTAAAAACATAGCCTGATTGCGATCGGAAATCATCCTGGTCAGATTGGAACGAAGCGTCAGTATATCCTTCAATACTGAGTTCTTCCTGACCTCCATACACCAAGAACATATCTTTGGTCCTCCACAGATATTTTAGAATGTTCTTGACTGCAATCCAGTGCGCCTGACCTGGATTACTTTGGAATCGACTGGTCACGCTTAACCCGTAAGCGACGTCTGGGCGAGTACACAACATCGCATATATAATGGACCCAATAGCCGAAGCATAAGGCGTATTGTCCATTTCATCTTTCTCAGTCTGTGTTTGTGGACACTGACTCTTTGAAAGATTCAGACCATGTCTGACTGGAAGATATCCTCTTTTAGAATTCTCTAAATGGAATCTCTCCAGGACTTTATCGATGTAAGTACTCTGGCACAGCCCGAGAAGCCTCTTAGATCTATCCCTGTAGATCTTCACACCTAATACATAGGCTGCTTCTCCTAGATCTTTCATTTGGAAACATTTTCTTAACCATGCTTTAACAGCATGCAGTTCAGGAATATCATTTCCAATGATTAAGATATCATCGACGTAGAGGACCAGGAAAGTAATCACGCTCCCACTAAACCTCTTATATACACACGGGTGATCTTCACTCTTGATGAAACCAAACTCAGAGATTGATTCATCAAAACGAATATTCCAGCTCCTAGATGCTTGTTTAACTCCATAAATGGACTTCTTTAACTTGCATATTTTATGACGATCTGATGGATTAGTGAAACCTTCAGGTTGTGTCATATACACATCCTCATCCAGTTTTCCATTAAGGAAAGCCGTTTTCACATCCATCTGCCAGATCTCATAATCGTAATATGCTGCTATCGCGAGAATAATCCGAATAGACTTGAACATGGCTACAGGAGAGAAAGTTTCATCATAATCTATCCCGTAGATTTGTTTGAAACCTTTCGCAACTAGCCTGCCTTTATAGGTAACCACATTACCATCCATGTCAATCTTCTTCTTGAAGATCCATTTACAGCCTATAGGGATAACTCCCAGAGGCGGATCAACCAAATCCCAGACTTGATTATCTGACATGGAGTCCATCTCGGCTCGCATAGCTTCAAGCCATCTCGCTGACTCCGGTCCACTGACCGCATCCGCATAAGTAAGGGGTTCATCATGATCAATGATGTAGACTCCGTCATAGCGCACAGGCTGTCGACGGATCCTTCCCGATCTTCGCGGTTCCCGTGATATCTGAGCCTCAGGTTGTTCAATAACCTGTTCTACCTGCTCAGGCTCATCCAACTGTGCTTGACTACTTTGTCCTTCCTCTGGATTCTCATCCAGCTGTATTTCTCTCCCACTGGCCTCTTGCAGAAGAAACTCCTTCTCAAGAAAAATGGCCGTCCGAGCAACAAATACCTTGTTCTCTTTGGAATCGTAGAAATAATAACCCTTAGTTTCCTTAGGGTAACCGACAAAGATGCATTTATTAGATCTGCTCTCTAGTTTCCCAGAGGCGAGCTTTTTGACATAAGCCTCGCAACCCCAGATCTTAATAAATGTCAAGCTCGGCTGTTTCCCATACCATAACTCATATGGAGTCTTTGAAACTACCTTGGATGGCACTCGGTTTAGTACCTTTGCAGCTGTTTCCAGTGCAAATCCCCAAAAGGAGTAAGGTAGAGTAGCCTGACTCATCATAGAATGAACCATATCCAGTAAGGTTCTGTTCCTCCTCTCGGACACACCATTCCATTGCGGTGTTCCTGGCGGAGTGAGCTGTGAGATAATCCCACACTCCTTCAGATAGTCAGTAAATTCTCGACTTAGGTATTCTCCACCTCGATCAGAACGAAGTGCCTTGATATTTCGGCCTAGCTGATTTTGTACTTCATTTTTGAACTCTTTGAACTTGTCAAAAGATTCACTTTTATGTCTCATTAGATAGACATACCCATATCTACTGAAATCATCAGTAAAGGTAATGAAGTATGAATAGCCACCTCTGGCATGTTTACTAAATGGCCCACACACATCACTGTGTATAAGGTCAAGTAAACCTGAAGCCCTTTGACCTTTGTTAAGAAAAGGAGACTTCGTCATTTTGCCCAATAAACAAGCTTTGCATGTATCAATCTCCTCATAGGAGAATGATCCCAGCAGTCCATGGTCATGCAACCGCTTAATGCGTTTCTTGTTAATATGGCCTAAACAACTATGCCATAGCAAGGTGCTGTCATCAGCATACTTGGCTTTCTTATTATCAATATTTTGTATAGAACATTCCATGTCCAACATGAATAACCCATTGTTAATTGACCCAGTAGCATAAACAATATTATCAAGAGAAAGATAACACTTTGAAGTCTTGCATTTAAAGGAAAACCCCTTCCTGACAAGAGCAGGAATGGAGATAATATTTTTAGTAATGCTTGGTACAAAATAACAATTGTTTAGTTCTAATACAAGTCCAGATGGTAATGAGATGTAATAAACCCCTACAGCAACAGCAGCAACCCGTGCCCCGTTTCCAACTCGTAGGTCCACCTCATGCTGTCCCACCTGTCTTCTTCTCTTGAGTTCCTGTACATTTGAACAAATGTGAACTCCACATGCAGTGTCCAACACCCATGAAATAGAAGAAGAAGATATCATGACTTCAGTCACAAATATACCTGAGCCAGAAGCGAAACTTCCCTTCTTATCTCCTTGGAGCGCTTTACAGTCCTTTTTCCAGTGACCCAGCTGGCCACAATGGAAACACCTGTATTCCTTCGACCACTTAACTTTTTGTTTCAGAGCCTTGTTGTAATTCTTGACAGGGGCTTTGCCCTTCTTCCCCTTCTTCTTGTTCCTTGACGGAAACATCAAGACAGAGGTTGAAGGCTTTCCCTTTAGAGTCTCCTCTGTAGTCAAGAGCATATTCAACAACTCCGCCGGAGTACAGTCGATCTTGTTCATATTAAAATTAATAATGAACGGATCAAAAGAGGCCGGGAGGGACTGCAGAATAATGTCTACAGCAAGCTCCTGATTGATGGTATGCCCCAGTTTCTCTAGAGCCTCTTTGTGCCCAATCATCTTGAGCACATGAGCTCCCACTGGACTCCCTTCAGCCAGTTTGCTCTGAAAGAAAAGCTTGGTCAAATTATAGCGCTCAGTCCTCGCCTATGCAGCATATAACATCTTGAGGTTTGCTATCATTTCTATAGCAGACATATCCTCATGCTGACGCTACAGCTGTGGCGTCATAGATGCTAGCATCAGGCAAGCGACATCAATGCTATCATTGACATGCTCTTCATAGGCATCCCGAACCGCCCTTGCGGCGTTCGGAGCGGGTTGAGGCGGTATAGCCGTCTCAAGGACATACAGTTTCCTCTCTGCCTTAAGAACAATCTTAAGGTGTCCGAACTAGTCTGAGAAGTTTGGCCCAGCAAACTTCTCCCTTTCCAGTAGGGATCGCACATTGAAGCTCATGGTGTTCGTTGCTGCAGGAATCTACAACAATGCAAGAACAGCAAGGTCAGTATCAATGTTTAGAATCAATCCAGGACTTAAGAAAGATTCTTTTCTCACTATTTTATCTGACTGAAAAATCCATTAAAACAGTCCGAAAGAGTAAGACTCTTTTAGTGAGATGGGATCCAGATTTCATACTTGGTCTCCGCGTCCCGCTCAGGCGAGATAAGATGCACAGAGAGTACAAGCACTAATTTCTGGTAGGCAGTCCCTGCCAATCGCCAACCCGTGCGATTCCCCTTCATCTGGGCAATCCAGCCGACTGTGCCAACTGAGTTGGTACAACACAGTCTCTGATCCCACAGATGGCTGCCTCCATATAGCTAACATATGCCCCATATGTAGCCTACATGGTCAAGCTGACCTGACCTACTCCCTGGACCACCACGTGCTATGCTGAGCAACGAGAAGCGATAAATCCCTTCCCTGTAACACGCAGGTGTAATCCTGCACCGTCTGAAGATAGATGGGCGTGCCCACTGAGTGGGTACAACACGGCCCCAACGATAGTCAGAACAGTGAGGTTTCGCGTCAGAAGGCTTACGAGCTTGATATTTAGCGTTGGATTTTAACGGTCTTTTATCTTCTTAACTATCATGCAAACCCTATGGTGATAGCAGAAGATAAATAAATCATGCAAGTCTAATTATTTAAACAATAAAAGAAAGCATGATGATCTTATGTGGTAAAAGCCCATTAACCCTAAGTAAGACCTTAATTTAACTTAAGTCTTCACTTGAGCTCTCCATGGGTCTTTTGCATCTCATCTGGCCCAACCCAGGGCCCAAGCGCCCACTGCAGCTCAGGTGCACCCACTAGGTAAATGCGCCTGTCCCAGAGTCGAACCCTGGACCTCCCACCTGGTTAAGCCTCTGCTGCATGCGCCTCTGCCATGTGTGCTCTGTGCTCTTGTCTGATTAAATTACAATTTAATCTATCTAGACAAGTCTGACTCGCAGGTCAATTACACTTTATAAATTAAATGAAATGTGATGCGCAGATCACAAAAAATTAATTTACAATTTATTAACCAGGCACGCAGGCCCCAGCACAGCACACATTAACACGGGCAGGCCACATAAGATTAAATAAACAAGCATATGCTTACAATCAACATGTGATCCATTATGAAAATAAAATTTTGAAAAACCCCATTGGCATCTATTTTATTTTTCCTTATGTGCCCTACCACCTTACAACGGTCCATTAATAGGGATCCACTCATCATGACTAGTCAGATCCGCTGCCCTTGCATGCACCAAGTCCTAACTAACTTGAGTTGACCTAATGGTCAACTATGCATGCGCCAAGGGCTGAACAGCCTTCATGAGTTCTGGCAAGCGGGTGTGACCCCGGGCCTAACTCATGCGCGTTCACTGGTTGTCTCAACCAGACCTCGCTACACGCCCTTGATGCAGTCGACCTATAGCCACCTAATGCTTGCGCATAGGTGCCATCTGGTCGACCCATCTAGGCTGTCAGATGGTCTGATCAGACTAGTTGGATCTTAACTAGAGATGACTTCAACCCTACTAACCCGTCTAAGGGTTTATAGTAGGCGCCACTTAGATCTAATGATAGTCGCGCATGTCATGAAGTTTTTGAGAAAAACAACAAAGCGCAAACAACCATGCGCTAATGAAACATATATCAAGTTTCAGCATGAATAACTTATATGTGAATTTCGCATGTAATGAAGATCTAAGCATACAAGGATCACAAAAGGTTAAAGCAATCATAAAATATGCATAAAACGATGGCTCTGATACCAATTGAAAGTCCCCTTAACAAAGGGGGCGAAACCCTAGATAGGCGCATATGGAGGTTTTCATGCAGCGGAAGGGGTTTCTAGGATCTTTTTCATATTATATGATCAACTTATAAGTGATTGCAAATAAGAATCAAGGAATCGATTCTCACCAAAGCCATTGCTTGGATGGCGTCTAGGAAGAAGAGACTCAAGCGCTTCTCCTCCAAATGGTGCACACACAAATGATGTCGCCTACTCCCTTAGTGCTCCTTGTGCTAGCAAGGTTCTAAGGAGTTCTTGTCGAGTGAAAGGGATGAGAAGATTTTTTCCTTCTTGGCTGAATCCTCACGAAGCTTCAAGGTGTCGCCACACACGAAAACATCAAGAGGAATCTCGGGAAAGGCGAGAATATAACTCACTTCTATTCGAACGTGAAGCGTGTCTCATGTGGAGATCATGGTTTCCAAAAATAGAAACCCACATACGCTTAAACGTTCACGCCAAGTGAACTAGTCGTTACACCCTCTCCCCTTGAACGATGCGCTCACTTGATGAGCTGGTTCATTTTGATTTGGTTCAAATACCAATCAAGCCAAGCCTTTAGTCCAGATCAAATTAAACCCTAAGGTTCCAGATCTAACTGTTCATCTCTTGATGCACCCTGATCTCACCGATCTAGCATCCATTCTCTCGATCGAAGCTTACCGATCTCAAGCCCTAATCAATCAAACATGATCAGACCAGATCTCACTCACAATCAGAGATTAAATCCCTTTAAACTGAACCCCGACAATTCAGTCCACACGATCTGACTTAAGTAAGCCATATCATCAAATTGTGCGACCCTAAGGGTTTCCTTTAAATGTCGGTAACAATAACTTACGTTATCACGATCAGTGAGGGGTATCTAGCAACACATCACTGTCTCCCGATATAAAGGAAAGAGTCTTCCAAGACTACACCCAAACCACAGCACAAGTGTGAATCCATTTCACAAGGCATACATGATTCCTTTGCCACTGGATGTTCTTATTGGACAAGCGTGTCAAGCCTGTAGCTCCAATATGATGAACATGATTAGATCAGATGAACATAGTCACCTGGGTATGGCCATACACTTTCTCAATCATCTCATCCAGGGGGCCCCTTTAGAACATCACACTCCTTAAACAAGGAGACGGCAATCCTATATCTATCACTAGTGCCCTAACATGACTCATGATCATTATCCAAGATAGTCTATAACCATTATGTTTCAAATGATATTGAACTACCTCAAAACAATGACAATCATCATTTAGAAACACAAGTGATCTCAAGTCAGAGGACATGTGCCACTTGTTGCAATCAAGGATTATTCACATTGTGACAAGCAATTGAATATCCTAGTAGGGTCTGTCCAGTACATCCAATGTACCCATGAGTCTACATCTTATTCCATGCTCGAAGCATCCTATAAGATTAGAACACATATTAGTCTCAATCATATCAAGGCTGTCTCATGTTTACCAAGATATCTCGACTAAGGACATAGAGCATGTCAGCCTAGCTGAACAGCATTGAGACATTATTCAGAAGTACACTTATTGCAGCAGACAATGTAACAAACTGAATAACAACCATTGCCTTTATAAACTTAAGAGTTTATACATGATACTGAAAGAATCCCAAGGCCTCAAACATTAGCCTTAAGGGCATACCCCAACATTTTTGATCTTTGGCACAACATTGAAGTACTCATCTTTGTCTATAATCTAGATATTTTTGCCGAATTTTAAAGTCCATGGATCTTTCTAAAACACATAACATCTTTTCAATTCTGATTAATTTCTGTAGCAGTTTTTCTTGACTAATCTGATTAGCAGTTTTGCAGCAAGTTTTTAAGGTATTTTAATGACTTGAAACCCTAATTTTTCACTTGGAATATAAAGAACATGTGTCGTTCTATCTCGTGGATGAGTTATTTTCATGAAAATATTTTCTGATCATTCTAGGACACATGACAATTTTCGAATTTGATTAACTTTTGTGCAGTTTTTGTAGTTTTGTAATCTAAGTAGCCTTCTATCTGTTGATACCCTAAATTCCTGATAGATTTTAATCCTTTGATTTTTATACATCTGGAAAGAACACGTTTTATTCTACCACATGGTTCTGTCCGTTTTCTTATTGGATCATTAAATCTTATTTTTGGGTATGGTTACTTTTCTTAAAATATTCACTGGCTGCACTGTTTGCTTTCTACATGTTATAGCTTCTTTTGCCTCCAGATCCAGAAATCTTCAAGAGCAACAATCTTCCACCTCTAGCCACCACTGCATCTGCCTCTGACATCACTGTTTCCAGCCGTCGACACTGGATTATACCATCTGCAGATTCTTACTTCTTCTACTGCAAGAGATTGAGTATCGAGTCGTCAGAGAACCTTGAGTAAAACTTGTGTTGAGACTCTAATGCATGAGAGTGATCTTGAGTTTCCACTTGAGGTTGTCAACTTTAGAATTCGGATGCACAAGAGTGATCCTTGAGTTCTTAGTTGATGGTTTATTTATTTTCAGCATTGAATAGGTCTTGCACGAGAGTAAAGATCAGTTCTTTGTACGACTATTTGCGCGAGAGCAAAACAATTTATTTATGAAGTAAACTATACCTTTATCATGATAAAATTGGATTGGCAAACACTTATCTTAATCTAGCCATTAGAAATAAAGTAGATGAACCCCTAGTCCCGATCCCTTCTCTGATATTTTCTCCGTGTTCTTTTCGATAGTTTGATTCACTATTTTCCGATTGCCAAGCTAGCGAGAAATCAATTATTCAGTACTTAGCAACAAGGTCTTTGTGATTCGATATCTATTTTATTACTACGAAGTATCCGTGCACTTGCGGACACAACAAGTTTTTGGCGCCGTTGCCGGGGACCTTGTTTTTGTTGATACTGAAGATATTGAGAGTATTTCTAGACTAGATTTTTATTTACTATTTTTTTGTTATTTATTTACTTACTGTTTATTTTCTATTTTTCTTGAAATCACTTGATCTACCTACTTTGCATGCGCAGGAGTCTTAGGTCAGAACCGCTTGTTCCATTGGATCCTGAAATTAACAAAACCCTTAGAGTGCGTAGGAAGTTAAGACTAGAAGAAGATTTACAAGAAACATCACAGCAGATACAAGAAGAAATTTTGGATATGGCGAATAACGAGAGAAGATATTTTCGTGACTATGCTGCCCCTAATTCACAGGGAATTCACTCTAGTGTCACCAGGCCGACCATTGATGCGAACAATTAATCAGAATCAAAAAGATGCTATGTGTTTTTGATCTTTGGCACAACATTGATGCACTCATCTTTGTCTATCATCTAGATATTTTTGCCGAATTTTAAAGTCCATGGATCTTTCTAAAACACATAACATCTTTTCAATTCTGATTAATTTCTTGAAAGTCCCTAAGGGGCGGGGTCGAAACCCTAATAGGCGCATATCAGAGGATTCTTAGCAGAAGAATCTAGGGTTTCTAAGGATCGGTTTGCATATATCTATGATCAACTTGAATAGATCGATAAAGATTCTTACCAATGCCATTTCTTGGATGGCGACTTGGAAGCAGAGAGTGATGCCGCTCTCCTCCAAAGCAGACGCACACAAGATGGGTGATCGCCTACTCCTTGTCGATCCTTGTGCTAGCAAGGCTCCAAGGTCTCCTGATCACGTGAAGGGAGAAGAGATAATCTCTTTTGCTTGGCCGAGTCCTCCTCTTGTCGTCAACCTCTACACATGAGAGAGTGAGTCGTAGTGAGCAATAGGGGGCGAGAGGCGAGAATAGGGAGAGCTACTCGAACGTGAGGCGTGGTCTCATTTTGAGATCATGGCTTCTAAAAATAGCAAGCCACCACATGCGATCATGTGTTCACACCAAGTGAACGATCACAACTTCCTCTACCCTTGAACCATGCGCTCACTTGATGAGCCGGTTCATTTCATTTGGTTCAAAGACCAAAATAAACCAAGCCTTGATCCAGATCACATTAAACCAAAAGGCTTAAGATCTGACCATTCATCTCTTGATGCTCTTGATCTCACCGATCTAGCATCAAATCTCTCGATCGAAGCTTACCGATCTCAAGCCCTAATCAATCAAACATGATCAGACCAGATCTCACCTACAATCAGAGATTAAATCACTTTAAACTGAACCAAAACAATTCAGTCCACACGATCTGACATAAATAAGCCATATCATCAAATTGTGCGACCCTAAGGGTTTCCTTTAAATGTCGGTAACGATAACTTACGTTATCACGATCAGTGAGGGGGTATCTAGCAACACATCACTGTCTCCCGATATAAAGGAAAGAGTCTTCCAAGACTACACCCAAACCACAGCACAAGTGTGAATCCACTTCACTAGGCATACATGTTTCCTTTGCCACTGGATGTTCTTATTGGACAAGCGTGTCAAGCATGTAATTCCAATATGATGAGAATGATTAGATCAGATGAAACATAGTCATCTGGGTATGGCCATACACTTTCTCAATCATCTCATACAGGGGGCCCCTATAGAACATCACACTCCTTCCAAGGAGACGGCAATCCTATATCTATTACTAGCGCCCTAACATGACTCATGCTCATTATCCAAGATAGTCTATAACCATTATGTTTCAAATGATATTGAACTACCTCAAAACAATGCCAATCATCATTTAGAAACACAAGTGATCTCAAGTCAGAGGAAGTATGCCACTTGTTTGCATATAAGGATTATTCACATTGTGACAAGCAATTGAATATCCTAAGTAGGGTCTGTCCAGTACATCCAATGTACCCATGAGTCTACATCTTATTTCATGCTCGAAGCATCCTATAAGATTAGAACACATATTAGTCTCAATCATATCAAGGCTGTCTCATGTTCACCAAGATATCTCGACTAAGGACAACTGCATGTCAGCCAAGCTGAACAGCTTTGAGACATTATTCAGAAGTATACATATTGCAGCAGATAATGTAACAACCTGAATAACAACCATTGCCTTTATAAACATTGAGTTTATACATGATACTGATATAATCCCAAGGCCTCAAACATTAGCCTTATGGGCATACCCCAACAATCTCCCACTTGCACTTAATCTAATGGTTGAGAAATCTCAAACCCAAATTATTACAGTGCTTCTCATGCTTCTGCTGCGCCAGAGGCTTTGTAAGCGGGTCTGCCAGATTGTCATCTGTATGAACCTTGCAGACTTTGATCTCGCCACGATCAATGATCTCCCGGATCAAGTGAAACCTTCTCTGTATGTGCTTGGACTTCTGGTGCGACCGTGGTTCCTTTGCTTGTGCTATTGCTCCAGTGTTATCACAGAAGATAACCAAAGGATCTGCACTCGAAGGAACAACACCAAGTTCCTGAACGAACTTACGAATCCACACTACCTCCTTAGATGCTTCTGAGGCTGCAACATACTCAGCTTCTGTTGTGGAATCAGCAACAATTGACTGTTTGAAACTTTTCCACACCACTGCACTTCCATTCAAGCTAAAAACATAGCCTGATTGCGATAGGAAATCATCCTGGTCAGATTGGAACGAAGCGTCAGTATATCCTTCAATACTGAGTTCTTCCTGACCTCCATATATCAAGAACATATCTTTGGTCCTCCGAAGATATTTCAAAATGTTCTTGACCGCAATCCAGTGTGCCTTCCCTGGATTACTTTGGAATCGACTGGTCACGCTTAACCCGTAAGCAACGTCTGGGCGAGTACACAACATCGCATACATAATGGATCCAATAGCCGAAGCATAAGGCGCATTGTCCATTTCATCTTTCTCAGTCCGTGTTTGTGGACACTGACTCTTTGAAAGATTCAGACCATGTCTGACTGGAAGATATCCTCTTTTAGAATTCTCTAAATGAAATCTCTCCAGGACTTTATCGATGTAAGTACTCTGGCACAACCCGAGAAGCCTCTTAGATCTATCTCTGTAGATCTTCACACCTAATATATAGGCTGCTTCTCCTAAATCTTTCATCTGGAAACATTTTCTTAACCATGCTTTGACCGCATGTAGTTCAGGAATATCGTTTCCAATGATTAAGATATCATCGACGTAGAGGACTAGGAAAGTAATCACGCTCCCACTAAACCTCTTATATACACACGGGTCATCTTCATTCTTGATGAAACCAAACTTACAGATTGATTCATCAAAACGAATATTCCAGCTTCTTGATGCTTGTTTAAGTCCATAAATGAACTTCTTTAATTTGCATATTTTATGACGATCCGATGGATTAGTGAAACCTTCAGGTTGTGTCATATACACATCCTCTTCTAATTTTCCATTAAGGAAAGCGGTCTTCACATCCATCTGCCAAATCTCATAATCATAATATGCCGCTATCGCGAGAATAATCCGAATAGACTTGAACATAGCTACAGGAGAGAAAGTTTCATCATAATCTATCCCGTAGATTTGTTTGAAACCTTTCGCAACTAGCCTGCCTTTATAGGTAACCACGTTACCATCCATGTCAATCTTCTTCTTGAAGATCCATTTACAGCCTATAGGGATTACTCCCGGAGGCGGATCAACCAAATCCCAAACTTGGTTATCTGACATGGAGTCCATCTCGGCTCGCATAGCTTCAAGCCATCTTGCTGATTCCGGTCCACCGACCGCATCCGCATAAGTGAGGGGTTCATCATCAATGATGTAGACTCCGTCATAGCGCTCAGGCTGTCGACGGATCCTTCCTGATCTTCGCGGTTCCCGTGATATCTGAGCCTCAGGTTGTTCAGTAACCTGATCTACTGGCTCAGGCTCATCCAACTGTGCTTGACTACTTTGTCCTTCATCTGGATTCTCATCCAGCTTTATTTCTCTCCCACTGGCTTCTTGCAGAAGAAATTCTTTCTCAAGAAAAATAGCCATCCGAGCAACAAATACTTTGTTCTCTTTGGGATCGTAGAAATAATAACCCTTAGTTTCCTTAGGGTAACCGACAAAGATACATTTCTCAGATCTGCTCTCTAGTTTCCCAGAGGCGAGCTTTTTGACATAAGCCTCGCAACCCCAGATCTTAATAAATGTCAAGCTCGGCTGTTTCCCATACCATAACTCATATGGAGTATTTGAAACGGCCTTGGATGGCACTCGGTTTAGTACCTTTGCAGCTGTTTCCAGTGCAAATCCCCAAAAGGAGTAAGGTAGAGTAGCCTGACTCATCATAGAACGAACCATATTCAGTAATGTTCTATTTCTCCTCTCGGACACACCATTCCATTGCGGTGTTCCTGGCGGAGTGAGCTGTGAGATAATCCCACACTCCTTCAGATAGTCAGTAAACTCATGACTCAAGTATTCTCCACCTCGATCTGAGCGAAGTGCCTTGATATTTCGGCCTAGCTGATTTTGTACTTCATTTTTGAACTCTTTGAACTTGTCAAAGGATTCACTCTTATGTCTCATAAGATAGACATAACCATACCTACTGAAATCATCAGTAAAGGTAATGAAGTATGAATAGCCACCTCTGGCATGTTTACTAAATGGCCCACACACATCACTGTGAATGAGGTCAAGTAAACCTGAAGCCCTTTGACCTTTGTTGGAAAAAGGAGACTTCGTCATTTTACCCATTAAACAAGCTTTGCATGTATCAAGCTCCTCATAGGAGAATGATCCCAGCAGTCCATAGTCATGCAACCGCTTAATGCGTTTCTTGTTAATATGGCCTAAACGACTATGCCATAGCAAGGTGCTGTCATCAGCATACTTGGCTTTCTTAACATCAATCTGTTGTATAGAACATTCCATGTCCAACATGAATAACCCATTGTTAATCGACCCAGTAGCATAAACAATATTATCAAAATAAATGTAACACTTTGAAATCTTGCATTCAAAGGAAAACCCTTTCCTGACAAGAGCAGGAATAGAGATAATATTCTTAGTTATGCTCGGTACAAAATAACAATTGTCCAGTTCTAATACAAGACCAGATGGTAAAGAGATGTGATAAACTCCTACAGCAACAGCAGCAACCCGTGCCCTGTTTCCTACTCGTAGGTCCACCTCATGCTGTCCCACCTGTCTTCTTCTCTTGAGTTCCTGTACATTTGAACAAATGTGAACTCCACATGCAGTGTCTAACACCCATGAAATAGAAGAAGAAACCATGACTTCACTCACGAAAATACCTGAGCCAGAAGCGAAAGAGTTGCTTCCCTTCTTATCTCCTTGGAGCGATTTACAGTCCTTTTTCCAGTGACCCAGCTGGCCACAATGGAAACATCTGTATTCCTTCGACCGCTTTACTTTTTGCTTCAGAGCCTTGTTGTAGCTCTTGACAGGGGCTTTGCCCTTCTTCCCCTTCTTCTTGTTCCTAGAAGGAACCATGAGGACAGAGGATGAAGGCGTTCCCTTCTCACGAGACTGAGTCTGCTCAGTAGTCAAGAGCATGTTCAGTAACTCTGCTGGCGTACAGTCGATCTTGTTCATATTAAAATTAATAATGAAAGGACCGAAAGAGGCCGGGAGTGAAAGGGGGGTCCCCACAAGGGGGGGCGAAACCCTAATAGGAGGCGCAACAAAAACTCTAGCGGAATCTAGGGTTTCTAAAAGGATCGCATAGCATGTAATATATTCAACTTTCAATGAGAAGCGATTCTTACCATTGCCATCGCTTAGATGGTGTCTTGGAAGGAAAGGCGCAAATGCTCCTTCTCCTAAGGTGACGCACACAATTGATGTCGCCTACTCTTCCTTGGTGCTCCTTGTGCTAGCAAGGCTCCAAGATTGTCTTGCCGAATGGAAAGGGGAGAGATCACCTTGCTTGGCCGAATATTTCCTCTTGTCATCTACACTTCTCCACACGAGAATGCAAGCGCCGAATACTCAAGTTGGCGACAAAGGCGTGAAGAGGCAAGTTTCATGAGGCGTGGTCACGTAAGTGATCATGCTTTCTAAAAATAGAAAGCCTCACCTCCAAATGCGATCATGGGTTTACCCAATCGCAAACTCCTCTTAGATTGAACCATGCGCTCAACCAATGAGCTGGTTCATATCGATTTGGTTCAATAACCAAACAAACCAAGCAATCAGTCCAGACCACAATAAACCCTAAGGCTCTTGATCTGACCGTCGATCTCTTGATGCTCCTGATCTCACCGATCCAGCATCCATTCTCTCAATCGAAGCTTACCGATCTCAAGCCCTAATCAATCAAACATGATCAGACCAGATCTCACTTACAATCAGAGATTAAATCCCTTCAAACTGAACCTGAATAATTCAGTCCACACGATCTGACTTAAGTAAGCCATATCATCAAATTGTGCGACCCTGAGGGTTTCCTTTAAATGTCGGTAACGATAACTCACGTTATCACGATCAGTGAGGGGTATCTAGCAACACATCACTGTCTCCCGATATAAAGGAAAGAGTCTTCCAAGACTACACCCAAACCACAGCACAAGTGTGAATCCAATTCACAAGGCATGCATCTTTCATTTGCCACTGGATGTTCTTATTGGACAAGCGTGTCAAGCTTGTAACTCCAATATGATGAGCATGATTAGATCAGATGAACATAGTCACCTGGGTATGGCCATACTCTTTTCTCAATCATCTCATCCAGGGGGCCCCTTTAGAACATCACACTCCGTAAACAAGGAGACGGCAATCCTATGTCTATCACTAGTGCCCTAACCTGACTCAAGCTCACCATCCAAGATAGTCTATAATCATTATGTTTCAAATGATATTGAACTACCTCAAAACAATGACAATCATCATTTAGAAAAGACAAGTGATCTCAAGTCAGAGGAAATGTGCCACTTGTCGCATTCAAGGATTATTCACATTGTGACGAGCAATTGAATAACCTAGTAGGGTCTGTCCAGTACATCCAATGTACCCATGAGTCTACATCTTATTCCATGCTCAAAGCATCCTATAAGATTAGAACACATATTAGTCTTAACCATATCAAGGCTGTCTCATGTTCACCAAGATATATCGACTAAGGACTTTACTACATGTCAGCCTAGCTGAACAGTACTGAGACATTATTCAGAAGTACACTTATTGCAGCAGACAATATAACAACCTGAATAACAACCATGCCTTTATAAACATAAAAGTTTATACATAATACTGATACAATCCCAAGGCCTCAAACATTAGCCTTAAGGGCATACCCCAACAATCTCCCACTTGCACTTAATCTAATGGTTGAGAAATCTCAAACCCATATTATTACAGTGCTTCACATGCTTCTGCTGCGCCAGAGGCTTAGTAAGCGGGTCTGCTAGATTGTCATCTGTATGTACCTTGCAGACTTTGATCTCGCCACGATCAATGATCTCCCTGATCAAATGAAACCGTCTCTGTATGTGCTTGGACTTCTGGTGCGACCGTGGTTCCTTTGCCTGTGCTATTGCTCCAGTGTTATCACAGAAGATAACCAAAGGATCTGCACTCGAAGGAACAACACCAAGTTCCTGAACGAACTTACGAATCCACACTGCCTCCTTGGATGCTTCCGAGGCTGCAACATACTCGGCTTCTGTTGTGGAATCAGCAACGATTGACTGTTTGAAACTCTTCCACACCACTGCTCCTCCATTCAAGCTAAATACATAGCCTGATTGCGATCGGAAATCATCCTGGTCAGACTGGAACGAAGCGTCAGTATATCCTTCAATACTGAGTTCTTCCTGACCACCATATATCAAGAACATATCTTTGGTCCTCCGAAGATATTTTAAAATGTTCTTGACTGTAATCCAGTGTGCCTGACCTGGATTACTTTGGAACCGACTGGTCACGCTTAACCCGTAAGCGACGTCTGGGCGAGTACACAACATCGCATACATAATGGATCCAATAGCCGAAGCATAAGGCGTATTGTCCATTTCATCTTTCTCAGTCTGTGTTTGTGGACACTGACTCTTCGAAAGATTCAGACCATGTCTGACTGGAAGATATCCTCGTTTAGAATTCTCTAAATGAAATCGCTCCAGCCCGAGAAGCCTCTTAGATCTATCCCTGTAGATCTTCACACCTAATACATAGGCTGCTTCTCCTAGATCTTTCATCTGGAAACACTTTCTTAACCATGCCTTAACCGCATGCATTTCAGGAATGTCATTTCCAATGATCAAGATATCATCGACGTAGAGGACTAGGAAAGTAATCACGCTCCCACTAAACCTCTTATATACACACGGGTCATCCTCGTTCTTGATGAAACCAAATTCAGTGACTGATTCATCAAAACGAATATTCCAGCTCCTAGATGCTTGTTTAAGTCCATAAATGGACTTCTTTAACTTGCATATTTTATGACGATCTGATGGATTAGTGAAACCTTCTGGTTGTGTCATATACACATCCTCATCCAGATTTCCATTCAGGAAAGCTGTTTTCACATCCATTTGCCAGATCTCATAATCATAATATGCTGCTATCGCGAAAAGAATCCGAATAGACTTAAACATGGCTACAGGTGAGAAAGTTTCATGATAATCTATCCCGTAGATTTGCTTGAAACCTTTCCCAACTAGCCTGCCTTTATAGGTAACCACGTTACCATCCATGTCAATCTTCTTCTTGAAGATCCATTTACAGCCTATAGGGATAACTCCCGGAGGTGGATCAACCAAATCCCAGACTTGGTTATCTGACATGGAGTCCATCTCGGCGCGCAAAGCTTCAAGCCATCTCGCTGACTCCGGTCCACTGACCGCATCTGCATAAGTGAGGGGTTCATCATTATCAATGATGTAGACTCCGTCATAGCGCTCAGGCTGTCGACGGATCCTTCCCGATCTTCGCGGTTCCCGTGATATCTGAGCCTCAGGTTGTTCAATAACCTGTTCTACCGGCTCAGGCTCATCCAACTGCGCTTGACCGCGAAAAGAATCCGAATAGACTTAAACATGGCTACAGGTGAGAAAGTTTCATCATAATCTATCCCGTAGATTTGCTTGAAACCTTTCGCAACTAGCCTGCCTTTATAGGTAACCACGTTACCATCCATGTCAATCTTCTTCTTGAAGATCCATTTACAGCCTATAGGGATAACTCCCAGAGGCGGATCAACCAAATCCCAGACTTGGTTATCTGACATGGAGTCCATCTCGGCGCGCATAGCTTCAAGCCATCTCGCTGACTCCGGTCCACTGAGCGCATCCGCATAAGTGAGGGGTTCATCATTATCAATGATGTAGACTCTGTCATAGCGCTCAGGCTGTCGACGGATCCTTCCCGATCTTCGCGGTTCCCGTGATATCTGAGCCTCAGGTTGTTCAATAACCTGTTCTACCAGCTCAGGCTCATCCAACTGCGCTTGACTACTTTGTCCTTGCTCTGGATTCTCATCCAGTTTTATTTCTCTCCCACTGGCCTCTTGCAGAAGAAACTCCTTCTCAAGAAATATGGCCGTCCGAGCAACAAACACCTTGTTCTCTTTGGGATCGAAGAAATAATAACCCTTAGTTTCTTTAGGGTAACCGACAAAGATACATTTCTCAGATCTGCTCTCCAGTTTCCCAGAGGCGAGCTTTTTGACATAAGCTTCGCAGCCCCAGATCATGATAAATGTCAAGCTCGGCTGTTTCCCATACCATAACTCATATGGAGTCTTAGAAACTGCCTTGGATGGCACTCGGTTTAGTACCTTTGTAGCTGTCTCCAGTGCAAATCCCCAAAAGGAATATGGAAGAGTAGCCTGACTCATCATAGAACGAACCATATCAAGTAACGTTCTATTTCTCCTCTCGGACACACCATTCCATTGCGGTGTTCCTGGCGGAGTGAGCTGTGAGATAATCCCACACTCCTTCAGATAGTCAGTAAACGCATGACTCAAGTATTCTCCACCTCGATCAGAACGAAGTGCCTTGATATTTCGGCCTAGCTGATTCTGTACTTCATTCTTGAACTCTTTGAACTTGTCAAAAGATTCACTTTTATGTCTCATCAGATAGACATACCCATATCTACTGAAATCATCAGTAAAGGTAATGAAGTACTGATAGCCACCTCTGGCATGTTTACTAAATGGCCCACACACATCACTGTGTATAAGGTCAAGTAAACCTGAAGTCCTTTGACCTTTGTTAGGAAAAGGTGGCTTCGTCATTTTACCCATTAAACAAGCCTTGCATGTATCAATTTCCTCACAGGAGAATGATCCCAGCAGTCCATGATCATGCAACCGCTTAATGCGCTTCTTGTTAATATGGCCTAAACGACTATGCCATAGCAAGGTGCTGTCATCAGCATACTTGGCTTTCTTAATATCAACATTTTGTATAGAACTTCCATGTCCAACATGAATAACCCATTGTTAATTGAACCAGTTGCATAAACAATATTATCAAAAGATAAAACACACTTTGAAATATTGCATTCAAAGGAAAATCCCTTCCTGACAAGAGTAGGAATGGAGATAATATTTTTAGTAATGCTGGGAACAAAGTAACAACTGTTTAGTTCTAATACAAGCCCAGATGGCAAAGAGATGAAATAGTCTCCTACAGCAACAGCAGCAACCCGTGCCCCGTTTCCAACTCGTAGGTCCACCTCATGCTGTCCCACCTGCCTTCTTCTCTTGAGTTCCTGTACATTTGAACAAATGTGAACTCCACATGCAGTGTCCAACACCCATGAAATAGAAGAAGAGGATATCATGACTTCCGTCACATAAATACCTGAGCCAGAAGCAAAGCTTCCCTTCTTATCTCCTTGGAGCGCTTTACAGTCCTTTTTCCAGTGACCCAGCTGGCCACAGTGGAAACATCTGTATTCCTTTGACCGCTTAACCTTTTGCTTCAGAGGCTTGCTATAACTCTTGACAGGGGCCTTGCCCTTCTTCCCCTTCTTCTTGTTCCTAGAAGGAACCATTAGGACAGAGGTCGAAGGCTTTCCCTTCAGAGTCTCCTCAGTAGTTAAGAGCATATTCAGCAGCTCTGCCGGAGTACAGTCGATTTTGTTCATATTAAAGTTAATAATGAACGCATCGAAAGAGGGCGGGAGAGACTGCAGAATAATGTCTACAGCAAGCTCCTGATTGATGGTATGCCCCAGTTTCTCTAGAGCCTCCTTGTGCCCAATCATCTTGAGCACGTGAGCTCCCACTGGGCTCCCTTCAGCCAGTTTGCTCTGAAAGAAAAGCTTGGTCAAATTATAGCGTTCAGTCCTCGCCTGTGCAGCATACAACATCTTGAGGTTCGCTATAATCTCTATAGCCGACATATCCTCATGCTGTCGCTGCAGCGGTGGCGTCATAGACGCTAGCATCAGGCAAGCGACATCAATGCTATCATTGACGTGATTTTCATAGGCTTCCCGAACCGCCCTTGCGGCGTTCGGAGCGGGCTGAGGCGGTATTACCGTCTCGAGGACATACAGTTTCCTCTCTGCCTTAAGAACAATCTTAAGGTGTCCGAACCAGTCTGAGAAGTTCGGCCCAGCAAACTTCTCCCTTTCCAGTAGGGATCGCACATTGAAGTTCATGGTGTTCGTTGCTGTAGGTATCTACAACAATGCAAGAACAGCAAGGTCAGTATCAATGTCAAGAATCAATCAGGACATAAGAAGGATTCTTTTTCTCACTATTTTATCCGGCTGAAAAATCCAGCAAAACAGCCCGAAAGAGTAGAACTCTTTTAGTGAGATGGGATCCAGATTTCATACTTGGTCTCCGCGTCCCGCTCAGGCGAGATAAGATGCACAGAGAGTACAAGCACTAATCTCTGGTAGGCTGTCCCAGCCAATCGCCAACCCGTGCGATTCCCCTTCATCTGGGCAATCCAGCCGACTGTGCCAACTGAGTTGGTACAACACAGTCTCTGACCCCACAGATGGCTGCCTCCATGTGCTACCATATGCGCCACATATGTAGCCTGCATGGCCAAGCTGACCCGACCTACTCCCTGGACAACCACGTGCTATGCTGAGCAACGAGAAGCGATAAATCCCTTCTCTGTAACACGCAGGTGTAATCCCACACCGTCTGAAGATAGATGGACGTGCCCACTGAGTGGGTACAACACGGCTCCAACGATAATCAGAACAGTGAGGTTTCGCGTCAGAAGGCATACGAGCTTGATATTTTAGCATTGGATTTTAACGGTCTTTTATCTTCTTCACTATCATGCAATTCCTATGGTGATAGCAGAAGATAAATAAATCATGCTGTTCTACTTATTTAAACAATAAAAGAAAGCATGGATCTTATGTGGTAAAAGCCCATAGCCTAAGTAAGACCTTAATTAACTTAAGTCTTCACTTGCTTTTCATCATGGGTCTTTTAGCTGCTCATTTGGCCCAAACCAGGGCCCAAGCACCATTTGCAGCTGAGGTGCGCCCACCAGGGAAAATGCGCCTGGTCCCAGAGTCGAACCCTGGACCTCCCTCCTGGTCAAGCCATTACTGCATGCGCCTCTGCCAAGTGTGCTCTGTGCTCTTGTCTGATTAACTTACAAATTAATCTATCTAGACAAGATTGACACGCAGGTCAATTACACTTTATAAATTAAATACAATGTGATACGCAGATCACAATAATTAATTTACAACTTTAATTTCCAGGCACGCAGGCCCCAGCACAGCACACAATTAACATGGGCAGCCCACATAAGAATAAATAAACATACATAGGCATCAATCAACATGTGATCCAATCATGAAAATTAAATTTCGAAAACCCCATAGGCATCAATTTTAATTTCCTTATTTGCCCTACAACCTTACAACGGTCCATTACTAGGGATCCACTCATTCAACCTAGTTAGATCCACTGCCCTTGCATGCACCAAGTCCTAACTGACTTAAGTCGACCAAAAGGTCAACCATGCATGCGCCAGGGCCGAACAACCCTCATGAGATCTGGCAAGCGGGTGTGACCCCGGGCCTAACTCATGTGTGTTCACTAGTCGTCTCAATCAGACATCGCTACACGCCTGTCTGCAGTCGACCTATAGCCACCAGGTGCTAAACGCACAGGTGCTATCTGGTCAACCCATCAAGGCTGTCAGATGGTCTGATCAGACTGTCTGGATCTAACCTAGGGGATGACTTCAACCCTAATAACCCGTCTAAGGGTTTAAAGCAGGGCCTTAGATCTATAATGAGTCGCGCATGTAATATAAGTTTTTGAGAAAACATACAATATGCGCCAACAAGAAACATGCGCCAAGGAGAAAAAACATCTCTATCAAGCATGTAAAATTCGCCAACCACAACTATCGCATGTAACTTATAGATCTATACATAGGATCACAAAGAAAGCAAACATATTATCATGCAATAATCAGGCTCTGATACCAATTGAAAGGGGGGTCCCCACAAGGGGGGGCGAAACCCTAATAGGAGGCGCAACAAAAACTCTAGCGGAATCTAGGGTTTCTAAAAGGATCGCATAGCATGTAATATATTCAACTTTCAATGAGAAGCGATTCTTACCATTGCCATCGCTTAGATGGTGTCTTGGAAGGAAAGGCGCAAATGCTCCTTCTCCTAAGGTGACGCACACAATTGATGTCGCCTACTCTTCCTTGGTGCTCCTTGTGCTAGCAAGGCTCCAAGATTGTCTTGCCGAATGGAAAGGGGAGAGATCACCTTGCTTAGCCGAATATTTCCTCTTGTCGTCTACACTTCTCCACACGAGAATGCAAGCGCCGAATACTCAAGTTGGCGACAAAGGCGTGAAGAGGCAAGTTTCATGAGGCGTGGTCACGTAAGTGATCATGCTTTCTAAAAAAAGAAAGCCTCACCTCCAAATGCGATCATGGGTTTACCCAATCGCAAACTCCTCTTAGATTGAACCATGCGCTCAACCAATGAGCTGGTTCATATCGATTTGGTTCAATAACCAAACAAACCAAGCAATCAGTCCAAACCACAATAAACCCTAAGGCTCTTGATCTGACCGTCGATCTCTTGATGCTCCTGATCTCACCGATCCAGCATCCATTCTCTCAATCGAAGCTTACCGATCTCAAGCCCTAATCAATCAAACATGATCAGACCAGATCTCACTTACAATCAGAGATTAAATCCCTTTAAACTGAACCTGAATAATTCAGTCCACACGATCTGACTTAAGTAAGCCATATCATCAAATTGTGCGACCCTGAGGGTTTCCTTTAAATGTCGGTAACGATAACTCACGTTATCACGATCAGTGAGGGGTATCTAGCAACACATCACTGTCTCCCGATATAAAGGAAAGAGTCTTCCAAGACTACACCCAAACCACAGCACAAGTGTGAATCCAATTCACAAGGCATGCATCTTTCCTTTGCCACTGGATGTTCTTATTGGACAAGCGTGTCAAGCTTGTAACTCCAATATGATGAGCATGATTAGATCAGATGAACATAGTCACCTGGGTATGGCCATACTCTTTTCTCAATCATCTCATCCAGGGGGCCCCTTTAGAACATCACACTCCTTAAACAAGGAGACGGCAATCCTATGTCTATCACTAGTGCCCTAACCTGACTCAAGCTCACCATCCAAGATAGTCTATAATCATTATGTTTCAAATGATATTGAACTACCTCAAAACAATGACAATCATCATTTAGAAAAGACAAGTGATCTCAAGTCAGAGGAAATGTGCCACTTGTCGCATTCAAGGATTATTCACATTGTGACAAGCAATTGAATAACCTAGTAGGGTCTGTCCAGTACATCCAATGTACCCATGAGTCTACATCTTATTCCATGCTCGAAGCATCCTATAAGATTAGAACACATATTAGTCTTAACCATATCAAGGCTGTCTCATGTTCACCATGATATATCGACTAAGGACTTTACTACATGTCAGCCTAGCTGAACAGTACTGAGACATTATTCAGAAGTACACTTATTGCAGCAGACAATGTAACAACCTGAATAACAACCATGCCTTTATAAACATAAAAGTTTATACATAATACTGATACAATCCCAAGGCCTCAAACATTAGCCTTAAGGGCATACCCCAACAGGGAGAGACTGCAGGATGATATCTACAACAAGCTCCTGATTGATGGTATGTCCCAGTTTCTCTAGAGCCTCCTTGTACCCAATCATCTTGAGCACATGAGCTCCAACTGGACTCCCTTCAGTCAGTTTTCTCTGAAAGAAAAGTTTAGTCAAATTATAGCGTTCAGTCCTTGCCTGTGCTGCATACAGCATCTTGAGGTTTGCTATAATTTCTATAGCAGATAAATCCTCATGCTGACGTTGCAGCTGTGGCGTCATAGACGCTAGCATAAGGCAAGCGACGTCAATGCTATCATTGACATGCTTTTCATAAGCTTCCCGAACCGCCCTTGCGGCGTTCGCAGCGGGTTGAGGCGGTATAGCCGTCTCGAGGACATACAGTTTCCTCTCAGCCTTAAGAACAATCTTAAGGTGTCCGTACCAGTCTGGGAAGTTTGGCCCAGCAAACTTCTCCCTTTGCAGTAGGGATCGCACATTGAAGGCTGTGGTGTTCGTTGCTGCAGTAATCTACAACAATGCAAGAACAGCAAGGTCAGTATCAATGTTAGAATCAATTCAGGACTTAAGAATGATTCTTTTCTCACTATTTTATCTGACTGAAAAATCCAGTAAAACAGTCCGAAAGAGTGAAACTCTTTTAGTGAGATGGGATCCAGATTTCAAACTTGGTCTCCGCGTCCCGCTCAGGCGAGATAAGATGCACAGAGAGTACAAGCACTAATCTCTGGTAGGCAATTCCTGCCAATCGCCAACCCGTGCGATTCCCCTTCATCTGGGCAATCCAGCAGACTGTGCCAACTGAGTTGGTACAACACAGTCTCTGATCCCACAGATGGCTACCTCCATATAGCTACCATATGCTCAGTATGTAGCCTACATGGTCAAGCTGACCCGACCTACTCCCTGGACCACCACGTGCTATGCTGAGCAACGAGAAGCGATAAATCCCTTCTCTGTAACACGTAGGTGTAATCTCACACCGTCTGAAGATAGATGGGCATGCCCACTGAGTGGGTACAACACGGCCCCAACGATAGTCAGAACAGTGAGGTTTCGCGTCAGAAGGCTTACGTGCTTGATATTTAACGTTGGATTTTAACGGTCCTTTTATCTTCTTACTATCATTCAAATCCTATGGTGATAGCAGAAGAATAAATCATGCAGTTATAAAATTACTTAAACAGTAAATTAAAAGCATGATGATCTTATGTGGTAAAAGCCCATTAAGCCTAAGTAAGACCTTAATAAATTTAAGTCTTCACTTGAGCTCTTCTTGGGTCTTTTGCATTTTCTCTGGCCCAACCCGGGCCCAAGCGCCCACTGCAGCTCAGGTGCACCCACCAGGTAAAATGCGCCTGTCCTAGAGTCGAACCCTAGACCTCCCACTGGTGAAGCCACTTGCTGCATGCGCCTCTACCAAGTGTGCTCTGTGCTCATGTCTGATTAAAATATAATTTAATCTACCTAGACATGATTGACACGCAGGTCAATTACACTTTATAAATTAATTAAAATGTGATGTGCAGATCACAATAATAATTTACAAATATTTAATCCAGGCTCGCAGGCCCCAGCACAGCACACATTAAATTTTTGGCAGCCCACATAAGATTAAATAAACACTCACCATGTTATACAAACATCATGTGATCCAATCAAGAAAATAAAATTTTTTGAAAAACCCATTGGCATCAATTTTATTTCCTTATGTGCCCTACTACCTTACAACGGTCCATTAATAGGGATCCACTCATCAGACCTAGTCAGACCCACTTCCCTTGCATGCACCAAGTCCTAACTGACTTGAGTCGACCTAATGGTCAACCATGCATGCGCTGGGCTGAACGACCCTCATGAGTTCTGGCAAGCGGGTGTGACCCCGGGCCTAACTCATGAGCGTTCACTGGTTGTCTCAACCAGACATCGCTACACGCCTGTCTGCAGTCGACCTATAGCCACCTCATGCTCGCGCATAGGTGCCATCTGGTCGACCCATCTAGGCTGTCAGATAGTCTGATCAGACTGTTGGGTCTAGACTCGAGTGATGACTTCAACCCTAATAACCCGTCTAAGTTTTTGAAGTAGGCGCTTAGATCTAATGATAGGCGCGCAAGTAAATGAGTTTTCACAAAAACTACAACATGCGCAAATGAAAAACATCATACATGCGCCAATGAAAAACATAGATATTTAAGCATGTAGTTCACGGCATGATGATAAACCTTAGAGCTAAGCATAAGCGCAAACATGGATCACACATTAATATCAAGCAATCATATGATCATATGAAAACAAGCTCTGATACCAATTGAAAGTCCCTAAGGGGCGGGGTCGAAACCCTAATAGGCGCATATCAGAGGATTCTTAGCAGAAGAATCTAGGGTTTCTAAGGATCGGTTTGCATATATCTATGATCAACTTGAATAGATCGATAAAGATTCTTACCAATGCCATTTCTTGGATGGCGACTTGGAAGCAGAGAGTGATGCCGCTCTCCTCCAAAGCAGACGCACACAAGATGGGTGATCGCCTACTCCTTGTCGATCCTTGTGCTAGCAAGGCTCCAAGGTCTCCTGATCACGTGAAGGGAGAAGAGATAATCTCTTTTGCTTGGCCGAGTCCACCTCTTGTCGTCAACCTCTACACACGAGAGAGTGAGTCGTAGTGAGCAATAGGGGGCGAGAGGCGAGAATAGGGAGAGCTACTCGAACGTGAGGCGTGGTCTCATTTTGAGATCATGGCTTCTAAAAATAGCAAGCCACCACATGCGATCATGTGTTCACACCAAGTGAACGATCGCAACTTCCTCTACCCTTGAACCATGCGCTCACTTGATGAGCCAGTTCATTTCATTTGGTTCAAAGACCAAAATAAACCAAGCCTTGATCTAGATCACATTAAACCAAAAGGCTTAAGATCTGACCATTCATCTCTTGATGCTCTTGATCTCACCGATCTAGCATCCAATCTCTCGATCGAAGCTTACCGATCTCAAGCCCTAATCAATCAAACATGATCAGACCAGATCTCACCTACAATCAGAGATTAAATCCCTTTAAACTGAACCAAAACAATTCAGTCCACACGATCTGACATAAGTAAGCCATATCATCAAATTGTGCGACCCTAAGGGTTTCCTTTAAATGTCGGTAACGATAACTTACGTTATCACGATCAGTGAGGGGTATCTAGCAACACATCACTGTCTCCCGGTATAAAGGAAAGAGTCTTCCAAGACTACACCCAAACCACAGCACAAGTGTGAATCCACTTCACTAGGCATACATGTTTCCTTTGCCACTGGATGTTCTTATTGGACAAGCGTGTCAAGCCTGTAATTCCAATATGATGAGAATGATTAGATCAGATGAAACATAGTCATCTGGGTATGGCCATACACTTTCTCAATCATCTCATACAGGGGGCCCCTATAGAACATCACACTCCTTCCAAGGAGACGGCAATCCTATATCTATTACTAGCGCCCTAACATGACTCATGCTCATTATCCAAGATAGTCTATAACCATTATGTTTCAAATGATATTGAACTACCTCAAAACAATGCCAATCATCATTTAGAAACACAAGTGATCTCAAGTCAGAGGAAGTATGCCACTTGTTTGCATATAAGGATTATTCACATTGTGACAAGCAATTGAATATCCTAAGTAGGGTCTGTCCAGTACATCCAATGTACCCATGAGTCTACATCTTATTTCATGCTCGAAGCATCCTATAAGATTAGAACACATATTAGTCTCAATCATATCAAGGCTGTCTCATGTTCACCAAGATATCTCGACTAAGGACAACTGCATGTCAGCCAAGCTGAACAGCTTTGAGACATTATTCAGAAGTATACATATTGCAGCAGATAATGTAACAACCTGAATAACAACCATTGCCTTTATAAACATTGAGTTTATACATGATACTGATATAATCCCAAGGCCTCAAACATTAGCCTTATGGGCATACCCCAACATTTCTGCAGCAGTTTTTCTTGACTAATCTGATTAGCAGTTTTGCAGCAAGTTTTTAAGGTACTTTAATGACTTGAAACCCTGATTTTTCACTTGGAATATAAAGAACATGTGTTGTTCTATCCCGTGGATGAGTTATTTTCATGAAAATATTTTCTGATCATTCTAGGACACATGACAACTTTTCGAATTTGATTAACTTTTGTGCAGTTTTTGTAGTTTTGTAATCTAAGTAGCCTTCTTTCTGTTGATACCCTAAATTCCTGATAGATTTTAATCCTTTGATTTTTATACATCTGGAAAGAACACGTTTTATTCTACCACATGGTTCTGTCCGTTTTCTTATTGGATCATTAAATCTTATTTTTGGGTATGGTTACTTTTCTTAAAATATTCACTGGCTGCACTGTTTGCTTTCTACATGTTATAGCTTCTTTTGCCTCCAGATCCAGAAATCTTCAAGAGCAACTATCTTCCACCTCTAGCCACCACTGCATTTGCCTCTGACATCACTGTTTCCAGCCGTCGACACTGGATTATACCATCTGCAGATTCTTACTTCTTCTACTGCCTCTATTTCCATTGATTAGATTTATTTATGCAGTAGACTCTTTATTAGTGACTGATTTTTTTTTATCTATGCACCATTATTTCTGGCACCCACCAGCCAACGATCTCACATCCAGGACTGTATTCTCTAGCAGGCCACTAGAGATTACTCACTCTACTGTCGGCACCATCACCATCATTGCTAGCAGCTTTTCAGATAGCATATGTTCTACCTCTGCTTCTTGCCTTCTCGACTCTTTCCACCGGCATCCTCTTCAGACCTCCGGTGACATCTCTGATTCTCTCTTGAGAAAATTATTTTTATCATTATTATTTTTAGAGACTATTTTTAGACTGAGCCTTATGTATCTTAAATTGTGCAGGTAAAATTTTCAAAAGGCACATCCTTAGACCTTGCAGCATCTGCCCAGACACTATTTTTGGTCTGAGCCTTATGTAATTTTGGTCAGAGCTTGCTATATAGTTTTGTGAGTATCATTTGCACTCTCTTGTTCATGATTATTTCATATGGTTGCATCTTTGATTTACTTTAGATGTATCACTCATTAAGATTTCTACTCGATATGGTCTCTTGAATCTATCATTTTACACTTTTGAACATTATTATTTGAGTTTGATGCTTCTACACCTCTATAACCACCGACGCTGCTATTCTGTTTCACATGCTTATCTTTCTTTTCGATGAGGTTGTATGATGATTATGATGATACTGATTTCTACTATTTCGATGGGGTTGTATTATGATATTTTGATATTCTGATGAGCTATCTTTGATATGGTTGTAGTATACATGATGATATATTTAGTGTTTACGATGATATTTTGTGATGATGATGAGTATATTCTTGTTTTATATTGTTGATGACTTGATTGATTGATGATGAATGGATTCAAATTCATGATTAGAGAAAAACCCTATCATGTTAGATTTACTTCTTCAATGCATATCTATCTCTGAAATTTGACATTGGTTGATGCATGAAATTCTGGGTAGATGTATTATTTGAGGAATAAGATCTAAGGTGAACCTATTCTTTTGAATAAAATGAGTATATGAGTATGATTTGAGAATTGAGATCAATTGATCAACCTACTAGATGTTTAGTTTATTTTTCTATTTGTTGGGAAATAAGAATCCAAGATCCATAAAAATAGTGAGAGACTCCCCTACTTGGCACTATGTAAAATTGATGGTGGTACCTAAGACATGGGTTGAAGTCTATGCATGAAAAATAATGAGAGATAAAAAGAATAAGACTCCTCTACTCGGCACTATGCAAAATTGATAGTGGTACCGAAGATAAGAGTTGAAGTCAAAAATAAAAAGTGTGTATCTAAGTGGGTACATGCCATCTTTACAAAAACAAACAAAATGCATAAAAAAAAGAAAAAAAAATATGTGTGGAAAAAGATCTTGGAAACCTAATTCTTGTAAACAAAAGGATGATAGATTTGAACTGAAAACTGAGTGAAATCATGAGATTGAAAATTTTATTTATTATACAAGTTGCAAAGTTTTATTTAATTGAGTTGTGGATCTAGAGGATTGAATTCTAAGAATGATATGTTTATTTGAAGTTTTGTGAAACAATTGATGGAATTTTTCATTGATGATTGTATTTTAGAAATTTATTGAGCATGAAAAGGTTATTCTTTTAATCAATTTTTGATTTTTGCTTGAGGACAAGCAAAGTTTGAGCCTTATGTATTTGATGACACCAAAATATATAGTATATTTTGTATCATTTTATATATCTTTTCAAGCTCAATTGAAGATCTTTTGCTTATTCTTATGCCAAAATTATCAAATATTGCAAAATCTACTTCTATTTTGGTTTTTCATGATTTTCAGGTAAAAAGGCACTATTTTGAGGCATTTTCAAGCAAAATCGAAGACATAGAAGAGTTACCATCATCAAGAGGAGATCACCCGACAAATTTCATGCAAATCGAAGCAACTGCCCGAAATACAGTAGTGCCGTATTTTATATTACGGTACCGTATTTCAGTACGATACCGTAATATCAGAGCACTGCCGTAATTTGGTGGATTTTCATATCAAAAAGCTTCCCTGATTTTACGACACCGCCGTAAAGAATTACACGGGCCGTATTTTGGAGCGCTTCAGAACAGAGAGATTCACTGAAATTATAGTACTGCCGTAAACCATTTTACGGTGTCGTATTCCTCAGAGATTTCAGACTAGAGAACTCGTCCGATTTTACGGCACTACCATTATACCTTTTACGGGTCGTAATTTTGACAAAGGGTTCACAGACCCAAAATACGGCACTGCCGTAAAATAAAACACGACCGTATTATCTTCCTGGACGCGTGACTTTTTCGGGCCGAATCTTGCGCGGACTATAACTTTTGATCCAGAGCTCCAAATTGAGATCTCGTCTTTAAGAAGAGAACACACACGAAGTGAAAGCCCTAATTTTTATCCAGTATTGAGAGAGCAATCGACAGAAGGGCGCTTAGGGTTTGGCTTTGCGCCGAGAGGCGTGGAGGCCACCACAGGCCATGATTTTCACACAAAAACTTCGGCTGGAGGAGGAGACAATACCCCAGAAGTTTTAGAGGAAAAAGAGTTCAGTCGGAGGAGGAACCAACGAAAGAAGGGGCATGACACTATTCACAACGTGTTTTGGAGCCAATTATGGCTGTAATTTCTATTACAGCCGTGTTGTAACGTTGTTTCTTCTTCTTCTTTGATTTCTAAACACTTTGATACTATGGCTTATTGTATTTCTCTTTCCATGCTAGCTTAATCATATTTTGGGACATGGGTGTAATTCACTTTGATTTCTTAATGATTAGATAACTCTTATTTTCGTCAGAATAGTTTTATTATGATGATTCTGCTTATTTGATTATTTGTCTTTGATTCTCCATAGATTGATGTTATTATTCATGTTTTAGAGTTCTCGCAAAAAGGACCGAAAGGTGATTTGCTTGAGAACATGGAACCCTAGAATTGCATGTTAGGAACTCTCTTAGGTTAGTTCTTAATTATTTGATTTTAGTGATCTTATTGCCGTGATGATAATTTGAATCTAGGGTAGAGTTGAGTTGTCAAACGTGGAGATCTTGCACGAAAGTGAGGATAGGAACATTGGAGAACCATAAGTAGAACTTGTGTTGAGTCTCGGATGTACGAAAGTGATCCTTGAGATTCCACTTGAGACAATCAACTTAGAATTCGGATGCACGAAATTGATCTCGAGTTCTTTGATTGATGATTTACTTATCTTTAGCATTGGGATAGATCTTGCACGAAAGCGAGGATTAGTCCCTGCATGATTGTCTGCATGAAAGTGAGATGATCCCTTTATGAAATAAATTAAGTCTTTATATGATAAGATTAGTCTGACGACCTTTTATTTAAATATAGTCATTATAATTAAGGAGGATGAAACCCTAGTCCCAATGTTTCTCTCTGATTAACTGATTTCGTGTGTTTCCCATTATTGCTTTGCTATTATTCGATTGCTTAGCTATTAAGAATACAACTATTTGGTACTTAACAATAAGGTCTCTGTGGTTCGATATTTTTGTTTATTACTTCGAGTATCTGTGCACTTGCGGATCACAATAAGTTTTTGGCGCCGTTGCCGGAGACCTTAGTTTATTTATTATCAAAATAGTTGTTAGTATTGCTAGACTAGGTTTTATTTATTTTAGATTTAACAAGTTTATGATGCAGATGTATGAAATACATAACAACGACCATGCCTGGATGTATACCGCAAATGAATGTGACATAAATCGGACTAGCCACAGGTCCTAGGGCATATACACCAACACTAAGGACATGAGTTGAAGTCTAATATCATAATTAGCTATTGGAGTTTTGCATCCTAAATAATACATTTGAGTTAATCCCAACAAGTTGATTTGGATGGATTGGAATAGCATGAGTAATGTGTATGCTTGATTAAGTTCTCTGTTTACAGTTGGCGGAGTTCTTTGACTTCTAGAAATTATGGAATCAAACTATTGAACGTTCAAAACACCTAATCACTTGATTTCTTCTGATTAGATCTGGGATAACTAGTAGATGTTTTTTTGATTTGGATGCTTGTTTTTAACCTGAAGGATTATCTTTATACCTTTCAGGCAATTCACTCTATTTTATTGCTTGAGGACAAGCAAAAATTGAAGTCTAGGAGTATTTAATGTCTTGCATTTTAATTATAATTTCTAGTATTATTTCATCTCAAATTTAGGTCTATTTTAATGTTTTTATACACCAATGAGACTTATTTACTTGATTGTTTCAGAATCTTCACTTTTTCTCGTTTTTGTGGAATTTCAGGTAAAATCACCTAATATTGAAGTCTTTTAAGATTCTAAAGTCATGGGGTGATTCCTTACGAGAAGACGAAGCTGCACGTCAAATTTGGGTCCACTCCGAGCTACTTTAAAAAATACGGCCAGGTGAACCCGGTGGGGTTCACCGGTGCTTTCACAGGATGTATGGAAATTCACATAACACATCACGGCTTGCCTGTGCTTTTGGTGTTCACTCGTGATTCTCTCGGAGGAGGCTTGCGTGGAAACATACAGGAGACTTCACAGCCTGGTGAACCCCGTGGGGTTCACTGGTTATTCTTACACGAAAAAACTGTACAATAGGCTTCACAGCCAGGTGAACCCGGCGGGGTAGACCCGTGATCATGACTCTGCAGTCTGACCTTCACTTAGTTTTTCTTCGATTCCGAGCCCTAGAAAAATCCAAAAAAGGCTAGAAAATATGTTTTGGAAAGCTAATAGAGAGGCGAATCCAAAGAATATAAAAGCCCTTTTTATTATTGCCCAATTATCAAGAAACTAGCACACAATCCAGCTAGGGTGAACGGAAGAGGTGACACAGCATTTTTGGGGCGATTTCATGAGATTGGAGCGTCAGATCTTCATGATTTTTAGGGATCTTGTTTGGTTCATCCTCTCCTTCCTCTCCAAAATGTTTTGTAGCAATTTTCCTAATATTTTAGAGAGAATTATATGAGCATTCATGACTATTGGAGCGTCAGATCTTCACGATTTTTAGGGATCTTGTTCGGTTCATCCTCTCCTTCCTCTCCAAAACGTTTTGTAGTAATTTTCCTAATATTTTAGAGAGAGTTGTATGAGCTTTGCTGACTATTGTAGTGTAAAACCCTTTTCGGGACTTGGTTGAAGCCCATTGATGAATTATTTCAAGTAATCTTAACTTATTCTGTTACTTTGAAGTTTGTTTGAGCATATTTTACCTTGTTGTAGTTATTTCATGATATTGCTTTGGCCACGTAGTATCGTGTGGTAGTTGACGCGATCCTGACCGAGAGGAGGATCATGTTGGCAGATTCCCTAGGTAAAACTTGTGAATTCTTGATACGAGAGTGCTTGGGCTCGAGGGTAACATAATCGTCCATCGAACTCATTGGGTTTATCTAGAACGATCCACAACGAGAGCAAGAGATCGTTCTGGATAAGCATCAGGGTGTACCGACTGAGATGGGGCATCCTATACTTTTGGGAGGATTCCATAAGCTATATTACGAAGTCCTGATCTCTCTCATACAGATAACCTCCTCATCGTTGCGTTTGATCTTTTGTTTTGTTTATTGATCGCAAAAACCCCATTTTGAATCACTTAGCTATTGAGACTTAGACTTTCTAGTACTGAACCTTGCTCCCTTTGGGTTCGACAACCTTTTATATTACTTCGATATTACCGTGCACTTGCGGAACGTGTCACAAGGATCTAAATCTACTTGAATATTTTATTTTCAATGTCAACAACAACGGTGTTCTATTGATCTTCACAGTGCATAATCTTAATACAAATGGGAAAAACTCTTTAATTTCCAATAAACACTAACAGTCTCCTAATTCTCTCTAATCATTATTATCTGGCAACCTCATCCCAAAATTACAAAAGAATATTGAATAATGATAATCATTTGCACATGAATCAAACAACATAAAAATGATATTAGAATATTCAATAATGATCATCATTTGCACATGAATCAAACAACATCCTTTTGGTGATTACATAAATGTCACAAAATACACCAAGGCCTTAGAAGAGGTATGTTGTATCTTGTGCAAACAACTAGATTCATATACTGTAAGCACCACTACACACCATTGCCTGATGTATCTTAGATCCCCCTTCCAATACCACTTTGTTTTTCATCTTAAAGCTTATTCAAACTATCCTTGTCTTTGTGAGGGATCAAATGTCAATCGAATAACCATTGCTTCTCTATTTACCTTATTTTGTAGATCATTCAGGTTGAAGTTCCTTAGAAGATTAAGAATAAACTCTTCTAATTCATGTGGAGTAGGCAAACTTATTTTCCATGCCCAATTTATTATGCATTTTGACCTATGCCATGTGAAATGAAAACTTTCAATTTTTTTAAAATTGATCCATTTAAAAGAATGTTCAATTATTTTAGTAAATAAAATGCAATTATTTTTGCAACCCTAAAAAATTTAAATACCATTATTTGATATAAAACCTACAAACATAATGAAATAGATACTATCTCTAAGAGTACTATAAATGAATAATTAACCAGATGATGTATATCGTACAAGGCAAGGAGCATACAAGGAGTTAAACCTTTTCACTAAAATAAACATGCAACTAAAGAACTTGAGTCTCTAAATCTTTAACAATAAGGTTGAAATCCTCATTCCATATAGCATTCAAGGTAAACATCTTAATTGATGTTGTCCCTCTTTTTGTACTAAAAAAAATCATTTATTTCACGTCCACATGCAAAATTTTGGCCAGGTGTTGACGCCA
Organism: Costus lasius; assembly: GCA_027563935.2. NCBI lineage: Eukaryota > Viridiplantae > Streptophyta > Magnoliopsida > Zingiberales > Costaceae > Costus > Costus lasius. The sequence goes on along the minus strand of JANVAS020000016.1, from coordinate 116,348 downwards.
ATTTTCTAACAATAATTAATAGGATCTTGTATATCTAGCATGATTTGCAAAATGATTTGCTACCCTATTTGCGATTCTAAGAATTTAGATTATCATTATTCTATTGAATTGACAGGTTAGAGAGTGAATCTCTCCTTGGATATTTCGAATCTCATCTAAAAGTACAATTTGACAATTGATCTTATGTATTTCTTATCCAGTAAGAATAGCTTCTCATGTAAAAACTAGAGGGGATTTTTAATTACTATAGGCTAAATAAATGGGGCATTATTTGGGGTAATTTTTAAGGCAATGTCGCTATGCTCAAACTGAGGCAAATGAAATGCCTATGCAACATTGAAAATTTTTTCAATGAATTGTTTCACCATGAGTTTATAGTTGCCCTATGTTATTATCAAGGTTCTAAATCTACTTGAATATTTTATTTTCAATGTCAACAACAATGATGTTCTTGTTGGGGTATGCCCTTAAGGCTAATGTTTGAGGCCTTGGGATTCTTTCAGTATCATGTATAAACTCTTATGTTTATAAAGGCAATGGTTGTTATTCAATTTGTTACATTGTCTGCTGCAATAAGTGTGCTTCTGAATAATGTCTCAATGCTGTTCAGCTAGGCTGACATGCAATGAAGTCCTTAGTCGAGATATCTTGGTGAACATGAGACAGCCTTGATATGATTGAGACTAATATGTGTTCTAATCTTATAGGATGCTTCGAGCATGGAATAAGATGTAGACTCATGGGTACATTAGATGTACTGGACAGACCCTACTAGGATATTCAATTGCTTGTCACAATGTGAATAATCCTTGTTTGCAACAAGTGGCATAATGTCCTCTAACTTGAGATCACTTTTGTTTCTAAATGATGATTGTCATTGTTTTGAGGTAGTTCAATATCATTTGAAACATAATGGTTATAGACTATCTTGGATAATGATCATGAGTCATGTTAGAGCACTAGTGATAGATATAGGATTGCCGTCTCCTTGTTTAAGGAGTGTGATGTTCTAAAGGGGCCCCCCTGGATGAGATGATTGAGAAAGTGTATGGCCATACCCAGGTGACTATGTTCATCTGATCTAATCATGCTCATCATATTGGAGCTACAGGCTTGACACGCTTGTCCAATAAGAACATCCAGTGGCAAAGGAAACAAGTATGCCTTGTGAAATAGATTCACACTTGTGCTGTGGTTTGGGTGTAGTCTTGGAAGACTCTTTCTTTTATATCGGGAGACAGTGATGTGTTGCTAGATACCCCTCACTGATCGTGATAACGTAAGTTAAAGGAAACCCTCAGGGTTGCACAATTTGATGATATGGCTTACTTAAGTCAGATCGTGTGGACTGAATTGTTTTTGGTTCAGTTTAAAGGGATTTAAACTCTGATTGTAAGTGAGATCTGGTCTGATCATGTTTGATTGATTAGGGCTTGAGATCGGTAAGCTTCGATCGAGAGAGTTGATGCTAGATCGATGAGATCAAGGGCATCAAGAGATGAACGGTTAGATCATGAACCTTAGGGTTTTAGGTGATCTGGACCAAGGCTTGGTTTGATTTGGTCTTTGAACCAAATTGGGTTGAACCGAATGGCTTGAACCGGTTCACATAGGTGAACGAATGGTTCAAAGGCTTGATGGCGCTTTGGGTGGTTTGCCTTGAATGAGCGCATGGTTCATGAATGCGTGAACGCATGAAGTGAAGTTTTTACTATTTTTGGAAGAGGCGTTTTCCAAAATAGTTAACTCACCTCACGTTCGAGAGCACTCATCCTATTCTCGCCCTTTTTGCCTCTTCCTCTCGACGTCTTCGCGTGTGGAGAAAGGGTGGACGACAAGGAGAGACTCGGCCAAGCTAGAGACATCATCTCTTCTCCCTCAAGCGATCAGGATTCTTGGAGCCTTGCTAGCACAAGGAGTAGGCTAAGTCTCATCTCGTGTGCGCACACTTTGGAGGAGAACCTCATCGTCCTCTTGCTTCCAAATCTCCATCCAAGCGATGGCCATGGTATGAATCTCTTCCAATCTATGCAAGTTTATATAAGTTGATCAATGAAACATACATGCGATCATTGAAACCCAAGCTTCCGCAATGAAAAATTTTACACATGCGCCTATTAGGGTTTCGCTCCCCCTTGAAGGGGACTTGCAATTGGTATCAGAGGCAAGTTCTATGTATGTTCATTTGATTGCTTATTTGTGATCCTTGTTTGCGCTTGCTAAGAGTAGATCTAATTACATGCCGAAAACTACATGCTAGTTTGAGAACTTAGATGTATGTTTATTTATGATTTGCGCATGTATGATGTGTTGGCGCATGCTATAGAGTTTTATCAAAACTTAACTTGCGCGCCCCTACCTTAGATCTAAGCGCCTACTATAAACCCTTAGACAGGTTGATGGGGTTGAAGTCATCTTCTAGGTTAGATCCAAATAGTCTGATCAGACCATCTGACAGCCTAGATGGGTCGACCAGATGGCACCTATGCGCAAGCATGAGGTGGCTATAGGTCGATTGCATTACAGGCGTGTAGCGAGGTCTGATTGAGACAACCAGTGAACGCACATGAGTTAGGCCCGGGGTCACACCCGCTTGCCAGAACTCATGAGGGTTGTTCAGCCCTTGGCGCATGCATGGTTGACCATTAGGTCAACTCAAGTCAGTTAGGACTTGGTGCATGCAAGGGCAGTGGATCTGACTAGATATGATGAGTGGATCCCTATCAATGGACCGTTGTAAGGTTGTAGGGCACATAAGAAAATTAAAATTGATGCCAATGGGTTTTCAAAAATTTTATTTTCTTGTTAAAGGATCACATGTTGATTGGATGCCATGATATATGTTTTTTTCATCTTATGTGGGTTGTCCTTTTAATGTGTGCTGTGCTGGGGCCTACGAGCCTGGATTAAAATTGTAAATTTATTTTTATTGTGATCTGCGAATCACTTTTTAATTAATTTATAAAATGTAATTGACCTGCGAGTCAATCTTGTCTAGATAGATTAAATTGTAATTTAATCAGACAAGAGCACAGAGCATACTTGGCAGAGGCGCAGCAGCTTGAGGTTTGACCAGGTGGGAGGTCTAGGGTTCGACCCTATGACAGGCGCATTTACCTGGTGGGCGCACCTGAGCTGCATTTGGCGCTTGGGCCCTAGGTTGGGCCAGACAAGATAAAAGACCCATGAAGAAAGCTCAAGTGAAGACTTAAGTGAAAATTAAGGTCTTACTTAGGGTTAATGGGCTTTTACCACATAAGATCATCATGCTTTCTTTTATTGTTTAAATAATTAGAATTGCATGATTTATTTATCTTCTGCTATCACCATAGGGTTTGCATGATAGTTAAGAAGATAAAAGACCATTAAAATCCAACGCTATAATATCAAGCACGTAAGCCTTCTGACGCGAAACCTCACTGTTCTGACTATCGTTGGAGCCGTGTTGTACCCACTCAGTGGGCACGTCCATCTATCTTCAGACGGTGAGGGATTACACCTGCGTGTTACAGGGAAGGGATTTATCGCTTCTCGTTGCTCAGCATAGCACGTGGTGGTCCAGGGAGTAGGTCGGGTCAACTTGACCATGTAGGCTACATATGGGGCATATGATAGCACATGGAGGCAGCCATCTGTGGGATCAGAGACTGTGTTGTACCAACTCAGTTGGCACAGTCTGCTGGATTGCCCAGATGAAGGGGAATCGCACGGGTTGGCGATTGGCAGGGATAGCCTACTAGAAATTAGTGCTTGTACTCTCTGTGCATCTTATCTCGCCTGAGCGGGACGCGGAGACCAAGTATGAAATCTGGATCCCATCTCACTAAAAGAGTGTTACTCTTTCGGACTGTTTTAATGGATTTTTCAGTCAGACAAAATAGTGAGAAAAGAATCATTCTTAAGTCCTGAATTGATTCTTAACATTGATACTGACCTTGCTGTTCTTGCATTGTTGTAGATTCCTGCAGCAACGAACACCATGAGCTTCAATGTGCGATCCGTACTGGAAAGGGAGAAGTTTGTTGGGCCAAACTTCTTAGACTGGTACGGACACCTTAAGATCATTCTTAAGGCTGAGAGGAAACTATATGTCCTCGAGACGGCTATACCGCCTCAACCCGCTCCGAACGCCGCAAGGGCGGTTCGGGATGCCTATGAAAAGCATGTCAATGATAGCATTGATGTCGCTTGCCTGATGCTAGCGTCTATGACGCCACCGCTGCAGCGTCAGCATGAGGATATGTCTGCTATGGAAATCATAGCAAACCTCAAGATGCTATATGCTGCACAGGCGAGGACTGAACGCTATAATTTGACCAAGCTTTTCTTTCAGAGCAAACTGACTGAAGGGAGTCTAGTGGGAGCTCATGTGCTCAAGATGATTGGGCACAAAGAGGCTCTAGAGAAACTGGGGCATACCATCAATCAGGAGCTTGCTGTAGACATTATTCTGCAGTCTCTCCCGGCCTCTTTTGATCCGTTCATTATTAATTTTAATATGAACAAGATCGACTGTACACTTGCAAAGTTGCTGAATATACTCTTGACTACAGAGGAAACTCTAAAGGGAAAGCCTTCAACCTCTGTCTTGATGTTTCCTTCCAGGAATAAGAAGAAGGGGAAGAAGGGCAAAGCCCCTGTCAAGAACTACAGCAAGGCTCTGAAACAAAAGGTGAAGCGGTCGAAGGACAACAGATGTTTCCATTGTGGCCAGCTGGGTCACTGGAAAAAGGACTGTAAAGCGCTCCAAGGAGACAAGAAGGGAAGCATCGCTTCCGGCTCAGGTATTTTCGTGACTAAAGTCATGATATCCTCTTCTTCTATTTCATGGGTGTTGGACACTGCATGTGGAGTTCACATTTGTTCAAATGTACAGGAACTCAAGAGAAGAAGACAGGTGGGACAGTGTTGGGGTATGCCCTTAAGGCTAATGTTTGAGGCCTTGGGATTCTATCAGTATCATGTATATAAACTCATATGTTTATAAAAGCAATGGGTATTATTCAGTTTGTTACATTGTCTGCTGCAACAAATGTGCTTCTGAATAATGTCTCAATGCTGTTCAGCTAGGCTGACATGCTATATGTCCTTACTCGAGATATCTTGGTGAACATGAGACAGCCTTGATATGGTTAAGACTAATGTGTGTTCTAATCTTATAGGATGCTTCGAGCATGGAATAAGATGTAGACTCATGGGTACATTGGATGTACTGGACAGACCCTACTAGGATATTCAATTGCTTGTCACAATGTGAATAATCCTTGTATGCAACAAGTGGCATACTTCCTCTGACTTGAGATCACTTGTGTTTCTAAATGATGATTGTCATTGTTTTGAGGTAGTTCAATATCATTTGAAACATAATGGTTATAGACTATCTTGGATAATGATCATGAGTCAGGTTAGGGCACTGGTGATAGATATAGGATTGCCGTCTCTTTGTTTAAGGTGCATGATGTTCTATGGGGCCCCCCCTGGATGAGATGATTGAGAAAGTGTATGGCCATACCCAGGTGACTATGTTCATCTGATCTAATCATGCTCATCATATTGGAGTTACAGGCTTGACACGCTTGTCCAATGAGAACATCCAGTGGCAAAGGAAACTTGTATGCCTTGTGAAATGGATTCACACTTGTGCTGTGGTTTGGGTGTAGTCTTGGAAGACTCTTTACTTTATATCGGGAGACAGTGATGTGTTGCTAGATACCCCTCACTGATCGTGATAATGTGAGTTATCGTTACCGACATTTAAAGGAAACCCTCAGGGTCGCACAATTTGATGATATGGCTTACTTAAGTCAGATCGTATGGACTGAATTGATTAAGTTCAGTTTAAAGGGATTTAGACTCTGATTGTAAGTGAGATCTGGTCTGATCATGTTTGATTGATTAGGGCTTGAGATCGGTAAGCTTCGATCGAGAGAATTGATGCTAGATCGGTGAGATCAAAAGCATCACGAGATGAACGGTTAGATCAGGAACCTTAGGGTTTAAGACGATCTAGACCAAATCGATTGGGCTATTTTGATTTGGTCTTTGAACCAAATTGAGTTGGGTCAATGAGATTAAACCGGTTCAAGAGAATGAACGCATGGTTCAATCTTTGAAGCGTTATTGTCGGTTATGAAGAAGTGGGCGCATGCTCTTCATAGCTTGCTATTTTTAGTAAGTCTTCATGCGCCACCTCTCTTAAACGCCAATACGTTTTGACTCTTGCTCTCGACGCTCTCTCGAGGGTGAAAAAGCTTCCTTCACGTCTTGGAGAGGTCTCGGCCAAGTGGAAGAAGACATCTCATCCCTTTGATTCGATAAAAGACCCTTGAAGAACCTTGCTAGCACAAGGATCTCAAGGAGTAGGCGGCATCACCTTGTGTGCGCACCTTTTGGAGGAGTTTCATTCGAATCTCTTCTTCCTTGACGCCATCCAATAGAAATGGCTATGGTATGATTCCTAACTATAAGAGGTTGATCATATAAACATATATGCGATTATTGTTGAAACCCTAGCTTCCCATGCGAAAACTTTCTTTTGCGCCACCCTTAGGGTTTCGGCCCCCCTAGATTTAGGGGTCTTACAATTGGTATCAGAGCATGCGGTTGTTATATGTCTATATGATTGCTTCATGTTGTGTGATCCTTGTTTGCGTTGCTTACATCTACTTTATCACATGCGAAAATACATTCTATGCTATTAGATGTTGGCGCATGTGTGATGTGCATGTTATATTGTGTTGGCGCTTGTTAGGTTTTTGTTTGTCAAAAATTATATCATCTTGCGCGCTTCACTTAGATCTAAGCGCCTACTGTAAACCCTTAGACGGGTTGATGGGGTTGAAATCATCCTCTAGGTTGGATCCAAATAGTCTGATCAGACCATCTGACAGCCTAGATGGGTCGACCAGATGGCACCTCTGCGCAAGCATGTGTTGGGAGTCCCCTTCAAGGGGGAGCGCAAGCTGATGAAACCCCTTTCAAGAAGGGGGCGCAAAACCCTAATACATGCACATAGAACACTTTTGCATGGGCGGAAATTAGGGCATCAAGAATCGGTTGCATGATATAAATATGATCAACTATGAAAAACCGATTGCAAATCAAGATGAATCATACCATCGCCATTCGTTGGATGATGGGTTGGAATCAAAGACCGAAAGGGATCTTCTCCCTAGTCGACGCACACACGATGAGGAATGGCTTCTCCTTGTCGTCTTTGTGCTAGCAAAGCTTCAAGGGTCCTTTGCGCGTGGAGGAGATGAGATCCTTTTTGCTTGGCGAAGATGAACTTCCTCTTTTCTCGTCGAGCGCCTTAGTCACACCAGCACAAGAGAGAAAAATCGTCCAAGGCAATGAAAGGCGAGAGCGAACGTTGTCCACAACGTGGAGGCGTTGCTATCCCGAAATAGCAACCCATTACTCTCAACGGTTATGCGTTCACATGAAGTGAACCGTAACACCTTCACCCATTCGAATCATTGAACCAAGCGCTCACAAGATGAGCCGGTTCAAATGACTTTGGTTCAAGACCAAATCAGCCCAAGCAATGGTCGATCTTATTGAACCTCAAGGCTCAAGATCACCATTGATCTCAAGATGCTCCTGATCTCACCGATCTAGCATCAAATCTCTCGATCGAAGCTTACCGATCTCAAGCTCTAATCAATCAAACATGATCAGACCAGATCTCACTTACAATCAGAGTTTAAAACTCCTTTAAACTGAACCTAAACAATTTAGTCCACACGATCTGACTTAAGTAAGCCATATCATCAAATTGTGCGACCCTAAGGGTTTCCTTTAAATGTCGGTAACGATAACTTTCGTTATCACGATCAGTGAGGGGTATCTAGCAACACATCACTGTCTCCCGATAGAAAGGAAAGAGTCTTCCAAGACTTCACCTAAACCACAGCACAAGTGTGACTCTAACTCACAAGGCATGCATCTTTCCTTTGCCACTGGATGTTCTTATTGGACAAGCGTGTCAAGCTTGTACAAGGAGACGGTAATCCTATGTCTATCACTAGTGCCCTAACCTGATTCAAGCACACCATCCAAGATAATCTATAATCATTATGTTTCAAATGATATTGAACTATCTCAAAACAATGACAATCATCATTTAGAAACACAAGTGATCTCAAGTCAGAGGAAATGTGCCACTTGTTGCAATCAAGGAATATTCACATTGTGACAAGCAATTGAATATCCTAGTAGGGTCTGTCCAGTACATCCAATGTACCCATGAGTCTACATCTTATTCCATGCTCGAAGCATCCTATAAGATTAGAACACATATTAGTCTTAACCATATCAAGGCTGTCTCATGTTCACCAAGATATATCGACTAAGGACATAACAGCATGTTAGCCTAGCTGAACCGCTTTGAGACATTATTCAGAAGAACATATATTGCTGCAGACAATGTAACAACCTGAATAATAACCATGCCTTTATAAACATAAAAGTTTATTACATGATACTGATACAATCCCAAGGCCTCAAACATTAGGCTAAGGGCATACCCCAACAATCTCCCACTTGCACTTAATCTAATGGTTAAGAAATCTCAAACCCATATTATTACAGTGCTTCTCATGCTTCTGCTGCGCCAGAGGCTTGGTAAGCGGGTCTGCCAGATTGTCATCTGTATGAACCTTGCAAATTTTGATCTCGCCACGATCTATGATCTCCCTGATCAAATGAAACCGTCTCTGTATGTGCTTGGACTTCTGGTGCGACCGTGGTTCCTTTGCTTGTGCGATTGCTCCAGTGTTATCACAGAAGATAACCAAAGGATCTGCACTCGAAGGAACAACACCAAGTTCTCTCACGAACTTACGAATCCACACTGCCTCCTTAGATGCTTCCGAGGCTGCAACATACTCGGCTTCTGTTGTGGAATTAGCAACAGTTGACTGTTTGAAACTCTTCCACACCACTGCTCCACCATTCAAGCTAAAAACATAGCCTGATTGCGATCGAAAATCATCCTGGTCCGACTGGAACGAAGCGTCAGTATATCCCTCTATACTGAGTTCTTCCTGACCACCATATATCAAGAACATATCTTTGGTCCTCCGCAGATATTTTAAGATGTTCTTGACTGCAATCCAGTGCGCCAAACCTGGATTACTTTGGAATCGACTGGTCACGCTTAACCCGTAAGCGACGTCTGGGCGAGTACACAACATCGCATACATAATGGATCCAATAGCCGAAGCATAAGGCATATTGTCCATTTCATCTTTCTCAATCTGTGTTTGTGGACACTGACTCTTTGAAAGATTCAGACCATGTCTGACTGGAAGATATCCTCGTTTAGAATTCTCTAAATGAAATCTCTCCAGGACCTTATCGATGTAAGTACTCTGGCACAGCCCGAGAAGCCTCTTAGATCTATCCCTGTAGATCTTCACACCTAACACATAGGCTGCTTCTCCTAGATCTTTCATCTGGAAACATTTCCTCAGCCATGCCTTCACAGCATGCATATCAGGAATGTCATTTCCAATGATCAAGATATCATCGACGTAGAGGACTAGAAAAGTAATCACGCTCCCACTAAACCTCTTATATACACACGGGTCATCCTCGTTCTTGATGAAACCAAATTCAGTAACTGATTCATCAAAACGAATATTCCAGCTTCTTGATGCTTGCTTAAGTCCATAAATGGACTTCTTTAACTTGCATATCTTATGACGATCTGCTGGATTAGTGAAACCTTCTGGTTGTGTCATGTACACATCCTCATCCAGATTTCCATTCAGGAAAGCTGTTTTCACATCCATCTGCCAGATCTCATAATCATAGTATGCAGCTATCGCGAAAAGAATCCGAATAGACTTAAACATGGCTACAGGTGAGAAAGTTTCATCATAATCTATCCCGTAGATTTGTTTGAAACCTTTCGCAACTAGCCTGCCTTTATAGGTAACTACGTTACCATCCATGTCAATCTTCTTCTTGAAGATCCATTTACAGCCTATAGGGATAACTCCCGGAGGCGGATCAACCAAATCCCAAACTTGGTTATCTGACATGGAGTCCATTTCGGCGCGCATAGCTTCAAGCCATCTCGCTGATTCCGGTCCACTGACCGCATCCGCATAAGTGAGGGGTTCATCATTATCAATGATGTAGACTCCGTCATAACGCTCAGGTTGTGGACGGATCCTTCCCGATCTTCGCGGTTCCCGTGATATCTGAGCCTCAGGTTGTTCAATAACCTGTTCTACCGGCTCAGGCTCATCCAGCTGTGCTTGACTACTTTGTCCTTCCTCTGGATTCTCATCCAGCTTTATTTCTCTCCCACTGGCCTCTTGCAGAAGAAACTCCTTCTCAAGAAATATGGCCGTCCGAGCAACAAAAACCTTGTTCTCTTTGGGATCGTAGAAATAATAACCCTTAGTTTCCTTAGGGTAACCGACAAAGATACATTTGTCAGATCTGCTCTCTAGTTTCCCAGAGGCGAGCTTTTTGACATAAGCCTCGCAGCCCCAGATCCTGATAAATGTCAAGCTTGGCTGTTTCCCATACCATAACTCATATGGCATCTTTGAAACTGCCTTGGATGGCACTCGGTTTAGTACCTTTGCAGCTGTTTCCAGTGCAAAACCCCAAAAGGAGTATGGAAGAGTAGCCTGACTCATCATAGAACGAACCATATCAAGTAACGTTCTATTTCTCCTCTCGGACACACCATTCCATTGCGGTGTTCCTGGCGGAGTGAGTTGTGAGATGATCCCACACTCCTTCAGATAGTCAGTAAACGCATGACTTAGGTATTCACCACCTCGATCTGAGCGAAGTGCCTTGATATTTCGGCCTAGCTGATTCTGTACTTCATTCTTGAACTCTTTGAACTTGTCAAAAGATTCACTTTTATGTCTCATTAAAAAGACATACCCATACCTACTGAAATCATCAGTAAAGGTAATGAAGTACTGATAGCCACCTCTGGCATGTTTACTAAATGGCCCACACACATCACTGTGTATAAGGTCAAGTAAACCTGAAGCCCTTTGACCTTTGTGAAGAAAAGGTGACTTCGTCATTTTACCCATTAAACAAGCCTTGCATGTATCAACCTCCTTGTAGGAGAATGATCCCAGCAGTCCATGATCATGCAACCGCTTAATGCGTTTCTCGTTTATATGGCCTAAACGACTATGCCATAGCAAGGTGCTGTCATCAGCATACTTGGCTTTCTTATTATCAATGTTTTGTATCGAATGTTCCATGTCCAACATGAACAACCCATTGTTAATTGAACCAGTAGCATACACAATATTATCTAGAGAAAGTACACACTTTGAAATCTTGCATTCAAAGGAAAAACCCTTCCTGACAAGAGCAGGAATGGAGATAATATTCTTGGTAATACTGGGTACAAAATAACAATTGTTTAATTCTAATACAATGCCAGATGGTAAAGAAATGAAGTAGTCTCCTACAACAACAGCAGCAACCCGTGCCCCGTTTCCAACGCGTAGGTCTACCTCATGCTGTCCCACCTGTCTTCTTCTCCTGAGTTCCTGTACATTTGAACAAATGTGAACTCCACATGCAGTGTCCAACACCCATGAAATAGAAGAAGATAACATGACCTCAGTCACATATATACCTGAGCCAGAAGCGATGCTTCCCCTCTTATCTCCTTGGAGCGCTTTACAGTCCTTTTTCCAGTGACCCAGCTGGCCACAGTGGAAACACCTGTATTCCTTGGACCGCTTAACCTTTTGCTTCAGAGCCTTGTTGTAGTTCTTGACAGGGGCCTTGCCCTTCTTCCCCTTCTTCTTGTTCCTTGAAGGAACCATTAAGACAGAGGTCGAAGGCTTACCCTTCAGAGTTTCCTCAGTAGTCAAGAGCATATTCAGCAGCTCTGCCGGAGTACAATCGATTTTGTTCATATTAAAATTAATGATGAACGCATCGAAAGAGGGCGGAAGAGACTGCAGAATAATGTCTACAGCAAGCTCCTGGTTGATGGTATGCCCCAGTTTCTCTAGAGCCTCCTTGTGCCCAATCATCTTGAGCACGTGAGCTCCCACTGGGCTCCCTTCGGCCAGTTTGCTCTGAAAGAACAGCTTCGTCAGATTATAGCGTTCTGTCCTCGCCTGTGCAGCATACAGCATCTTGAGGTTCGCTATAATTTGTATAGCCGACATATCCTCATGCTGACGCTGCAGCGGTGGCGTCATAGACGCTAGCATCAGGCAAGCGACATCAATGCTATCATTGACGTGCTTTTCGTAGGCTTCCCGAACCGCCCTTGCGGCGTTCGGAGCGGGCTGCGGCGGTATCGCCGTCTCGAGGACATACAGTTTCCTCTCTGCCTTAAGAACGATCTTATGGTGTCCAAACCAGTCAGAGAAGTTCGGCCCAGCAAACTTCTCCCTTTCCAGTAGGGATCGCACATTGAAGTTCATGGTGTTCGTTGCTGCAGGTATCTACAACAATGCAAGAACAGCAAGGTCAGTATCAATGTATAAGAATCAATCAGGACTTAAGAAAGATTCTTTTTCTCACTATTTTATCAGGCTTGAAAAATCCAACAAAACAGCCCGAAAGAGTAGAACTCCTTTAGTGAGATGGGATCCAGATTTCATACTTGGTCTCCGCGTCCCGCTCAGGCGAGATAAGATGCACAGAGAGTACAAGCACTAATCTCTGGTAGGCAGTCCCTGCCGATCGCCAACCCGTGCGATTCCCCTTCATCTGGGCAGTCCAGCAGACTGTGCCAACTGAGTTGGTACAACACAGTCTCTGACCCCACAGATGGCTGCCTCCATGTGCTACCATATGCGCCACATATGTAGCCTACACGGTCAAGCTGACCCGACCTACTCCCTGGACCACCATGTGCTATGCTGAGCAACGAGAAGGGATAAATCCCTACTCTGTAACACACAGGTGTAATCCCACACCGTCTGAAGATAGATGGACGTGCCCACTGAGTGGGTACAACACGGCTCCAACGATAATCAGAACAGTGAGGTTTCGCGTCAGAAGGCTTACGAGCTTGATATTTTAGCGTTGGATTTTAACGGTCTTTTATCTTCCTCACTATCATGCAATTCCTATGGTGATAGCAGAAGATAAATTAAAACATGCTGTTCTACTTATAATACAATAAAAGAAAGCATGGATCTTATGTGGTAAAAGCCCATAGCCTAAGTAAGACCTTAACCTAAATTAAGTCTTCACTTGCTTTTCATCATGGGGCTTTTGCTGCTCATCTGGCCCAAACCTGGGCCCAAGCGCCATCTGCAGCACTGGTGCGCCCACCAGGAATTTGCGCCAGGTCCTAGGGTCGAACCCTAGACCTCCCACCTGGTCAAGCCACTGCTGCATGCGCCTCTACCAAGTGTGCTCTGTGCTCTTGTCTGATTAATTTACAAATTAATCTATCTAGACAAGTTTGACACGCAGGTCAACTACATTTTATAAATTAAGTACAAGGTGATTCGCAGATCACAATCAAAATAATTTACAAAATTATTACCAGGCACGCAGGCCCCAGCACAGCACACATTTAACACAGGCAGCCCACATAAGATTAAATAAACATACATATGCATCATCCATCATGTGATCCAATCATGAAATTAAATTTTGAAAAACCGCATAGGTCTGAATTTTAATTTCCTTATAGGCCCTACAACCTTACAACGGTCCATTACTAGGGATCCACTCATCCAACCTAGTCAGATCCATTGCCCTTGCATGCACCAAGTCCTAACTGACTTGAGTCGACCATAAGGTCAACCATGCATGCGCTAGGGCTGAACAACCACAATGAGGTCTGGCAAGCGGGTGTGACCCCGGGCCTAACTCATGTGCGTTCATCAGTTGTCTCAATCAGACATCGCTACACGCCTTTGATGCAGTCGACCTAGAGCCACCTTTAGCACAGGTGCTCTCTGGTCGACCCATCTAGGCTGTCAGATAGTCTGATCAGACCAGTAGGATCTAACTTAGAGGACGACTTCAACCCTAATAACCCGTCTAAGGGTTTACTGCAGGCGCCATTTAGATCTAATGGTAAGCGCGCAAGTCATTTTGTTTTAAGATAAACATCAAAACAACATATAGAAGCGCTACCTACATACATGCGCCAACTGCAATACATAACTAGTAAAGATGCGCATGTAGCCTAGATCTAATAACATGGTGCATACAAGGATCACAAATCACAGCAAACATATTTATCATGCATAAAAGCCTGCTCTGATACCAATTGTTGGGAGTCCCCTTCAAGGGGGAGCGCAAGCTGATGAAACCCCTTTCAAGAGGGGGGCGCAAAACCCTAATACATGCACATAGAACACTTTTGCATGGGCGGAAATTAGGGCATCAAGAATCGGTTGCATGATATAAATATGATCAACTATGAAAAACCGATTGCAAATCAAGATGAATCATACCATCGCCATTCGTTGGATGATGGGTTGGAATCAAAGACCGAAAGGGATCTTCTCCCTAGTCGACGCACACACGATGAGGAATGGCTTCTCCTTGTCGTCTTTGTGCTAGCAAAGCTTCAAGGGTCCTTTGCGCGTGGAGGAGATGAGATCCTTTTTGCTTGGCGAAGATGAACTTCCTCTTTTCTCGTCGAGCGCCTTAGTCACACCAGCACAAGAGAGAAAAATCGTCCAAGGCAATGAAAGGCGAGAGCGAACGTTGTCCACAACGTGGAGGCGTTGCTATCCCGAAATAGCAACCCATTACTCTCAACGGTTATGCGTTCACATGAAGTGAACCATAACACCTTCACCCATTCGAATCATTGAACCAAGCGCTCACAAGATGAGCCGGTTCAAATGACTTTGGTTCAAGACCAAATCAGCCCAAGCAATGGTCGATCTTATTGAACCTCAAGGCTCAAGATCACCGTTGATCTCAAGATGCTCCTGATCTCACCGATCTAGCATCAAATCTCTCGATCGTAGCTTACCGATCTCAAGCTCTAATCAATCAAACATGATCAGACCAGATCTCACTTACAATCAGAGTTTAAAACTCCTTTAAACTGAACCTAAACAATTCAGTCCACACGATCTGACTTAAGTAAGCCATATCATCAAATTGTGCGACCCTAAGGGTTTCCTTTAAATGTCGGTAACGATAACTTTCGTTATCACGATCAGTGAGGGGTATCTAGCAACACATCACTGTCTCCCGATAGAAAGGAAAGAGTCTTCCAAGACTTCACCCAAACCACAGCACAAGTGTGACTCTAACTCACAAGGCATGCATCTTTCCTTTGCCACTGGATGTTCTTATTGGACAAGCGTGTCAAGCTTGTAGCTCCAATATGATGAGCATGATTAGATCAGATGAACACAGTCACCTGGGTATGGCCATACTCTTTTCTCAATCATCTCATCCAGGGGGCCCCTTTAGAACATCACACTCCTTGAACAAGGAGACGGTAATCCTATGTCTATCACTAGTGCCCTAACCTGATTCAAGCACACCATCCAAGATAATCTATAATCATTATGTTTCAAATGATATTGAACTATCTCAAAACAATGACAATCATCATTTAGAAACACAAGTGATCTCAAGTCAGAGGAAATGTGCCACTTGTTGCAATCAAGGAATATTCACATTGTGACAAGCAATTGAATATCCTAGTAGGGTCTGTCCAGTACATCCAATGTACCCATGAGTCTACATCTTATTCCATGCTCGAAGCATCCTATAAGATTAGAACACATATTAGTCTTAACCATATCAAGGCTGTCTCATGTTCACCAAGATATATCGACTAAGGACATAACAGCATGTCAGCCCAGCTGAACAGCTTTGAGACATTATTCAGAAGAACATATATTGCTGCAGACAATGTAACAACCTGAATAATAACCATGCCTTTATAAACATAAAAGTTTATTACATGATACTGATACAATCCCAAGGCCTCAAACATTAGGCTAAGGGCATACCCCAACAGCATGAGGTGGCTATAGGTCGACTGCATCACAGGCGTGTAGCGAGGTCTGGTTGAGACAACCAGTGAACACACATGAGTTAGGCCCGGGGTCACACCCGCTTGCCAGAACTCATGTTGGTTGTTCAGCCCTTGCCGCATGCATGGTTGACCATTAGGTCAACGCAAGTCAGTTAAGACTTGGTGCATGCAAGGGCATGGATCTAACTAGACATGATGAGTGGATCCCTATCAATGGACCGTTGTAAGGTTGTAGGGCACATAAGAAAAGTAAAATTGATGCCAATGGGTTTTCAAAATTTTATTTTCTTTGTAATGGATCACATGTTGATTGATGCCATATGCTTGTTTATTTCATCTTATGTGGGTTGCCCTTTAATGTGTGCTGTGCTGGGGCCTGCGTGCCTGGTTAATTATAAATTAATATTTATTTGTGATCTGCGAATCACATTGTATTAAATTTATAAGATGTAATTGACCTGCGAGTCAATCTTGTCTAGATAGATTGAAATGTAATTTAATCAGACAAGAGCTCAAAGCACACATGGCAGAGGCGCATGCAGCAGTGGCTTGACCAGGTGGGAGGTCTAGGGTTCGACCCTAGGACAGGCGCATTCACCTGGTGGATGCACCTGAGTTGCAATGGGCGCTAGGGTCCTAGGCTGGACCAGATGAGAAGCAAAAGTCCCATGAAGAAAAGCAAGTGAAGACTTAAGTGAATTAAGGTCTTACCTAGGCTTAATAGGCTTTTACCACATAAGATCAGCTTGCATTCTTTTATTGTTTAAATAATTAGAATTGCATGAGTTATTTATCTTCTGCTATAGCCATAGGTTTTGCCTCATAGTAAGAAGATAAAAGACCGTTAAAATCCAACGCTAAAATATCAAGCACGTAATGCCTTCTGGCGCGAAACCTCACTGTTCTGACTATCGTTGGGGCCGTGTTGTACCCACTCAGTGGGCACGCCCATCTATCCTCAGACGGTGTGTGATTTCACCTGCGTGTTACAGAGAAGCGATTTATCGCTTCTCGTTGCTCAGCATAGCACGTGGTGGTCCAGGGAGTAGGTCAGGTCAGCTTGACCATGTAGGCTACATATGGGGCATATGTTGGCCATATGGAGGCAGCCATCTGTGGGATCAGAGACTGTGTTGTACCAACTCAGTTGGCACAGTCTGCTGGATTGCCCAGATGAAGGGGAATCGCACGGGTTGGCGATTGGCAGGGACTGCCTACCAGAGATTAGTACTTGTACTCTCTGTGCATCTTATCTCGCCTGAGCGGGACGCGGAGACCAAGTATAAAATCTGGATCCCATCTCACTAAAAGAGTGTTACTCTTTCAGACTGTTTTAATGGATTTTTCAGTCAGATAAAATAGTGAGAAAAGAATCTTTCTTAAGTCCTGGATTGATTCTAAACATTGATACTGACCTTGCTGTTCTTGCATTGTTGTAGATTCCTGCAGCAACGAACACCATGAGCTTCAATGTGCGATCCCTACTGGAAAGGGAGAAGTTTGCTGGGCCAAACTTCTCGGACTGGTACGGACACCTTAAGATTGTTCTTAAGGCAGAGAGGAAACTGTATGTCCTCGAGACGGCTGTGCCGCCTCAACCCGCTGCGAACGCCGCAAGGGCGGTTCGTGAAGCCTATGAAAAGCATGTCAATGATAGCATTGATGTCGCTTGCCTGATGCTAGCGTCTATGACGCCACCGCTGCAGCGTCAGCATGAGGATATGTCTGCTATAGAAATTATAGCAAACCTCAAGATGTTGTATGCTGCACAGGCGAGGACTGAACGCTATAATTTGACCAAGCTTTTCTTTCAGAGCAAACTGGCTGAAGGGAGCCCAGTGGGAGCTCACGTGCTCAAGATGATTGGGCACAAGGAGGCTCTGGAGAAACTGGGGCATACCATCAATCAGGAGCTTGCTGTAGACATTATTCTGCAGTCTCTTCCGCCTTCTTTCGATGCGTTCATTATTAACTTTAATATGAACAAAATCGATTGTACTCCGGCAGAGTTGCTGAATATGCTCTTGACTACTGAGGAAACTCTGAAGGGAAAGCCTTCAACCTCTGTCTTAATGGTTCCTTCCAGGAACAAGAAGAAGGGGAAGAAGGGCAAAGCCCCAGTCAAGAACTACAACAAGGCGCTGAAACAGAAGGTTAAGCGGTCAAAGGAATACAGATGTTTCCACTGTGGCCAGCTGGGTCACTGGAAAAAGGACTGTAAAGCGCTCCAAGGAGACAAGAAGGGAAGCATCACTTCTGGCTCAGGTATATTTGTGACTGAAGTCATGATATCCTCTTCTTCTATTTCATGGGTGTTGGACACTGCATGTGGAGTTCACATTTGTTCAAATGTACAGGAACTCAAGAGAAGAAGACAGGTGGGACAGCATGAGGTGGACCTACGAGTTGGAAACGGGGCACGGGTTGCTGCTGTTGCTGTAGGGGATTATTACATCTCATTACCATCTGGCATTGTATTAGAATTAAACAATTGTTACTTTGTACCCAGTATTACCAAAAATATTATCTCTATTCCTGCTCTTGTCAGGAAAGGGTTTTCCTTTGAATGCAAGATTTCAAAGTGTTATCTTACTCTTCATAATATTGTTTATGCTACTGGTTCAATTAACAATGGGTTATTCATGTTGGACATGGAATATTCTATACAAAACATTGATAATAAGAAAGCCAAGTATGCTGATGACAGCACCTTGCTATGGCATAGTCGTTTAGGCCATATTAACAAGAAGCGCATTAAGCGGTTGCATGATCATGGACTGCTGGGATCATTCTCCTATGAGGAGATTGATACATGCAAAGCTTGTTTAATGGGTAAAATGACGAAGTCTCCTTTTCTTAACAAAGGTCAAAGGGCTTCAGGTTTACTTGACCTTATACACACTGATGTGTGTGGGCCATTTAGTAAACATGCCAGAGGTGGCTATCAGTACTTCATTACCTTTACTAATGATTTCAGTAGATATGGTTATGTCTATCTTATGAGACATAAGAGTGAATCTTTTG
Source organism: Costus lasius (assembly GCA_027563935.2). NCBI lineage: Eukaryota > Viridiplantae > Streptophyta > Magnoliopsida > Zingiberales > Costaceae > Costus > Costus lasius. The sequence continues at coordinate 97,336 of JANVAS020000016.1, read as the reverse complement.
ACAAGTTCAAAGAGTTCAAAAATGAAGTACAAAATCAGCTAGGCCGAAATATCAAGGCACTTCATTCTGATCGAGGTGGAGAATACTTGAGTCATGCGTTTACTGACTATCTAAAGGAGTGTGGGATTATCTCACAGCTCACTCCGCCAGGAACACCGCAATGGAATGGTGTGTCCGAGAGGAGAAATAGAACGTTACTTGATATGGTTCGTTCTATGATGAGTCAGGCTACTCTACCTTACTCCTTTTGGGGATTTGCACTGGAAACAGCTGCAAAGGTACTAAACCGAGTGCCATCCAAGGCAGTTTCTAAGACTCCATATGAGCTATGGTATGGGAAACAGCCGAGCTTGACATTTATTAAGATCTGGGGTTGCGAGGCTTATGTCAAAAAGCTCGCCTCTGGGAAACTAGAGAGCAGATCTGAGAAATGTGTCTTTGTCGGTTACCCTAAGGAAACTAAGGGTTATTATTTCTACGATCCCAAAGAGAACAAAGTATTTGTTGCTCGGACGGCAGTTTTTCTTGAGAAGGAATTTCTTCTGCAAGAAGCCAGTGGGAGAGAAATAAAGCTGGATGAGAATCCAGAGGAAGGACAAAGTAGTCAAGCTCAGTTGGATGAGCCTGAGCCAGTGGATCAGGTTATTGAACAACCTGAGGCTCAGATATCACGGGAACCGCGAAGATCGGGAAGGATCCGTCGTCAGCCTGAGCGCTATGACGGAGTCTACATCATTGATAATGATGAACCCCTCACTTATGCGGATGCGGTCAGTGGACCAGACTCAGCTAGATGGCTTGAAGCTATGCGAGCCGAGATGGACTCCATGTCAGATAACCAAGTCTGGGATTTGGTTGATCCGCCTCCGGGAGTAATCCCTATAGGCTGTAAATGGATCTTCAAAAGGAAGATTGCATGGATGGTAACGTAGTTACCTATAAAGGCAGGCTAGTTGCGAAAGGTTTCAAACAAATCTACGGGATAGATTATGATGAAACTTTCTCACCTGTAGCTATGTTTAAGTCTATTCGGATTCTTTTCGCGATAGCTGCATATTATGATTATGAGATCTGGCAGATGGATGTGAAGACGGCTTTCCTTAATGGAAATCTGGAGGAGGATGTGTATATGACACAACCTGAAGGTTTCACTAATCCATCATATCGTCATAAAATATGCAAGTTAAAGAAGTCCATTTATGGACTGAAACAAGCATCTAGAAGCTGGAATATTCGTTTTGATGAATCAATCAGTGAATTTGGTTTCATCAAGAATGAGGATGACCCGTGTGTATATAAGAGGTTTAGTGGGAGCGTGATTACTTTCCTAGTCCTCTACGTCGATGATATCTTAATCATTGGAAACGATATTCCTGAAATGCATGCTGTTAAAGCATGGCTAAGGAAATGTTTCCAGATGAAAGATTTAGGAGAAGCAGCCTATGTATTATGTGTGAAGATCTACAGGGATAGATCTAAAAGGCTTCTCGGGCTGTGGTAGAGTACTTACATCGATAAAGTCCTGGAGAGATTCCATTTAGAGAATTCTAAAAGAGGATATCTTCCAGTCAGACATGGTCTGAATCTTTCAAAGAGTCAGTGTCCACAAACACAGACTGAGAAAGATGAAATGGACAATACGCCTTATGCTTCGGCTATTGGATCCATTATGTATGCGATGTTATGTACTCGCCCAGACATCACTTACGGGTTAAGCGTGACCAGTCGATTCCAAAGTAATCCAGGTATGGCGCACTGGATTGCAGTCAAGAACATTTTAAAATATCTTCGGAGGACCAAAGATATGTTCTTGATATATGGAGGTCAGGAAGAACTCAGTATTGAAGGATATACTGACGCTTCGTTCCAGTCTGACCAGGATGATTTTCGATCGCAATCAGGCTATGTTTTTAGCTTGAATGGAGGAGCAGTGGTGTGGAAGAGTTTCAAACAATCTATCGTTGCTGATTCCACAACAGAAGCCGAGTATGTTGCAGCCTCAGAAGCATCTAAGGAGGAAGTTTGGATTCGTAAGTTCATTCAGGAACTTGGTGTTGTTCCTTCGAGTGCAGATCCTTTGGTTATCTTCTGTGATAACAATGGAGCAATCGCACAAGCAAAGGAACCACGGTCGCACCAGAAGTCCAAGCACATACAGAGACGGTTTCACTTGATTCGGGAGATCATTGATCGAGGCGAGATCAAAATCTGCAAGGTTCACACAGATGACAATCTGGCTGACCCGCTTACCAAGCCTCTGGCGCAGCAGAAGCATGAGAAGCACTGTAATAATATGGGTTTGAGGTTTCTCAACCATTAGATTAAGTGCAAGTGGGAGATTGTTGGGGTATGCCCTTAAGGCTAATGTTTGAGGCCTTGGGATTCTATCAGTATCATGTATATAAACTCATATGTTTATAAAGGCAATGGTTATTATTCAGTTTGTTACATTGTCTACTGCAACAAATGTGCTTCTGAATAATGTCTCAATGCTGTTCAGCTAGGCTGACATGCTATATGTCCTTAGTCGAGATATCTTGGTGAACATGAGACAGCCTTGATATGGTTAAGACTAATGTGTGTTCTAATCTTATAGGATGCTTCGAGCATGGAATAAGATGTAGACTCATGGGTACATTGGATGTACTGGACAGACCCTACTAGGATATTCAATTGCTTGTCACAATGTGAATAATCCTTGTATGCAACAAGTGGCATACTTCCTCTGACTTGAGATCACTTGTGTTTCTAAATGATGATTGTCATTGTTTTGAGGTAGTTCAATATCATTTGAAACATAATGGTTATAGACTATCTTGGATAATGATCATGAGTCAGGTTAGGGCACTGGTGATAGATATAGGATTGCCGTCTCTTTGTTTAAGGAGCATGATGTTCTATGGGGCCCCCCCTGGATGAGATGATTGAGAAAGTGTATGGCCATACCCAGGTGACTATGTTCATCTGATCTAATCATGCTCATCATATTGGAGTTACAGGCTTGACACGCTTGTCCAATGAGAACATCCAGTGGCAAAGGAAACTTGTATGCCTTGTGAAATGGATTCACACTTGTGCTGTGGTTTGGGTGTAGTCTTGGAAGACTCTTTCCTTTATATTGGGAGACAGTGATGTGTTGCTAGATACCCCTCACTGATCGTGATAATGTGAGTTATCGTTACCGACATTTAAAGGAAACCCTCAGGGTCGCACAATTTGATGATATGGCTTACTTAAGTCAGATCGTATGGACTGAATTGATTAAGTTCAGTTTAAAGGGATTTAGACTCTGATTGTAAGTGAGATCTGGTCTGATCATGTTTGATTGATTAGGGCTTGAGATCGGTAAGCTTCGATCGAGAGAATTGATGCTAGATCGGTGAGATCAAAAGCATCACGAGATGAACGGTTAGATCAGGAGCCTTAGGGTTTAAGACGATCTAGACCAAATCGCTTGGGCTGTTTTGATTTGGTCTTTGAACCAAATTGAGTTGGGTCAATGAGATTAAACCGGTTCAAGAGAATGAACGCATGGTTCAATCTTTGAAGCGTTATTGTCGGTTATGAAGAAGTGGGCGCATGCTCTTCATAGCTTGCTATTTTTAGTAAGTCTTCATGCGCCACCTCTCTTAAACGCCAATACGTTTTGACTCTTGCTCTCGACACTCTCTCGAGGGTGAAAAAGCTTCCTTCACGTCTTGGAGAGGTCTCGGCCAAGTGGAAGAAGACATCTCATCCCTTTGATTCGATAAAAGACCCTTGAAGAACCTTGCTAGCACAAGGATCTCAAGGAGTAGGCGGCATCACCTTGTGTGCGCACCTTTTGGAGGAGTTTCATTCGAATCTCTTCTTCCTTGACGCCATCCAATAGAAATGGCTATGGTATGATTCCTAACTATAAGAGGTTGATCATATAAACATATATGCGATTATTGTTGAAACCCTAGCTTCCCATGCGAAAACTTTCTTTTGCGCCACCCTTAGGGTTTCGGCCCCCCTAGATTTAGGGGTCTTACAGACAGCATGAGGTGGACCTACGAGTTGGAAACGGGGCACGGGTTGCTGCTGTTGCTGTAGGAGAATATTACATCTCATTACCATCTGGTCTTGTATTAGAACTAAACAATTGTTACTTTGTACCAAGCATTACTAAAAATATTATCTCCATTCCTGCTCTTGTCAGGAAAGGATTTTCCTTTGAATGCAAGACTTCAAAGTGTTATCTTTCTTATGATAATATTGTTTATGCTACTGGATCAATTAACAATGGGTTATTCATGTTGGACATGGAATGTTCTATACAAAACATTGATAATAAGAAAGCCAAGTATGCTGATGACAGCACCTTGTTATGGCATAGTCGTTTAGGCCATATTAACAAGAACGCATTAAGCGGTTGCATGATCATGGACTGCTGGGATCATTCTCCTATGAGGAGATTGATACATGCAAAGCTTGTTTATTGGGTAAAATGACGAAGTCTCCTTTTCTTAACAAAGGTCAAAGGGCTTCAGGTTTACTTGACCTTATACACAGTGATGTGTGTGGGCCATTTAGTAAACATGCCAGATGTGGCTATTCGTACTTCATTACCTTTACTGATGATTTCAGTAGATATGGGTATGTCTATCTAATGAGACATAAGAGTGAATCTTTTGGCAAGTTCAAAGAGTTCAAAAATGAAGTACAGAATCAGCTAGGCCGAAATATCAAGGCACTTCGTTCTGATCAAGGTGGAGAATACCTAAGTCGAGAATTTACTGACTATCTGAAGGAGTGTGGGATTATCTCACAGCTCACTCCACCAGGAACACCGCAGTGGAATGGTGTATCCGAGAGGAGGAACATAACCTTACTAGATATGGTTCGTTCTATGATGAGTCAGGCTACTCTACCTTACTCCTTTTGGGGTTTTGCACTGGAAACAGCTGCAAAGGTACTAAACCGAGTGCCATCCAAGGCAGTTTCAAAGACTCCATATGAATTATGGTATGGGAAACAGCCGAGCTTGACATTTATTAAGATCTGGGGTTGCGAGGCTTATTTCAAAAAGCTCGCCTCTGGGAAACTAGAGAGCAGATCTAAGAAATGCATCTTTGTCGGTTACCCTAAGGAAACTAAGGGTTATTATTTCTACGATCCCAAAGAGAACAAGGTATTTGTTGCTCGGACGGCCATTTTTCTTGAGAAGGAGTTTCTTCTGCAAGAGGCCAGTGGGAGAGAAATAAAGCTGGATGAGAATCCAGAGGAAGGACAAAGTAGTCAAGCACAGTTGGATGAGCCTGAGCCAGTTGAGCAGGTTATTGAACAACCTGAGGCTCAGATATCACGGGAACCGTGAAGATCGGGTAGGATCCGTCGACAGCCTGAGCGCTATGACGGAGTCTACATCATTGATAATGATGAACCCCTAACTTATGCGGATGCGGTCAGTGGACCGGAGTCAGCTAGATGGCTTGAAGCTATGCGAGCCGAGATGGACTCCATGTCAGATAACCAAGTCTGGGATTTGGTTGATCCGCCTGTGGGAGTTATCCCTATAGGCTGTAAATGGATCTTCAAGAAGAAGATTGACATGGATGGTAACGTGGTTACCTATAAAGGCAGGCTAGTTGCGAAAGGTTTCAAACAAATCTACGGGATAGATTATGATGAAACTTTCTCTCCTGTAGCCATGTTCAAGTCTATTCGGATTATTCTCGCAATAGCAGCATATTATGATTATGAGATCTGGCAGATGGATGTGAAGACCGCTTTCCTTAATGGAAAACTGGATGAGGATGTGTATATGACACAACCTGAAGGTTTCACTAGTCCATCAGATCATCATAAAATATGCAAGTTAAAGAAGTCCATTTATGGACTTAAGCAAGCATCTAGAAGCTGGAATATTCGTTTTGATGAATCAATCTGTGAATTTGGTTTCATCAAGAATGAAGATGACCCGTGTGTATAAAAGAGGTTTAGTGGGAGCGTGATTACTTTCCTAGTCCTCTACGTCGATGATATCTTAATCATTGGAAACGATATTCCTGAACTACATGCTGTTAAAGCATGGTTAAGAAAATGTTTCCAGATGAAAGATTTAGGAGAAGCAGCCTATGTATTAGGTGTGAAGATCTACAGGGATAGATCTAAGAGGCTTCTCGGGCTGTGCCAAAGTACTTACATCGATAAAGTCCTGGAGAGATTTCATTTAGAGAATTCTAAAAGAGGATATCTTCCAGTCAGACATGGTCTGAATCTTTCAAAGAGTCAGTGTCCACAAACACAGACTGAGAAAGATGAAATGGACAATACGCCTTATGCTTCGGCTATTGGATCCATTATGTATGCGATGTTGTGTACTCGCCCTGACGTCGCTTACGGGTTAAGCGTGACCAGTCGATTCCAAAGTAATCCAGGTCAGGCGCACTGGATTGCAGTCAAGAACATTTTAAAATATCTGCAGAGGACCAAACATATGTTCTTGGTATATGGTGGTCAGGAAGAACTCAGTATAGAAGGATATACTGACGCTTCGTTCCAATCGGACCAGGATGATTTCCGATCGCAATCAGGCTATGTTTTTAGCTTGAATGGAGGAGCAGTGGTGTGGAAAAGTTTCAAACAGTCTATTGTTGCTGATTCCACAACAGAAGCCGAGTATGTTGCAGCCTCAGAAGCATCTAAGGAGGCAGTGTGGATTCGTAAGTTCATTCAGGAACTTGGTGTTGTTCCTTCGAGTGCTGATCCTTTGGTTATCTTCTGTGATAACACTGGAGCAATAGCACAAGCAAAGGAACCACGGTCGCACCAGAAGTCCAAGCACATACAGAGACGGTTTCACTTGATCCGGGAGATCATTGATCGTGGCGAGATCAAAATCTGCAAGGTTCATACAGATGACAATCTGGTTATAAAGGCAATGGTTGTTATTCAGTTTGTTACATTGTCTGCTGCAATAAGTGTGCTTCTGAATAATGTCTCAATGCTGTTCAGCTAGGCTGACATGCAATGAAGTCCTTAGTCGAGATATCTTGGTGAACATGAGACAGCCTTGATATGATTGAGAATAATATGTGTTCTAATCTTATAGGATGCTTCGAGCATGGAATAAGATGTAGACTCATGGGTACATTAGATGTACTGGACAGACCCTACTAGGATATTCAATTGCTTGTCACAATGTGAATAATCCTTGTTTGCAACAAGTGGCATAATGTCCTCTGACTTGAGATCACTTGTGTTTCTAAATGATGATTGTCATTGTTTTGAGGTAGTTCAATATCATTTGAAACATAATGGTTATTGACTATCTTGGATAATGATCATGAGTCATGTTAGAGCACTAGTGATAGATATAGGATTGCCGTCTCCTTGTTTAAGGAGTGTGATGTTCTAAAGGGGCCCCCCTGGATGAGATGATTGAGAAAGTGTATGGCCATACCCAGGTGACTATGTTCATCTGATCTAATCATGCTCATCATATTGGAGCTACAGGCTTGACACGCTTGTCCAATAAGAACATCCAGTGGCAAAGGAAACAAGTATGCCTTGTGAAATAGATTCACACTTGTGCTGTGGTTTGGGTATAGTCTTGGAAGACTCTTTCTTTTATATCGGGAGACAGTGATGTGTTGCTAGATACCCCTCACTGATCGTGATAACGTAAGTTATCGTTACCAACATTTAAAGGAAACCCTCAGGGTCGCACAATTTGATGATATGGCTTACTTAAGTCAGATCGTGTGGACTGAATTGTTTTTGGTTCAGTTTAAAGGGATTTAAACTCTGATTGTAAGTGAGATCTGGTCTGATCATGTTTGATTGATTAGGGCTTGAGATCGGTAAGCTTCGATCGAGAGAGTTGATGCTAGATCGATGAGATCAAGGGCATCAAGAGATGAACGGTTAGATCATGAACCTTAGGGTTTTAGGTGATCTGGACCAAGGCTTGGTTTGATTTGTTCTTTGAACCAAATTGGGTTGAACCGAATGGCTTGAACCGGTTCACATAGGTGAACGCATGGTTCAAAGGCTTGATGGCGCTTTGGGCGGTTTGCCTTGAATGAGCGCATGGTTCATGAATGCATGAACGCATGAAGTGAAGTTTTTACTATTTTTGGAAGAGGCGTTTTCCAAAATAGTTAACTCACCTCACGTTCGAGAGCACTCATCCTATTCTCACCCTTTTTGCCTCTTCCTCTCGACGTCTTCGCGTGTGGAGAAAGGGTGGACGACAAGGAGAGACTCGACCAAGCTAGAGACATCATCTCTTCTCCCTCAAGCGATCAGGATTCTTGGAGCCTTGCTACCACAAGGAGCAACAAGGAGTAGGCTAAGTCTCATCTCGTGTGCGCACACTTTGGAGGAGAACCTCATCGTCCTCTTGCTTCCAAATCTCCATCCAAGCGATGGCCATGGTATGAATCTCTTCCAATCTATGCAAGTTTATATAAGTTGATCAATGAAACATACATGCGATCATTGAAACCCAAGCTTCCGCAATGAAAAATTTTACACATGCGCCTATTAGGGTTTCGCTCCCCCTTGAAGGGGACTTGCAGTTCTAAGTATTGATATTTACCGAGCATAATCTAAATACAAATGGGAAAAACTCTTTAATTTCTTATAAACACTAAAAATCTCTTAGTTCTTTCTAATCATTATTATGTGGCACCCTCATCACAAAATGATAGTAGAATATTGAATAATGATCATCATTTGCACATGAATCAAACGACATAAAAATGATAGTAGAATATTCAATAATGATCATGATTTCCACATGAATCAAACAACATCCTTTTGGTGATTACCTAAATGTCACAAAATACACCAAGGCCATATAAGAGGTATGTTCTATCTTGTACAAACAACTATATTCATATACTCTAAAAAAATAGTGTGTAGCTAACAATAGTAAAAAATTTCCGCCAACATGCATCAAAGCATGCCTATGCTTATTAGTAGAGCCACGAAGATGAAGTGATCAAGGTAGCTATCTATGCTTCGAGTCTCAATGCTTCTTTGAGGATGATTTCAAATCAAATTCAATATAATTGTTGTGTGACCTCATTATGTGGCCAAGTAATACAAGTGTGGTAACAAAATCCATTAGTCATGTATTAGCTAAGCTAAAGTACAATTAGTCATGCATCATCGATGTCTACCTAGAGTCTTCTCATTGAAAGCAAATAAACAAACATGAATCAATGATGCATATACAAAAATAAAATGCTAGAAATTGGTTTGGTAATTTCAAATTGGTTCTACATCAACCACACTTCTCATGCTACAAGAGACACTTATTGCTACATAATGGTTCCTAAAAAACGAGGATCTATCCCAGAAAATTTTATTGTCAACACCATACATTATTAATTATATTAGGGAATAGGTTTAGTAAAACAAAAAAATAGAATCTTATTTCACCTCCAAGGATCCATGCAAAGAAGATGTCATTTCATTAAATGGAACATACTTTTTGAAGATCAAATATGTCAAGCAAGAGCATATGAGATTATAAAGTACATGACATTTCTCATTTATATATTTTGTATCAGATTTGATAATAAAAAATTTGTCATGAATATCCAAAACATATGCATAATCTTATGAAAGCTTATAATGAGAGATTAAACTTAGGGGAGAGCAAATTTTCTTTTAAAAAAACACTAAAAAGAAAAATAAGGTTTGAAATTTCTTTATTGACATTTGTTTGATTCTTTAACATAATTACTTTTGTTGGTACTAATATTCCTGTAATTTCCCTGAAATGATAAATAAATATTTAATTAAATTTGAATATGCACTTATCCTTGTGAAATACTTTCAACACAAACAACAGCTACCTCCATTTGTTCGCAATTTGTGGAGATATAATGACGCGTAACAGAACTGTGATAGAGAAATTTCAATAAGTAATATTTACTATAATTATAGTAAAAACTATAAAGAGTCCAACATCTTTCATGCATTACAATAAGAGTTATCACAAGGATCTCAAATAGATCGATGATGCAATTACCAATGGAATCTATTTGATATGAGCCACTTTTTTCATGAATTAGGTGAATCATTATTAATATGTCAAAATAACATATAGTTTTTGCCTTAGTCCATTGTCGTGTGCTCGTGGTCAAGGTGGAGAATAACTGGAACAAAAAATGAGCATCACAAGAAGAGTTTTTTTCATTATGCTCTTATCATATGTATCTTTTTTATAAACTTCAATGCAAGAAAAGTTATGAATTGTCATAATTTGGATTTGATGCTAATGATATAAAATTACCTATGTAAGCTCATCGTGAAGATTGACAATCTTGTGACTATCTAGCCACATAACTCCATAGAGAATCAATTTGTATGTGTGCATGTATCTCATGAACGGTCACCACTACTAGCAATAGCTTCTTTCATTTTAGCATTTGGTTACTATAATAAATTCTATGAACAATCATCATGCCCTATAAGAAGTGCCTCTAAATTGGTGTAAAAAATTCAAATATAAAAAAAAACTGTTAGAATGGTTTTTTTTTATACCCTTTATTGAACATCCTATTTAAAGGTAATGAGCTTCAAATACAATAATTTTAGAAATGCAGGAGTTGGTGACAGTTACAAAACAAAGAGTTGTTATTTCTTCATTTATTGTCTATATATGTATCTCTAGCACTCTCATTGTTGATAAGCCTATAGACAAGGAAAAAGACTACTAAAAAAATAGGGACCAACAAGTTGGTAGCAAATTACTACAATGATTGTGTCAATGCCTTCAACCTTTATGGTAGTATTGTCCTTATTAGTAATAGTTGTATTCATCGAGGGTAACATGGCAAGAAGGCCTCCTCACTCAGAAGCGTCAGATTTTGTCATTGACCTCCCAGAACAGCCATCTAATAGGATTCAACACTATGCTGGCTATGTTAGGATATATGAGGATAAGTCAATGTTTTATTGGTTCTTTGAGGCCATAGAAGAACCCATGAAGAAGCCCCTCGTCTTGTGGCTCAATAGTGGTAGGCATCCATGGACAGCTTAGGACAATTATATCTTGTAACTTTGATTCATGCGATGATAACATTTGGAAATTTTATAGGACCAGGATGTTCATCCATTGCTAGAGGAGTACTTAAGGAAATTGGTCCCTTTCTTGTTTTGAATGATGGATCCGGCCTTAGATCTAACCCTCACACTTGGATCAAAGGCAAGTCTAATGCCACATATAATTCATTCATACATAACCTCTTATAGTTTTCTAATTTAATTTTCTCTTTCTACTTTAGAAGCAAATATTTTGTTCCTAGAGTCTCCAGTGGGAGTAGGCATTTCCTATTCTAATAAATCATCAGATTTAGAAAAGTATAGTGATAAGATGACTGCGGAAGATACCTACTCTTTTCTTGTAAATTGGTTTATCAAGTTTCCTACATTCAAATCTCATGAGTTCTATATTGCTGGAGAGAGTTATGGTGGTGAGTTAAATGGTTTTGTGGTTGGTATTCCTACATACAGTTTGAATAGGTATTTTAATGATGTTAATTCAATTGTTGCAGGACATTATGTTCCACAGCTAGCATTGATCTTGCATGAAAAAAATAATAGAGTGAGAAAGGATTCATATATAAACCTTAAAGGTGTTTTGGTAAGACATTTCCAAATTGCTCTAACTAGTAGTAGCCACAATGTTCGCAATTTGTTTCCACCTAATTGATGGTAAAATTTTTAATGATGAATGATATATCAAAAGAAATTGGTACATGACCCTATCATAGAAAACAATTTGTTGTGAGTTTGAAAAATATGATTTATTTTGAAAAATATGATTTATGTATATATTTATTTCACTGTGCTTTTGTAGATTGGAAATCCTCAACTCGATTAGGGAGTGTAATTTATGTATATATTACTTGTGCTCTTACAGATGGGAAACCCACAGCTCGATTGGGGAGTAAACTTTTTTGCAAAGGCAGAGTTTGGTTGGAACCATGGGATTATCTCTTACAAATTATATCAAGCTTTCATTAATGAATGTCAATCAATAAAAAACCATTCCATACCTTATCGGTATCAACATGAAAATTGTAAGGATGCCATGCGTGCAATCCATGCAAGAATTCAGCACAAAGATATAGATAGCTACAATATTTACATGCCCGTATGCTCCAAAAATAATGGCCCAACAAGTGTAAAACTTCTACTTCATCCATTGTTATGCTTCCATATGTCATTGGTTAACTTGCACATAAACATTTTGCTGCATTTTTTTGTGGTATAATTAGGATGCATTTATCGGATTAGAGAAGGACGAGACAACATATGATCCATGTGCAAGTTTCATCATGGATGTTTATCTTAATCGAAATGATGTGCAAAGGGCATTGAATGCTAATGTTACTCACCTTCCCTATCCGTACTCAACTTGCAAGTTAAGTATTTTGATTTGTTCTTTTAGTAATATAATTGATATGAATTTGAGATTAATCTTATTATATATTCCCACACATGAACTATGTGCATAACTAACTAGTCAGCACTTGTATACTTATTCTACAATGTTGATACAGCAAACATATACACAATATAGATGATGAAGATGATCAAGAATCAATTGTTGTTCCTACGGTGCGAAAGCTACTAGATGAAGGCTATCGTGTTTGGATTTACAGGTGCTCTTATATGTTCAATTCAAGTTCTTTTAAATTAACTTGGTAATAAATTAATAAAAACATAAGAATATGTCATAACATTGTGCGTTGCAACTTTGATAGTGGTGATCTAGATGGGGCTGTGCCTATGCAAGGAACGAGAGAGGTTATCATCAGCATGAATCTTACAGAGAAGAAATGGGACAAATGGGGAGGGTGGAGAGAATGGTACTACAATGATCAAGTCGCTGGTTGGATGGTGGAATATGTCGAAGGATTAACCTTCATCACTATAAGAGGAGCTGGGCATATGGTTCCAGTAAATGCTCCTAGGCGCTCACTCACTCTATTCTCCAACTTTATCAAGGGAGAGCCATTACCCTCTAACATCACTAGCACAAAAGCATAAGTCTATGATACATTCTAAGCACGACACACATGTCAATGACTTATTGTACAAGGATGCATTGGTTGATCTGTATCATCATTCCTCATGATAAGAATTGCTTAGTGAAGGTTTGTGTTGTATTACGATTAACGATCAAGTATCCAAGATATCATGATTAAAATTTATTATTCTCATGTGCTAGATAAAAATGTGTATACGTATACAAAATTGTAAAGATACAAAAAATTCCAAAATGTTTTACTATAAAATAAATGAAATTTGTATTGAAATTATAAGACATGATTGCTTCAACGCTAGTTTGAGGGAAATGTTGACATAGATGCCCAACTGGTAACCCACTACTAAATTTAGAATCTCATGCTTAGTTATTTTATTTTGATAATCTGCTTCTCATGTTTGAATCTTAACTTGCTAAGTCTAGGTCTAATCACATTCTTCCTTTTGCACCCACACGTAAATAGCCATTGATATCACTGCAAAATCAACAAGATTTTGCTTCGTAGATTTGTTTCTCATTTTTTTAATATAATTGAACCATCCATGGTTCTTGGGAGCTATCTTGTATAACATCACTCCAATTTTTCCAATTTAGTTTAACTTGTAGATCTCACAGTAGGCTACCAAACGTTCTACTGCACTTTTGAAATTTAGTATTCTGAACTACAATAGCGAGTAATTAGCTCTCAATTTAGTATTCTAATAGTTAATCAACAAATTTGTAAGTCGCGCAATTCATTTTCACTAGGACTTTAGCAAAAATGGTTTTATGATTCTGACATCTATAACCAATTCATCTTGATATCATAGTTCAAGAATCAATCACATTGCATTATGATTTCCTGATTTTAAAGTTTCGTTTTCAACAGTTACCAACAAGGTTCTCAGCAAACTGACTCTGATTCTAGATTTAACGCCTTCACTAATCTTGCTTGCTTAGTCTACTGAAGTCGAGCTTATTTTAGCCAGAAGCTTATATCAGTTTCTGGATTAAATTGGCTGCTACAGTTCTAGTTTACCAATATAGTAGTATTTTGGATCTAGTAAAGAGCAACCAAGTACGCTAGACTATTTACTTTAGCATCCTTTATTTCCAGTTAATTCAAACTTAGAAATTATGCATAAACCAATAACTATATGAACTAGAATATAATCAAACTGCTGCTCAAATTCCAAGTAACCTAGGAGCTGTCCTAAAATCAACTCTAAGAACCAGGATATCCTGAGGAATTTGAGAAGATCATTCAAGTGAATGAACCCCTTTCTAGAGGGGGGCGAAACCCAGCATGGCGCAATATAAACATTTTAGGCAGCGGATTAGGGTTTCATGGATCGGCTTCATGTGATATGATCAACCATAAAAATTAGATTGCATAGAAGAGATAAAACTCATACCATAGCCATTTCAAGATGGCGTCTAGGAAGCAAAGATCAAAGCAGATCTTCTCCAGAGGTGACGCACACAGTTGATGTCGCCTACTCCTCTTTGCGATTCTTGTGCTAGCAAGATCCAAAGAAGTCTTTGATCGAAATGGAAAGGGAAGGAGATCTTTTCTCTTTGCCGAATTCTCCTCAAGCTCCAAGGCGCCGTCACCCAAAAAGAACGAGAGGAATATGCGTTCAAGAGGCGAGAATAGAGAACCCTCTCTATTCGAACGTGAGAGTCATGGTTGCTAAAAATAGCACCACTCACCGCCCAACATGTTCACGCTAAGTGAACTTGTCGCCTAGTCTTGAACCATTTTGGTTCAATTTAATTTTGGTTCAATAACCAAATAAACCAATCGACATGGCCTAGATCACATTAAAACCCTAAGGTTCCAGATCTAACCGTTGATCTCTTTGATGCTCCTGATCTGACCGATCTAGCATCCATTCTCTCGATCGAAGCTTACCGATCTCAAGCCCTAATCAATCAAACATGATCAGACTAGATCTCACTTACAATCAGAGATTAAATCCCTTTAAACTGAACCTGAACAATTCAGTCCACACGATCTGACTTAAGTAAGCCATATCATCAATTGTGCGACCCTGAGGGTTTCCTTAAAACGTCGGTAACGATAATTCACATTATCACGATCAGTGAGGGGTATCTAGCAACACATCACTGTCTCCCGATATCAAGGAAAGAGTCTTCCAAGACTACACCCAAAAACAGCACAAGTGTGAATCAATTCACAAGGCATGCATATTTCCTTTACCACTGGATGTTCTTATTGGACAAGCCTGTCAAGCTCGTAACTCCAATATGATGAGCATGATTAGAACAGATGAACACTGTCACCTGGGTATGGCCATACACTTTCTCAATCATCTCATCCAGGGGGCCCCTTTAGAACATCACACTCCTTCAACAAGGAGACGGCAATCCTATGTCTATCACTAGTGCTCTAACCTGACTCAAGCTCACCATCCAAGATAGTCTATAATCATTATGTTTCAAATGATATTGAACCATCTCAAAACAATGACAATCATCATTTAGAAAACACAAGTGATCTCAAGTCAGAGGAAATGTGCCACTTGTCTTAATCAAGGAACATTCACATTGTGACAAACAATTGAACATCCTAGTAGGGTCTGTCCAGTACATCCAATGTACCCATGAGTCTACATCTTATTCCATGCTCGAAGCATCCTATAAGATTAGAACACATATTAGTCTTAACCATATCAAGGCTGTCTCATGTTCACCAAGATACATCGACTAAGGACATAATAGCATGTCAGCCCAGCTGAACAGCTTTGAGACATTATTCAGAAGAACATATATTGCAGCAGACAATGTAAACAACCGAATAATAACCATGCCTTTATAAACATAACAGTTTATTACATGATACAGATACATTCCCACAGGCCTCAAACATTAGCCTTAAGGGCATACCCCAACAATCTCCCACTTGCACTTAATCTAATGGTTGAGAAATCTCAAACCCATATTATTACAGTGCTTCTCATGCTTCTGCTGCGCCAGAGGCTTGGTAAGCGGGTCTGCCAGATTGTCATCTGTATGAACCTTGCATACTTTGATCTCGCCACGATCTATGATCTCCCTGATCAAATGAAACCATCTCTGTATGTGCTTGGACTTCTGGTGCGACCGTGGTTCCTTTGCTTGTGCGATTGCTCCAGTGTTATCACAAAAGATAACCAAAGGATCTGCACTCGAAGGAACAACACCAAGTTCTCTCACGAACTTACGAATCCACACTGCCTCCTTGGATGCTTCCGAGGCTGCAACATACTCGGCTTCTGTTGTGGAATCAGCAACAGTTGACTGTTTGAAACTTTTCCACACCACTGCTCCTCCATTCAAGCTAAAAACATAGCCTGATTGCGATCGGAAATCATCCTGGTCAGACTGGAACGAAGCGTCAGTATATCCTTCAATACTGAGTTCTTCCTGACCACCATATATCAAGAACATATCTTTGGTCCTCCGCAGATATTTTAAGATGTTCTTGACTGCAATCCAGTGCGCCATACCTGGATTACTCTGGTAACGACTGGTTACGCTTAACCCGTAAGCGACGTCTGGGCGAGTACACAACATCGCATACATAATGGAACCAATAGCCGAAGCATAAGGCGTATTGTCCATTTCATCTTTCTCAGTCTGTGTTTGTGGACACTGACTCTTCGAAAGATTCAGACCATGTCTGACTGGAAGATATCCACGTTTAGAATTCTCTAAATGAAATCTCTCCAGGACCTTATCGATGTAAGTACTCTGGCACAGCCCGAGAAGCCTCTTAGATCTATCCCTGTAGATCTTCACACCTAACACATAGGCTGCTTCTCCTATATCTTTCATCTGGAAACACTTCCTCAGCCATGCTTTAACAGCATGCATTTCAGGAATGTCATTTCCAATGATCAAGATGTCATCGACGTAGAGGACTAGGAAAGTAATCACGCTCCCACTAAACCTCTTATATACACACGGGTCATCCTCGTTCTTGATGAAACCAAATTCAGTAACTGATTCATCAAAACGAATATTCCAGCTTCTTGATGCTTGTTTAAGTCCATAAATGGACTTCTTTAACTTGCATATCTTATGACGATCTGATGGATTAGTGAAACCCTCTGGTTGTGTCATGTACACATCCTCATCCAGATTTCCATTAAGGAAAGCTGTTTTCACATCCATCTGCCAAATCTCATAATCATAATATGCAGCTATCGCGAAAAGAATCCGAATAGACTTAAACATGGCTACAGGTGAGAAAGTTTCATCATAATCTATCCCGTAGATTTGTTTGAAACCTTTCGCAACTAGCCTGCCTTTATAGGTAACCACGTTACCATCCATGTCAATCTTCTTCTTGAAGATCCATTTACAGCCTATAGGGATATCTCCCGAAGGCGGATCAACCAAATCCCAGACTTGGTTATCTGACATGGAGTCCATCTCGGCGCGCATAGCCTCAAGCCATCTTGCTGACTCCGGTCCACTGACCGCATCCGCATAAGTGAGGGGTTCATCATTTTCAATGATGTAGACTCCGTCATAGCGCTCAGGCTGTCGACGGATCCTACCCGATCTTCGCGGTTCCCGTGATATCTGAGCCTCAGGTTGTTCAATAACCTGTTCTACCGGCTCAGGCTCATCCAACTGTGCTTGGTCACTTTGTCCTTCTTCTGGATTCTCATCCAGCTTTATTTCTCTCCCACTGGCCTCTTGCAGAAGAAACTCCTTCTCAAGAAATATGGCCGTGCGAGCAACAAAAACCTTGTTCTCCTTGGGATCGTAGAAATAATAACCCTTAGTTTCCTTAGGGTAACCGACAAAGATACATTTGTCAGATCTGCTCTCTAGTTTCCCAGAGGCGAGCTTTTTGACATAAGCCTCGCAGCCCCAGATCCTGATAAATGTCAAGCTTGGCTGTTTCCCATACCATAACTCATATGGCGTCTTTGAAACTGCCTTGGATGGCTCTCGGTTTAGTACCTTTGCAGCTGTTTCCAGCGCAAAACCCCAAAAGGAGTATGGAAGAGTAGCCTGACTCATCATAGAACGAACCATATCAAGTAACGTTCTATTTCTCCTCTCGGACACACCATTCCATTGCGGTGTTCCTGGCGGAGTGAGCTGTGAGATGATCCCACACTCCTTCAGATAGTCAGTAAACGCATGACTTAGGTATTCACCACCTCGATCTGAGCGAAGTGCCTTGATATTTCGGCCTAGCTGATTCTGTACTTCATTCTTGAACTCTTTGAACTTGTCAAAAGATTCACTCTTATGTCTCATCAGATAGACATACCCGTATCTACTGAAATCATCAGTAAAGGTAATGAAGTACTGATAGCCACCTCTGGCATGTTTACCAAATGGCCCACACACATCACTGTGTATAAGGTCAAGTAAACCTGAAGCCCTTTGACCTTTGTGAGGAAAAGGTGACTTCGTCATTTTACCCATCAAACAAGCTTTGCATGTATCAATCTCCTTATAGGAGAATGATCCCAGCAGTCCATGATCATGCAACCGCTTAATGCGTTTCTCGTTAATATGGCCTAAACGACTATGCCATAGCAAGGTGCTGTCATCAGCATACTTGGCTTTCTTAATATCAATTTGCTGTATCGAACATTCCATGTCCAACATGTATAACCCATTGTTAATTGAACCAGTTGCATAAACAATATTATCAAAAGACAAAATACACTTTGAAATATTGCATTCAAAGGAAAATCCCTTCCTGACAAGAGCAGGAATGGAGATAATATTTTTAGTTATACTGGGAACAAAGTAACAATTGTCTAGTTCCAATACAAGTCCAGATGGTAAAGAAATGAAATAGTCTCCTACAGCAACAGCAGCAACCCGTGCCCCGTTTCCAACTCGTAGGTCCACCTCATGCTGTCCCACCTGCCTTCTTCTCTTGAGTTCCTGTACATTTGAACAAATGTGAACTCCACATGCAGTGTCCAACACCCATGATATAGAAGAAGAAAACATGACCTCAGTCACGAATATACCTGAGCCAGAAGCAAAGCTTCCCCTCTTATCTCTTTGGAGCGCTTTACAGTCCTTTTTCCAGTGACCCAGCTGGCCACAGTGGAAACACCTGTATTCCTTGGACCGCTTCACCTTCTGCTTCAGAGCCTTGCTGTAATTCTTGACCGGGGCCTTGCCCTTCTTCCCCTTCTTCTTGTTCCTTGAAGGAACCATCAAGACAGAGGTCGAAGGCTTACCCTTCAGAGTCTCCTCAGTGGTCAAGAGCATATTCAGCAGCTCTGCCGGAGTACAATCGATTTTGTTCATATTAAAATTAATAATGAACGCGTCGAATGATGGCGGGAGAGACTGCAGAATAATGTCTACAGCAAGCTCCTGGTTAATGGTATGCCCCAGTTTCTCTAGAGCCTCCTTGTGCCCAATCATCTTGAGCACGTGAGCTCCCACTGGGCTCCCTTCAGCCAGTTTGCTCTGAAAGAAGAGCTTAGTCAAATTATAGCGTTCAGTCCTCGCCTGTGCAGCATACAGCATCTTGAGGTTTGCTATAATCTGTATAGCTGACATATCCTCATGCTGACGCTGCAGCGGTGGCGTCATAGACGCTAGCATCAGGCAAGCGACATCAATGCTATCATTGACGTGCTTTTCATAGGCTTCCCGAACCGCCCTTGCGGCGTTCGGAGCGGGCTGCGGCGGTATCGCCGTCTCGAGGACATACAGTTTCCTCTCTGCCTTAAGAACGATCTTAAGGTGTCCAAACCAGTCAGAGAAGTTCGGCCCAGCAAACTTCTCCCTTTCCAGTAGGGATCGCACATTGAAGTTCATGGTGTTCGTTGCTGCAGGTATCTACAACAATGCAAGAACAGCAAAGTCAGTATCAATGTATAAGAATCGATCAGGACTTAAGAAAGATTCCTTTTCTCACTATTTTATCAAGCGTGAAAAATCCAGCAAAACAGCCCGAAAGAGTAGAACTCTTTTAGTGAGATGGGATCCAGATTTCATACTTGGTCTCCGCGTCCCGCTCAGGCGAGATAAGATACACAGAGAGTACAAGCACTAGTTTCTGGTAGGCAGTCCCTGCCGATCGCCAACCCGTGCGATTCCCCTTCATCTGGGCAGTCCAGCAGACTGTGCCAACTGAGTTGGTACAACACAATCTCTGACCCCACAGATGGCTGCCTCCATGTGCTACCATATGCGCCACATATGTAGCCTACACGGTCAAGCTTACCCGACCTACTCCCTGGACCACCACGTGCTATGCTGAGCAACGAGAAGGGATAAATCCCTACTCTGTAACACGCAGGTGTAATCCCGCACCGTCTGAAGATAGATGGACGTGCCCACTGAGTGGGTACAACACGGCTCCAACGATAATCAGAACAGTGAGGTTTCGCGTCAGAAGGCTTACGAGCTTGATATTTCAGCGTTGGATTTTAACGGTCTATTATCTTCTTGCCTATCATGCAATTCCTATGGTGATAGCAGAAGATAATTTAATCATGCAATTCTAATATTAAGCAATAAAAGAAAGCATGAATCTTATGTGGTAAAAGCCCATAGCCCTAGAAGACCTTAACCTAACTTAAGTCTTCATTTGCTCTTCATGGGTCTTTAGCTGCCCATCTGGCCCAAACCAGGGCCTAAGCGCCATCTGCAGCTCTGGTGCGCCTACCAGGGAATATGCGCCAGGTCCTAGGGTCGAACCCTAGACCTCCCACCTGGTCCAGCCACTTGCTGCATGCGCCTCTGCCAAGTGTGCACTGTGCTCTTGTCTAATTAAATTACAAATTTAACTATCTAGACAAGAGTGACACGCAGGTCACTTACATTTATAAATTAAAACACAGTGATACGCAGATCACGATAATTAATTTACAATTTTTAATACAGGCACGCAGGCCCCAGCACAGCACACATTAATAACGGGCAGCCCACATAAGACTAAATAAACAAACATATGCATCAATCAAGAACCATGTGATCCATAAAAATTAAAATTTTCGAAAACCCCTTGGGGTCAATTTTAATTTTTCCTTATTTGCTCTACAACCTTACAATGGTCCATTACTAGGGATCCACTCATCCAACCTAGTCAGATCCACTGCCCTTGCATGCACCAAGTCCTAACTGACTTGAGTCGACCATAAGGTCAACCATGCATGCGCCAAGGCTGAACAACCACACTGAGGTCTGGCAAACGGGCGTGACCCCGGGCCTAACTCAGGTGTGTTCACAAGTTGTCTCAATCAGACATCGCTACACGCCTTTGATGCAGTCGACCTATAGCCACCTTTAGCATGCGCCAAGGTGCTATCTGGTCAACCCATCTAGGCTGTCAGATGGTCTGATCAGACTGTTTGGATCCGACCTAGGGGATGACTTCAACCCTAATAACCCATCTAAGGGTTTAATGTAGGCGCATTAGATCTAGGTGAATCGCGCATGTGATCAAGGTTTTAAGAAAACTTACAAGAACATGCGCAAACGACAACATGCGCAAAGGAGAAAATAACTTTCGCCATCTTACAACTATCAGCATAAGACATCGCATGTAACCTATAGATCTATCAACTTGCGCATACATGGATCATATGACATATCATGGCAATCATAAACAAGCATGAAACAACCCTCTGATACCAATTTGAAAGAACCCCTTTCTAGAGGGGGGCGAAACCCAGCATGGCGCAATATAAACATTTTAGGCAGCGGATTAGGGTTTCATGGATCGGCTTCATGTGATATGATCAACCATAAAAATTAGATTGCATAGAAGAGATAAAACTCATACCATAGCCATTTCAAGATGGCGTCTAGGAAGCAAAGATCAAAGCAGATCTTCTCCAGAGGTGACGCACACAGTTGATGTCGCCTACTCCTCTTTGCGATTCTTGTGCTAGCAAGATCCAAAGAAGTCTTTGATCGAAATGGAAAGGGAAGGAGATCTTTTCTCTTTGCCGAATTCTCCTCAAGCTCCAAGGCGCCGTCACCCAAAAAGAACGAGAGGAATATGCGTTCAAGAGGCGAGAATAGATAACCCTCTCTATTCGAACGTGAGAGTCATGGTTGCTAAAAATAGCACCACTCACCGCCCAACATGTTCACGCTAAGTGAACTTGTCGCCTAGTCTTGAACCATTTTGGTTCAATTTAATTTTGGTTCAATAACCAAATAAACCAATCGACATGGCCTAGATCACATTAAAACCCTAAGGTTCCAGATCTAACCGTTGATCTCTTTGATGCTCCTGATCTGACCGATCTAGCATCCATTCTCTCGATCGAAGCTTACCGATCTCAAGCCCTAATCAATCAAACATGATCAGACTAGATCTCACTTACAATCAGAGATTAAATCCCTTTAAACTGAACCTGAACAATTCAGTCCACACGATCTGACTTAAGTAAGCCATATCATCAATTGTGCGACCCTGAGGGTTTCCTTAAAACGTCGGTAACGATAATTCACATTATCACGATCAGTGAGGGGTATCTAGCAACACATCACTGTCTCCCGATATCAAGGAAAGAGTCTTCCAAGACTACACCCAAAAACAGCACAAGTGTGAATCAATTCACAAGGCATGCATATTTCCTTTACCACTGGATGTTCTTATTGGACAAGCCTGTCAAGCTCGTAACTCCAATATGATGAGCATGATTAGAACAGATGAACACTGTCACCTGGGTATGGCCATACACTTTCTCAATCATCTCATCCAGGGGGCCCCTTTAGAACATCACACTCCTTCAACAAGGAGACGGCAATCCTATGTCTATCACTAGTGCTCTAACCTGACTCAAGCTCACCATCCAAGATAGTCTATAATAATTATGTTTCAAATGATATTGAACCATCTCAAAACAATGACAATCATCATTTAGAAAACACAAGTGATCTCAAGTCAGAGGAAATGTGCCACTTGTCTTAATCAAGGAACATTCACATTGTGACAAACAATTGAACATCCTAGTAGGGTCTGTCCAGTACATCCAATGTACCCATGAGTCTACATCTTATTCCATGCTCGAAGCATCCTATAAGATTAGAACACATATTAGTCTTAACCATATCAAGGCTGTCTCATGTTCACCAAGATACATCGACTAAGGACATAATAGCATGTCAGCCCAGCTGAACAGCTTTGAGACATTATTCAGAAGAACATATATTGCAGCAGACAATGTAAACAACCGAATAATAACCATGCCTTTATAAACATAACAGTTTATTACATGATACAGATACATTCCCACAGGCCTCAAACATTAGCCTTAAGGGCATACCCCAACATCAAGACCCACAACCTAGGGACATCAACATAGAAACACCACCAGGATCTAATACTAGGAACCTGAGTGAGAAGATGCCTACATCTGACCTCAACCCACTCCTAAAAGAGAAGGTAAAGGTTTCCACACAGAAATCAAACTAAATCCCTTTAGCTTTGATGTCATCTTAATGGAAGAGGCACGTGCATCTATAGAAAAATTAATTTTGATTAAAAAAATAGTCCAACACCATAGAAAGAATTAATAACTTAATTAGCACTAACAAATATAAAAATAATATGTACATTCTATATAACAAAGTTAAACAATCAATTTATGTGAATATCAACATGCAAGGAGTCAATTTATGTGAATACCAACATACATACAAGGGACCGCTATATGGATGAAATTTTTTTTTACAATGTTATTTGGAAACAACTACTAGAAACGACATGAGTGTGGAGGAAGTGCACTAAAATGAAGCTCTTAGCAATTTTTTAAGAATAAGGCATACCTATATTTATCTTATTAAGTAAGGAAGACCACAATAAGATTCTTAGGAGTTATACTAAGCAACAAAATAAACTTAGGCCACTAGGAAAATCTCAAAGTGGAACATTTTCAACTGTGCATATACGTTAGTGCTTGGTTAAACAAAATTATCATGCTTCCTTAGTTGATATCTCATGAGCCCTAGGAAGAGAACATGTTATGGGTGAACAAATGACTAAGAAAATAAAATCAAGCATATATACAAAGGAAAAGCCTCATATACGTGCTTATAAATACTAACAAACCCTAGATGAGTAGTTATTTCACTTATTAGCTAAAGCTTTTCCAGATAATTCTCATGAGATTTTGCGTAATCAAACATTCTTTTCACAAATATTTTAATCCCCACATTTAAAACAAGCCAAGGCGGGCATAAATGAACTATGACAACATAACTGAGCCCTGCCCAATACAAAGATCATCCATATCATGGGTAAAATACTCTACAGTCCTATGACCGTAAAATTGTCATGTCCAAAACTTTGGATTTTTCACCCAATAATAATATTATGAGTTCAGAAGTATTATGTTGGATTTTTCTAGAATTTTTATGAAAGTTTTAGGTTCTTTCTCAGTTTCATAAAAGGTTAAATTAAATAAATATATTTAAAATTTTCCATTTATTTAGTTATGAAAGGTTAATATTTGTCCTTATATGGCTCTGAGTTTAAGAGCAATTGCGTGATTAAGTCTCAGATTAGGTGAAATATGATTTAGTTTAGCTAAATCTAGACTATTTTGCACAATTTTAGCCTATTCAAGAGGCTTTGAATCAGTTCAATCAAATAGAGACCGGTTCAGAAAATTTTAAACTAGATCTATCCCATGTTAGCTTTATTCTACTTGTTAGACATTGATTTGATTGTTTTTATATGTAAATCAACTATGTAGATTGATTGGTTCATCTAATTAGTCTCACATGTTGAACTTTATGTAAAAAAAAATTATTGGATCCTAATAAGCTGAATCCTCAAACTTGCTTCTATAGATTTGTATATGCCTTCTACCAGTTTATATTATCTATATTTAGTTTATCAATCTAGCTACTTTGGTGTATACAATTTATACATGTTGACATCTTTAGATGTGATTACCGATTATCGTGTTGTCATTCATAGATATGTTTAGATTATTATCCAGACATCTTAGATGTGTTCATAGATTATCATGTTCACAGCCTTAGAGTTGTTTACTCATTATTGTGTTGACATCCTTAGTTATGTTTATTGATTATCATGTTGGCATCCTTAGATGTGTTTTCTAATTATCATGTTGGCATCTTTGGATGTGTTCAAAGGTTATTATTTTGCATCCTTTGATGTGTTTTTAGTTTATTAGTTTTGCATCCCTTTAATTGTGTACAATTTAATGGTTTGGCATCTTTTGATGTGTATATAGTTTAACAAATGTGGCGTAATTTGATGTGTTTATAGATATCCTTGTTATATCCTAGTTGCACATGTTATTAGTATGATAGTGATACTTGCTCTTATACTAGTAATATCTTACTTGTACAATACTTTGATTGGGCACACAGATATCCACATAGTGGACAGGACCAGATCCCTAGTTTATTATAGCAAGCATTTTAAGACATGTACACATGGTGGTGCACATGATCATCTCAAAGTGTGTGTGGGGGCACCACTCTATATTACGAGCAGAGTGACAACTCCAAGAGCCCACGGATTGGGATGATGACCAAATGGATTATATTAGTGCTCTCATATCCATATACATGTATAGTTTGACATCTTTGTAGTTGCTATCTTCATCAAACTACAGATACATGTAGCTTTGTTGTATTTCATATTTATATATCACTCTTTGTATTTCTTTTAGTTGGTCTTCCCTCCTTCGGTTTTAGGCGACTACCCTTCCACTAGAAGAGGCTTACTCAACATTGTTGTTGATATTTGTTGACTTACAGATTCTAGTTCAGACTAAGGAAATTAGCTCAAGGACAAGAGGATTTTTTTTTAACTTCAAGATAAATGTTGAACATGTAAGTGAATTCATTGATATATTTGTGAAAATTTGTATTGGTGTAAAAGCTCAAATTTAAACACTTATGCTAAATTATTTTAAATTTAATGGTATCATGTTATAGATAAACATGTTTTATAATATTTGGACTTAAGATAGCAGGTATAGTTGTTATATCTTGGTTTGGTTTTATTAGGGGGTAACAAAAATGGTATCCGAGGAGTAGTTTAAGGCTTAGGGGAACCTAAACATAAACTTAAGTTCTTGGTTGAACTTCTGAGGCATGTAGGACATAACTCTAAATTCTAATGATTAGGATTTTGATCTCAAAGTTAGCCTAAGCCATGGCCGTTGGTCTATGATTTGGATGCATATGGTATGTAATGATGAACCTTATGGTTGAGGCTTAAAGTCTAAGATTTAGGATGCATGGTTGATAGAATAAAGTCAAAGCTTAAAGCCTAATGTCTAAGGACTAAGATCTTTGGCTAAGACTCAGGGATACACTTAAGACTAGCTTAAAGTCTAAGGACAAAGATCTTAGGCTAAGACTTAGGGATACACTTAAGACCACGGTATAAAATGAGCTTGACTATGATTATGATAAATAAGTCATAGTTTTGATATTAGGACATGATATGAACATGTTAATTGAACATAGACAAAGAACAAGTCTTAGATTATCAATGTCATCTATTGTTCACCAGATCACATAGATTAAGTCATATGGAATTGATGTCTAATTAAAGTAACAATTTTATGATTGTTGATATTAGTTAGCCTATGCTTGAGTGCGGAATGACACTTGGTAGTCATTTGAAAGGAAAAACAAGAATTGATGAGGCTAGTGATTTGGTGCTAGTCTAAATTAATTGTAATATAGTCCAAGCAGTTTAGGACATTATGATCTTATGATCATATATAGTTTACACATTTAGTTTGATTACCAATTCTGACATTTTTGTGATCCTACAGTCAGTCCACTTCATGCTAGTGATTTGGTGATCATATCTATTCATGATTCTATTTATGTTGGCACTTAAATTCTTGATTGCATTGTTTGGATTATAATTGTACTGCTATGACTATCTTTACCAGGATATAGGGATTGTGCTTGATTTGGATCATATGATTATTAGTGAATTTATTGGTGGTCTTATGATCACACGGTTATGCTAGTGGACTAATGGTCACTCCAACTAGCTCATATACCAGTCTCACAAGTACCAAAGTTATCCCTTATCCATTAAGATACCTTGATTGGGTACAAACTTATTAGACTGAGTAAAATCAATCTTCAAGGATACTATTATATTATTCTACACATCAATGTAGGTTAAGTAATCGACGTATTGACAATGTCTTAATTATTCAAAAGGATAAATGTACATGCAACATATTATAAAGGCTGTAGTTGGGTATACCATAAATATTGACCAGGAAAGTGAGTGATCAAGATTGGATTTATCCCTCCTATATAATGGGATTGTTGGCATCCTAGTTCCCTTGATCAAGTGTAACAAAAATATATGACCATGCTCAAATGAATTGGCATATTGATTGTATTTGTTGTATTAGTCTACTTGGGTATTAAGAAACATAATGATTGAACTATAAGAGTGTGACATGTTCTATGGCTTATGTTCATTCGAGATACCAAGGACATAGTGGCTAAAATATACGATAACTTTATCACATAATGGTGGTATCAAATCTCAACATTATTATTGCATAGGTAGCAATGATGTGTTGCTAAAAGGTGCGTATGTGCCCTTGCATGAGAGATTTGATTTTCATAAAGAATGTTTTTTTATCAACTAATTGGCTTCTCCTTTGCAAGGATCCTTGGCGGCAAATAAATTTATTCTCTTGATTTTTTGTTATGCTATTTTATACCAATTTCTCAACAATTACTAGGACTCACCTTAGTTTTTTATTCTCTCTTCCTAAAAAGATCGTGGCATAAGGATTAACATGTTTCTTTCAATTGAACATCTTCTAAAAAATTCTATAATAAGCACCACTATGCACCATTGCATGATGTATCTAAGATCCCTCTTCCAATACCACTATGTTTCTCATATGAATGCATATTGAAATGGGCCTTATCTTCATGAGGGATCAAATGTAAAACGAATAACCAATGCCTCTAAATTTATTATGCATTTTGACCTATGCCACATGAAAAAGAAAACTTTTAATTTTTTTAAAAAATCGAACTATTAAAAAATATTTTCAATGATTTTTTCAAATAATATGCACTTATTTTTGCAACCCTGAAAAATTTAAATACCATTATTTGTTATAAAGCCCACAAACTTAAGGAAATATATACTATCTCTAAGATTACAATAATTGAATAATTAACCAGATGATGTATATCGTATAAGGCAAGGAGCATACAAGGAGTTGAACCTTTTCACTACAATAAACAAGCAACTAAAGAACTCGAGTCTCCAAATCTTTAACGATATGGTTGAAATCCTCATTCCATTTGGCATTTAGGTTGTGTTTAGTAGGAAGGAAAGCAGGAGGGAATGGAAGGAAAGTTGGAAGGAAAGCTCTTTTGACGTGTTTAGTATGAAGGATATAAACTAGGGGAGGTAAAATGGGAGGAAAGTTAGAAGGAAAATAGGGTTATTTGCTTTCTGCCCAAAGCTGGATCTTACACTTTATCAACGTATTTTCACCCTCTCTTTCCTTATCACCCTCTCCTGCCTCTAACCTCTTGTCGTCATTTCTTCATTGCCCAAATTAGCGATGATCCTCCCTCAATCGCACTTGCTGCGAAGAAGCGCCGAGGAGTGGGCATCGGCATCAGCGCGGCAGAACACCATGAGTTGGTGGCAGCGCGTTAGGCGAGGAGGGTCTATAGTTTGGACTGCGTGTTCGACCTCATCCCACCGAGGACATACAGTTTGATATGGCAGGGGAGGGCAACGCAGGAGAAGCCGGGGGAGCAAAGCGGCACACCACCTCCGGCTAGAATTGGGGAGAGAGTGCGACGGCAGCCTCCGACTTGCAGTGGAGGAAAGACAAGCTAGAGAGGACGCAGTTCCAGGCGGAGGAGACCAACGAAGCAGAACATTTGCTTGGCCTCGCAATCTAAGAGAAATTCTATCGTGGGATCGTCAACAAAGGTAACCCGATTTGTCGACCATTCCACAATCTGGCTTTTGCTCAAGCCAAGGCTCTTTGCGAACAATCTCTCGTTGCTTCACGATATAGTATTTTCATTTGCAATGATGGAACTGGTGATAATGGACCTTATCCTAGGATTTTTGTATTAGAGCTTCTTGTGGACCAGCTAAGTTACCAGAGTCAAGTTGAGTGCCATATCTTTTGTACTTTGCAATTGTTATTGAATACACTCTCACGACTTGAAGAACACTAGTTAATTACTATAATATTAAATAATTATTAATTAAACAATTAATTACTTTCATAGTATCTAATGATATTTAATTAATTTAATATTATTTATTAATCTTGAATAATTATTACAATATTTCATAATAATTAATTAATCATTATTATATTTTCATAGTAGGAGAGAATATTTAATTAATTTTATATTATTTATTATTATTCAATTATAATTTTAAAATGTATTTGATGATATTTATATAATAAGAGTATAAAAAGATGGGGTATATATATCAATCTTTCTAATTTTATTTCCCCCTAAATAATCACTATTTTAATATTTAATGAATCATTATGTATGTTTGACCTTTTCTAATTCACCTTATAAAAATAAGATTTTTTTTGTTTAATGGGTTCTAGCTTCCAATGAACGCAAGCATTCATTGTTAATCACCCCTAAAATTTGGGCACCTTTGATTGAGAGATCTATGTTATGAAATAAAATAAAATGGCCGAATAAAATGATTCATTAAATATTAAAACAAAGATACATGATGAGCTCAGAAAGAAAAAAATGACAGAGATAAAGTCTTCGTCAACTTGAATGATTTGTATCTGCCAAATACCTGGCCTTGCAATGGCTTATTAGATATTTTTGATTTAGAAGGGATCCGATCTCAATGACTCATCCAATATTCACTTTGAGAAATACCCAGCCTCAACGGCTTATTGGGTAAAGATATTCGGCCATGATGGCTTGTTGGATATTTGATTTGAGAAATTACCCGGCCTCAACAACTTGTTGGGTAAAGATATCCAGCCTTGCGGCGTGTTGGATATTCGCATTGAGAAATTACCCGGTCTCAACGGCTTGTTGGGTAAGGATATCTGGCCTTACGGCGGAAATCGATTTACTCAAATCTTAGCCAATCGGGAGGCTCCCAAGATGATCCAAGTGGCGACTCCTATCAAATTATGTCAGATATTTTCAGATCCACCTTTGTATTTTCAATCAGAGATCTGGATCCAAGCAGACTTGCGAATCAAACTTTTAAATGGTTGAAATTAATTCATCAGAATCTCAGCCAATCAGATGGTTTCTGAAGTGATCCAAACGTTGATCCTTACTCATCTAAGTAAGATCTTTCCAAATCTGCCCTCAGATTTTCGATTAGAAATCTGGATCAAAATAGATCTACAAATCAATCTTTCAACAGCTGCAATTAATTTTCCTGAATCTCGGCCAATCAGATGGCATCCATAGTGATCCAAATGTTTATCCTTACAAATTTGGATCAGATCTTTCTAGATCTGAACTCCATTTTTCAATCAGAAACTTAGATCTAAGCAGATTTACAACATTCAATCAAACATTGAATGTTTAGCCTAACAGCTCATTCACCCAACTCGTCCAGTTAATTCACACATAGTCATGGACAATGAATACTCGACGCGTGTTGTCAATGATATTGTTTGGGAGGTGCGTACGTCGATACTTTGTATCGGGGCGTAGTTCCTCAACGTTGTTACAATACAACTCAGATTTTTCTCTATGGCCTATGCCTAAAGAGATGAGTATTGAACAAGTTTTGATATCCACAAGCCCTCGAAAGGCCGGGTATCTTCTCAAATCAAATATCCAACATGCTGCAAGGCCAGATATTTTTCTCAAATCATATATCCAACATGCCGGAAGGCCGAATACTTTTCAAATTAAATAACCAAGATGCCGCAAGGCCAGATAATTTTCAAATCAAATATCCAATACGTCACAAGGCTGGATACTTTTCAAATCAAATATCCAACACGCCGCAAGGCCGGATATTTTTCAAATTTAAATATCTAACACGCCGCAAGGCCAGATATTTTTCCAAATTTAAATATCCAACATGCCGTAAGGCTGGATATTTTCTCAAATCAAATATCCAACACATCGCAAGGCAGGATATTTTTCAAATCAAATATCCAATATGCCGCAAGGTCAGATATTTTTCAAATTAAATATCCAATATGCCGCAAGGCTGTATATTTTTGAAATCAAATATCCAAAATGCCGCAAGGCCGGGCATTTTTCAAATCAAATATTCAACACGCCACAAGGCCGGATATTTTTCAAATCGAATATCCAACATACCGTAAAGCCGGATATCTTTACCCAACAAGCCATTGATGCTGGGTAATTTATTAATTCAAATATCCAATACGCCGCAAGGCCAGATATCTTTATCCAACAAGCCGTTGAGGCCAGTTAATTTCTTAAATCGAATATCCAACATGCCACAAGGTTGGATATCTTTACCCAACAAGTTGTTGAGGCTGGGTAATTTCTCAAATCGAATATCCAACAAACCATCATGACCGGATATCTTTACCCAACAAGCCGTTGAGGCTAGGTATTTCTCAAAGTGAACATCTGATGAGTCATTGAGACCGGATCCCTTCTAAATCCAAAATATCCAACAAGCCATTTCAAGGCCGAGTATTTGGTGACACAATTTTGAACCTCAAAGTCAGCCTCTCTTAGCAGCTTTGATTTCCTTTTATACAAATCCCTAAATGGATACATGTTTAAAACAAAAGAATATATTTACATCTAATTACAACCTAACTAATATTTTCGTATCTACCACTAATATCCCCCCTCAAATTGATGCGGCATCATTAGTAAGCATCAATTTGGTAACTAAAAATTGATGATGAGGCTTGGAGAGAGCTTTAGTAAAAATATCAGCAATTTGAAGTTCTGTGGTAATATGTGGAAGAGTAAGCATATGAGAATCATAAGCTTCACGAATGTAGCGGCAATCAACTTCAATGTGTTTTGTACGCTCATGATACACGGGATTCACAGCAATCTGGATGACACTAGTATTATCAGCGTGCAAGGAGGTAGGCTCAAGTTGAGGAAATCCAAGCTCCCCTAACAATCCTCGTAGCCAAATGATTTCAGAACAAGCGAAAGACATAGCTCGATATTCAGACTCGGTAGAAGACTTTAACACTTGATGACACCAAAATATATAGTATATTTTGTATCATTTTATATATCTTTTCATGCTAAATTGAAGATCTTTTGCTTATTTTTATGCTAAATTTATCAAATATTGCAAAATGTACTTCTATTTTGGTTTTTCATGATTTTCAGGTAAAAAGGCACTTTTTTGAGGCGTTTTTGAGAAAAATCAAAGACATAGAAAAGTTACCATCATCAAGAGGAGATCACTTGACCAATTTCACGCAAATCGGAGCAACCAACCAAAATATGGTAGTGTCGTATTCTATATTACGGTATCGTATTTTCGTACGATACCGTAATATCAGAGCACTGTCGTAAATTGGTGGAATTGCCGACCCAAAGGTTTAATGAAAAATACGGCACTGCCATAAAACTTAACACTGCCGTATTTTGAAGCGCATTCAGAACAGAGATAATTCCTGATTTTACGGCACTACCGTAAACTTTGACACGGGCCATATTTTTCAGACAATTTCGACCAGAGAGTTCAGCCGATTTTATGGTAGTGCCGTGAACCATTATACAGTGTCGTATTTGCCAGACAATTCAGATCAGAGAACACGAGCGATTTTACGGCACTACCGTGAAATATTACACCACCGTATTTTCATTTTTGAACGCGACTCCACAGTCAATTTTGAAGCCCGATTTCTGCGGAGAAGATTGCAGACGATCCAGACCTTTAAATTTGATGACGTAAGAAGAAGAAGGGAGCTTTCGACGAGAGGATCAGGAAGACACCAAAAGCCCCAATTTTCATTAACTGTAGAGGGAGAAATTGAGTTACACGCCGCCGCCTAGGGTTCCGTCGCCGCGACAAATCCAAAGCATCTCCGGCCGTGAAATTCATACTAAAGCTTCACTGGAGGAGGAGACAACGTACTAGAAGTTTCAGAATGAAAGGAGATCAATTGGAGGAGAAATCAAAGAAGAAGGAGGCGCCGCTACTGTTCATCGCCCTCCTTTGCAAAATACGGCTATAATTTGCATTACAGCCGTGGCGTATTTTCCTAAAACTTCTTTTCCTTTGATTTTTGATCTTCTGAAACCATGGAATATTGTATTTTCTTCACTATGCTAGCTTAAGCACTCTTTGGGACATGGGGGAGTAATTCCCTTTGATTTTCTTAATGACTAGATACTTTTTGCTTTCATCATGATTATTCTACTTTGATAATTTTACCTATGCGATTATTGCTCTAAGATTCTCCTTAGTTTACTTTTTGTCATCATGATTTAGAGTTTTCGCAATAAGGACCAAAAGGTGATTTGCTTGAGAACTTAGAACCCTAAAATTGACTAATAGGAACTTACCGTAAGAAATTAGGTTAAGTTCTTATTTCTACTCGATCTTGCTTCTTACTTTTCCACGAAATAAGGGAATCACTAAGAAACATACACCAACTTGTAACAGAACGTCGTGTGTTAGAACAACTAGCCCAATCAGCGTCACTATAGGTGATTAAGCGAAGCGAAGAGTTATTTGGAAAGTGAAGGCCTGTGGTAGAAGTGCCTTTTAAGTAGCGCAAAATACGACAAACCGCAGCAAAATGGATATGTGTTGGGGCCTACATAAATTGGCTCACTTGTTGAATAGCAAAAGAAATATTTGGCCATGTAATTGTAAGATAATTTAGGCTGCCCACAAGTTGTCGATACAAAGAAGGATCAGAAAGAAATATCCCATCATTCTGACAATATTTAACATTCACCTCTAAGGGAGTATCCATTGACCGACCCTCTGGAAGACCAGCAAGAGTGAGTAAGTCCTTAATATATTTATGTTGATGTAGAAAAAGACCATTTGAGGTATGAAAAACTTCGAGACCTAACAAATAGTGCAGAGATCCCAAATCCTTCATATGAAAACATTGCTGAAGATGATCTTGAAGTTTTGATATCAAGGATAAGTCAGATCCAGTGATAACAATGTCATCAACATATACCAGCAGAAGAACAATACCAATAAAAGTTTTGCAAAGAAATAAAGATGAATCATATTGACTTTGAGTAAATGAGAAGTCAAGAAGAGTAGATCGAAACTTATCAAACCATGCATGGGGCGCTTGTTTCAATCCATAGAGAGATCGTTTCAGCCTACAAACATCAGAAGAAGATGTAGAAAATAGTCTAGAGGGAGGAGTTATATATATCTCCTCCTTCAGATCACCATGTAGAAATGCATTTTTAACATCCATCTGATGTAAAGGCCATCCTTGAGATCCAGCAATAGCAAGTACAAGGTGAACAGTTGTCATTTTAGCAACAAGGGCAAAAGTCTCCTCATAATTAATGCCATATTTCTGCCTATTATCAAGAGCCACCAAACAAGCTTTATACCGATCAAGAGAACCATCTGCCTTTAGCTTAATAGAATATATCCACTTACAGCCAATCAGTTTAACATCATGATGACATGCATTGATATAGTATTTTTAGCATACTTTTACCATCAATTATCTCTCTTTTCTATCATGTTTTTACTCATTTTGGCTTAAATCCTTTTATTTGTTCGGAATCTTCACCTCTCTTCACTTTTGTCATATTTTAGGTGAGAATGACCAAATTTTGATGGATTTTGAAAGATCCGAGTGCACGAATAGATTCCAGACGCCGAGACGAAGTCACTTGCCAAATTTCATGAGAATCGGAGCAAGTTTGAAAAATACACCCCGCCCGTGAAAATAATTACGGCCATAATTTCTGCGGTGCTTTTTGAAGTTTTTCACAGAGAGTTTTACGGCCTGCCCGTGAAAATTTTCATGGCTGTAATTCCTGCCCGTGAAAATTTTCACAGCCATATTTTTAACCCAGAATTTAACAGAAGAAAATATGGCCGCCCGTGAAAATTTTTATGGCCGTAATTTTGTCCGCTAGTTTCGGTTTTGACTCCGTTTCTCATCCAATTCGACCCATTTTTGAGCCAAATTTTGGGGGAAACCTAATACAAGGATGGGGAACTATTTAAGGGAGCTTTGGGTTGAGTTTGAGAACTTTTTGGTGAATTTTAAGGCAAGAACCAAGGAGGAGGCGAGATCTAGGGCACCGGGCGGCGACCAACGAAAAGACTTCGATTCCAAGGATTATTGGTGACGATATTCATCAGGAAACATTAATCCTTGTCTTCCTTTATCTTTTTCATTTTTTTAGCCGATTGTAATCATGAACATGGAATTCTTCAACGTGAACATGTGTAGCATGTCAGCGTAAACTCCTATTCAGGATTAAGAGCGTAGCCCTCTTTGTTCTCATGACTTGATTGCTTTATACATCTTATGAAGTTATTTATTCTTGTTAGATTCAATTATTGTTGCATTAATCACATGATAATTACTAGCCATGATTCTCATGTTTTAGACGTTTCAAGAAGTACTGAGAAGTGAATTGAGATGTCGGATCTACAATATTTGGACAAGTCGATTTGAACACGAGAGTAGTTCGAATTGACTTGAGAGATCTAAGATTTATCAAAAACTCATTGGGTTTATCTTTAGTTAATAACCACGAGAGTAGGGGATTAAATCAGATAAACACCAGATTGTACTACTGAGAAGGGGCAATCTGTACATGCGGATAAATGTCCTTCAACATAGTAAATCCTTCCTAAGATTTCTTTAATTTTAATAAGTCATGAAGCATAGAGTGGTGAACTCGAAATCCTGAACTTTCCATAAATTGATTACAAACCCCAGATTGCTTTTTGTCGCTTTTGTCCAGTAGTGATAAATTTCAATTTTCTCTCAGATTTGTCAAGCTAACGATTTTTAGTAAGAATCAGTACTTAGCCATTGGTCCCTGTGGATTGATATTTTTACTACTTCGACGTATCTGTACACTTGCGGATCACATCAAGTTTTTGGCGCCGTTGCCAAGAACCAATTTCGCTAATATTGATTCACTCTAAGAATTGATAGACTAGGCTTTTGTTTTCTTTATAATTCTCTTCTTTTCTGCATTTAGTGAATACTTTCTATTTTCTTCATAACCTTTGGTTGATTGTTTATGCCCAGGTGTTCTAGAAAACTATTTGAAGAAGATCCGGAACCAGAATGAACTTTTCACTTGCGCAGGAAACAATTAGCAAAGAAGACCGAAGAATCCAAGATGGGTGACGCAAACCCACAACCGAGAACTCTTAAGGAATATGCAAATCCAAACTATCAAGGAGTTCGCTCTAGTATTGTTCGCCCCAACATTGAGGCGAATAACTTCGAAATCAAGCCTTCTCTGCTATCCATGGTTCAGCAGAACCAATTTGGAGGATTATCTTCTGAGGACCCTAATATGCACCTTTCCATATTTCTTGAATACTGCGATACTTTGAAAATGAATGGCATTTCCAGTGATGCTTTGAGACTAAGATTATTTCCCTTTTCTCTCATGGATAGAGCTCGTGCATGGCTACATTCAAAACCGCCAGGTTCCATAACAACTTGGGAGGAGCTCTCCAATGCCTTTCTAGCAAAATACTTTCCCCCGAGTAAGACTGCTCATCTAAGGAACCAGATCACGAATTTTGTTCAGACGGAAGGAGAATCATTATACGAAGCATGGGACCGATTTAAAGAGCTTCAGAGGATGTGTCCACATCACAGCCTTGAGAAGTGGGTATTAGTCCATACCTTCTATAATGCTCTCAATTATAACACTCATATGACAGTTGATGCTGCCGCCGGTGGAGAAATCATGAATAAGACAAAGGATGAGGCGATTGATCTATTTGAGGAGATGGCTTTGAACCATTGTCAATGGGTAAGTGAGAGAGGACCATCTGCTAAGGCGTCAGGTAAGTATGATTTAGATGCTATCGCTTCGCTTGCCGCCAAGGTTGATTCTTTGACCCAAAAAATCAATTCTTTGAATGTAAATTCTGTCACCGTTAATGCTATCTCATGTGAGATTTGTGGCAATGTAGGACATAATGCAGAGGATTGTCAGTTAGGAGTTTCTACACAGGGGGAGTGCAATTCTGAACAAGTTAAGGCAATTGGGAACTATAATGGAAGACCTCAGAATGACCCATACTAGAGTACTTACAACCCTGGTTCGAGGAACCATCTCAATCTTTCTTGGAAGAGTGATCAAAATCAAAGTCAAGCACCCCAGAACAACAATCGACGACCCTCTAATTTTCAATCAAGACAGTATAACCAACCTCCAGCTGTTGGGGTATGCCCTTAAGGCTAATGTTTGAGGCCTTGGGTTATTATCAGTATCATGTATAAACTGAGTATATGTTTATAAAGGCAATTGTTGTTATTCAGATTGTTGCATTGTCTGCTGCTGTATGTATACCTCTGAGTAATGTCTCAATGATGTTCAGCTTTGCTGACATTCAGAGTTGTCCTTAGTCGAGATATCTTGGTGAACATGAGACAGCCTTGATATGATTGAGACTAATATGTGTTCTGGTCTTATAGGATGCTACGAGCATGGAATAAGATTTAGACACATAGGTGCATTGGATGTACTGGACTGACCCTACTTAGGATATTCAATTGTTTGTCACAATGTGAATAAATCCTTATAAGCAAGCAAGTGGTATATTCCCTCTGACTTGAGATCACTTGTGTTACTAAGTGATGATTGGCATTGTCTTGAGGTACTTCAATATCATTTGAAAGATAATGGTTAAGGATTATCTTGGATAGTGGGCATGAGTCATGTTAGGACACTAGTGATAGATATAGGATTGCCTCTCCTAGTTGGAGTGTGATGTTCTAAAGGGGCCCCCTGGATGAGATGGTTGAGAAAGTGTATGGCCATACCCAGATGACTATGTTCATCTGATCTAACCATTCTCATCGTGTTGGAATTACAGGCTTGACACGCTTGTCCAACGAGAACATCCAGTGGCAAAGGGAACATGTATACTGAGTGAATTGGATTCACACTTCTGCTATGGTTTGGGAGTAGTCTTGGAAGACTCTTTCCTTCATATCGGGTGACAGTGATGTGTTGCTAGATACCCCTCTCTGATCGTGATAACGTAAGTTATCATTACCGACATTGAAGGAAACCCTTAGGGTCGCACAATTTGATGATATGGCTTACTTATGTTAGATCGTGTGGACTGGAATTATTCTAGTTCAGTTTAAAGTAATTTAAACTCTGATTGGAAGTGAGATCTAGTCTGATCATGTTTGATTGATTAGGACATATGATCGGTAAGCTTCGATCAGGAGGATTGATGCTTGATCGAAGAGATCAAGAGCGCCAAGAGATGTGTGGTTGGATCTTGAGCCACTTGGTTCAATAAGATCAAAACCAGGGTTGGTTTGATTTGGTCCTTGAACCAAATAGAATTGAACCGGTTCACTTAGTGTGAGCGCATGGTTCAATTAAAGAGGGAAGTTTCGGTTGGTTCACTTAAGGTGAACGCATGGGAGTTAAGAGAGGAGGTTACACTTTTGGTTCTTACCATAAGTGGTAACCGAATCTTTCTATCTTTGGCTCTCACGTTTTTGAAGCTTGCTCTCTCGCCTCCTCATGTGGTTAGTTGCTTGATCATCTTCACGCAACAACAAAAGAAGTGGAGTTCGGCCAACAAAGATATAGCACATCTCCTCTCCAACTTTCGATCAAGGACTCCTTAGTGCCTTGCTAGCACAAAGAGCACAAGGAAGAAGCCATCAACATCTTGTGTGTGATTCCTTTGGAGAAGAGGCGCCTTTCCCCTTTCTTCTTCCAAGCCGCCACTCAAACCATGGCCATGGTAATGCTTCAACTTATACTTTCATGGTTGATTATATTACAAGTCAAGCGATCCATGAAACCTAGTTTTTCCGCCTATGCAAAATTTTCGAAATGCATGTTACCTAGGTTTCCTTTCAATTGGTATCAGAGCGCAGGTTTTTGGCTTGATATATATGATTGCCATCTTGTGTTCCATGTTTGATTTTATGCTTTGGAAAGATCTACTAGATGCGCATGCTTTTGTTATCATGAGAAAATACATGCCATGCGATCATACCAAATGTTAGATCTACATGTATTTGATGTTTACTTGCGCTTGTGATGTTTACTTGCGCTTGTGATGTTTACTTGCGCTTGTCATAGAAGTTTTCAATCAAAACTTATCATCATGCGCGACCCTCACCTAGATCTATCTAAGCGCCTACTTCAAATACTTAGACGGGTTAACAATGTTGAAGTCGTCAGTCAAGTCTGGACCCAATAGCCTAATCAGACCATCTGACAGCCTAGATGGGTCGGCCGGATAGCACCTGTGCGCATGCAATACAGGTGGCTACAGGCCGACTGCAGAAGGGCGTGTAGCGATGTCTGATTGAGGCGCCTAGTGAACGATCATGATTAAGGCATGGGGTCACACCCACTTGCCAGAAATCATGTGGGACGTTCAGCCCTTAAGGCGTGCATAGTTGACCATGTGGTCGACGCAAGTCAGTTATGACTGGGTGCATGCAAGGGCAGTGGGTCTGACTTGGTCTAACTAGTGGATACCTGTTAATGGACCGTTGTAAGGTAGTCGGGTACATAAGGAAATAAAATTGATGCCATGGGTTTTTTCAAAAAAAAAAAAATTTTATTTCTATTTGGATCACATGTTTGCATGTTTAACATGTTAATTGGGTGTTTATTTATTCTTATGTGGGCTGCCCTTATTTTGTGTGCTGTGCTGGGGCCTGCATGCCTGGAATTAAATATAAATTTTGCTGTGATCTGCGAATCACACTTTAATTTATGAAAATGTATAATTGACCTGCGTGTCAAACCATGTCTAGATAGATTAAAATGTAATTTGATCAGACATGAGCACATGAGCACACATGGCAAAGGCGCTTGCAATCAGGGGCTTCACCAGGTGGGAGGTCTAAAGTTCGACTCTAGAGCAGGCGCATACTGCCTGGAGGGCATTTGTACCCGGGCTGGGCCAGATGAAGTACAAGAGTCCCATAAAGAGCTCAAGTGAAGACTTTTGTGAAACTAGGGTTTTACTTAGGCTTTTATGGGCGTTTACCACATAAGATAATGGTGCTTTCATTTACTGTTTTAAGTAATATTAGCACAAGCATGTTTTATTCTTCTGCTATCACTGTAGAATTTGCATGATAGTAAGAAGATAAAAGACCGATAAAATCCAACGTTAATATCAAGCTCGATTGCCTTCTGACGCGAAACCTCACTGTTCTGACTATCGTTGGGGCCGTGTTGTACCCACTCAGTGGGCATGCCCAGCTATCTTCAGACGGTGCGTGATTACACCTACATGCTACAGAGAAGGGATTTATCGCTTCTCGTTGCTCAGCATAGCACATGGTGGTCCAGGAAATAGGTCAGGTCAGCTTGACCATATAGGCTACATATTGAGCATATGATAGCTAGATGGAGGCAGCCATCTGAGGAATCAAAGACCGTGTTGTACCAACTCAGTTGGCACAGGCTTCTGGATTGCCTAGATGAAGGGGAATCGCACGGGATGGCGATTGGCATGGATAGCCTACCGGTGATTAGTGCTTGAACTCTCTATGTATCTTATCTCGCCTGAGCGGGACGCGGAGATCAAGTATGAAATCTGGATCCCATCTCACTAAAAGAGTTTCACTCTTTCGGGCTGTTTTATTGGATTTTTCAGTCAGATAAAATAGTGAGAAAAGAATCATTCTTAAGTCCTGGATTGATTCTAACATGCATACTGACCTTGTTGTTCTTGCTATGTTGTAGATTCCTGCAGCAACGAACACCACAGGGCTCAATTTGTGATCCATATTGGAAAGAGAGAAGTTTGCTAGGCCAAACTTCTCAGACTGGTACAGACAGCTTAAGATTGTACTTAAAGCTGAGAGGAAGCTGGATGTCCTTGAGTCGGCAATACCGGCTCAACCCGGTGCGAACGTCGCAAGGGCGGTTCGGGATGCTTATGAAAAGCACGTCAGTGATAGCACTGATGTCGCTTGCCTTATGCTTGCGTCAATGACGCCTGAGCTCCAGCGTCAGCATGAGGATTTGTCAGCTATTGATATTATAGCAAATCTCAAAATGCTGTATGCTGCACAGGCAAGGACAGAATGCTATAACTTGACAAAACTTTTCTTTCATAGCAAACTGACTGAAGGGAGTCCAGTGGGAGCTCACGTACTCAAGATGATTGGGGTACAAAGAAGCTCTAGAGAAACTGGGACATACCATCAATCAAGAACATGTTGTAGATATTATTTTGTTGTCTCTC
Source organism: Costus lasius (assembly GCA_027563935.2). Lineage (NCBI taxonomy): Eukaryota > Viridiplantae > Streptophyta > Magnoliopsida > Zingiberales > Costaceae > Costus > Costus lasius. The sequence goes on along the minus strand of JANVAS020000016.1, from coordinate 55,934 downwards.
CCGGCTTCTTTCGATCCGTTCATCATTAATTTTAATATGAACAAAATCGACTGTACTCCGGCAGAGTTATTGAACATGCTCTGTACCACAGAGCAGACTCTTGAGAAAGGAAAGCCTTCATCCTCTGTCTTAATGGTTCCTTCAAGGAATAAGAAGAAGGGGAAGAAGGGCAAAACCCCTATCAAGAGCTATAACAAGGCTTTGAAACAAAAGGTGAAGCGGTCAAAGGACAATAGATGTTTCCATTGTGGCCAGCTGGGTCACTGGCAGAAGGACTGTAGAGCTCTCCAAGGAGAGAAGAAGGGAAGCAAACCTTTCACTTATGGCTCAGGTATTTACGTGACTGAAGTCATGGTAGCTTCTTCTATTTCATGGGTGTTGGACACTGCATGTGGAGTTCACATTTGTTCAAATGTGCAGGAACTCAAGAGAAGAAGACAGGTGGGACAACATGAGGTGGACCTACGAGTTGGAAACGGGGCACGGGTTGCTGCTGTTGCTGTAGGGGAATATAACATCTCTTTACCATCTGGTTTTGTATTAGAACTTGACAATTGTTATTTTGTACCAAGCATAACTAAGAATATTATCTCTATTCCTGCTCTTGTCAGGAAAGGTTTTTCTTTTGAATGCAAAACTTTACAGTGTTGTATTTCATATGATAATATTGTTTATGCAACTGGGTCGATTAACAATGGGTTATACATGTTGGACATGGAATGTTCTGTACAACAAATTGATAACAAGAAAGCCAAGTATGCTGATGATAGCACCTTATTATGGCATAGTCGTTTAGGCCACATTAACAAGAAGCGCATTAAGCGGTTGCATGATCATGGACTGCTGGGATCATTCTCCTATGAGGAGTTTGATACATGCAAAGCTTGTTTAATGGGTAAAATGACGAAGACTCCTTTTACTAATAAAGGTGAAAGGGCTTCAGGTTTACTTGACCTTATTCACAGTGATGTGTGTGGGCCGTTTAGTAAACATGCCAGAGGTGGCTATTCATACTTCATTACTTTTACTGATGATTTCAGTAGGTATGGTTATGTCTATCTAATGAGACATAAGAGTGAATCTTTTGACAAGTTCAAAGAATTCAAAAATGAAGTACAGAATCAGTTAGGCCGTAATATCAAGGCACTTCGTTCAGATCGAGGTGGAGAATACTTGAGTCGTGAGTTTACTGACTATCTGAAGGAGTGTGGGATTATCTCACAGCTCACTCCACCAGGAACACCGCAATGGAATGGTGTGTCCGAAAGGAGAAATAGAACCCTATTGGATATGGTTCGTTCTATGATGAGTCAGGCTACTCTACCTTACTCCTTTTGGGGATTTGCACTGGAAACAGCTGCAAAGGTGCTAAACCGAGTGCCATCCAAGGCCGTTTCAAAGACACCATATGAGTTATGGTATGGGAAACAGCCGAGCTTGACATTTATTAAAATCTGGGGTTGCGAGGCTTATGTCAAAAAGCTCGTCTCTGGGAAACTGGAGAGCAGATCAAATAAATGTATATTTGTCGGTTACCCTAAAGTAACTAAGGGTTATTATTTCTATGATCCCAAAGAGAACAAAGTATTTGTTGCTCGAACGGCTATTTTTCTTGAGAAGGAATTTCTTCTGCAAGAGGCAAGTGGGAGAGAAATAAAGCTGGATGAAATTCCAGAAGAAGGACAAAGTAGTCAAGCTCAGTTGGATGAGCCTGAGCAAATAGATCAGGTTGATGTTCAACCTGAGGCTCAGATATCACGGGAACCGCGTAGATCGGGAAGGATCCGTCGTCAGCCTGAGCGCTATGACGGAGTCTACATCATTAATGATGAACCCCTCACTTATGCGGATGCGGTCAGTGGACCGGAATCAGCAAGATGGCTTGAAGCTATGCGAGCCGAGATGGACTCCATGTCAAACAACCAAGTCTGGGATTTGATTGATCCGCCTCCGGGAATAATCCCTATAGGCTGTAAGTGGATCTTCAAGAAGAAGAAAGACATGGATGGTAACGTGGTTACCTATAAGGGTAGGCTAGTTGCGAAAGGTTTCAAACAAATCTACGGGATAAATTATGATGAAACTTTCTCTCCTGTAGCCATGTTCAAGTCCATTCGAATTATTCTCGCGATAGCAGCATATTATGATTATGAGATCTGGCAAATGGATGTGAAGACCGCTTTCCTTAATGGAAAACTGGAAGAGGATGTGTATATGACACAGCCTGAAGGTTTCATCAATCCATCAGAACGTCATAAGATATGCAAATTAAAGAAGTCCATTTATGGACTAAAACAAGCATCGAGAAGCTGGAATATTCGTTTTGATGAATCAGTCTGTAAATTTGGTTTCATCAAAAATGAAGATGACCCGTGTGTATATAAAAGGTTTAGTGGGAGCGTGATTACTTTCCTAGTCCTCTACGTCGATGATATTTTAATCATTGGAAATGATATTCCTGAACTACATGCAGTTAAGGCATGGTTAAGAAAATGTTTTCAGATGAAAGATTTGGGAGAAGAAGCCTATGTATTAGGTGTGGAGATCTACAGAGATAGATCTAATAGGCTTCTCGGGTTGTGCCAGAGTACTTACATCGATAAGGTCCTGGAGAGATTCCATTTAGAAAATTCTAAAAGAGGATATCTTCCAGTCAGACATGGTCTGAATCTTTCAAAGAGCCAGTGTCCTCAAACACAATCTGAGAAAGATGAGATGGACAATACGCCTTATGCTTCGGCTATTGGGTCCATTATGTATGTGATGTTATGTACTCGCCTAGACGTCGCTTACGGGTTAAGCGTGACCAGTCGGTTCCAAAGTAATCCAGGGAAGGCACACTGGATTGCAGTCAAGAATATTTTGAAATATCTTCGGAGAACCAAAGATATGTTCTTGATTTATGGAGGTCAGGAAGAACTCAGTATTGAAGGATATACTGACGCTTCGTTACAATCTGACCAAGACGATTTCTGATCGCAATCAGGCTATGTTTTTAGCTTGAATGGAGGAGCAGTGGTGTGGAAGAGTTTCAAACAATCAATTGTTGCTGATTCCACAACAGAAGCCGAGTATGTTGCAGCCTCAGAAGCATCAAAGGAGGCAGTATGGATTCGTAAGTTCATTCAAGAACTTGGTGTTGTTCCTTCAAGTGCAGATCCATTGGTTATCTTCTGTGATAACACTGGAGCGATTGCACAAGCAAAGGAACCACGGTCACACCAGAAGTCCAAGCACATACAGAGAAGGTTTCATTTGATCCGTGAGATCATAGATCGAGGAGAGATCAAGATCTGCAAGGTTCATACAGATGACAATCTAGCTGACCCGCTTACAAAGCCTCTGGTGCAGCAGAAGCATGAGAAGCACTGTAATAATATGGGTTTGAGATTTCTCAACCATTAGTTTAAGTGCAAGTGGGAGATTGTTGGGGTATGCCCTTAAGGCTAATGTTTGAAGCCTTGGGTTATTATCAGTATCATGTATAAACTGAGTATATGTTTATAAAGGCAATTAAAGAGGGAAGTTTCGGTTGGTTCACTTAAGGTGAACGCATGGGAGTTAAGAGAGGAGGTTACACTTTTGGTTCTTACCATAAGTGGTAACCGAATCTTTCTATCTTTGGCTCTCACGTTTTCGAAGCTTGCTCTCTCACCTCCTCATGTGGTTAGTTGCTTGATCATCTTCACGCAACAACAAAAGAAGTGGAGTTCGGCCAACAAAGAGATAGCACATCTCCTCTCCAACTTTCGATCAAGGACTCCTTAGTGCCTTGCTAGCACAAAGAGCACAAGGAAGAAGCCATCAACATCTTGTGTGTGATTCCTTTGGAGAAGAGGCGCCTTTCCCCTTTCTTCTTCCAAGCCGCCACTCAAACCATGGCCATGGTAATGCTTCAACTTATACTTTCATGGTTGATTATATTACAAGTCAAGCGATCCATGAAACCTAGTTTTTCCGCCTATGCAAAATTTTCGAAATGCATGTTACCTAGGTTTCCTTTCACCAGCACCCTAGAAGTCTAACTTAGAGGTCATGATGGAGAACTTCATTGCCTCGCAGGCAAAACAGAATGAAAAATTCCTACAATAATTAGAGAAACAAGATGACAATTTTAGGCAGTAATTCTGACATGTAAATGAGTCTATTAAGAATATCAATTCCGAGATGGAGTCTATGAAGACTCATCAGAGGATGTTGGAAACTTAGATAGCTCAGCAGGCTAGCTCTTCAAGCAGGCCTACAGGCAGATTACCAGGAAAACCATAGGTGAACCCACGTGAGTATTGCAATGCTATTACCACACGCAGTGGGAAATAGTTGGAAGAACCTAGAGCACCAGATGTTACACAAGATTCAGAGGAGCAAAATGTTGAATCTACAGAAGAAGAGGAAAGAGAAGGAGAAATAAATGTGCAAGAAAAGGAGCAGGAACCAGTGTATACACCACCACCTCCCTACAAACCACCAGTACCTTTTCCTCAGAGATTGGCAAAATCTAAGATTGATAAGCAGTTTGAAAAATTTTTAAAAGTACTCAAAAAGCTTTGCATCAACATACCCTTCACCGACGCTCTATCCCAGATGCCTTCTTACGCCAAGTTCTTGAAGGAAATTTTGTCCAACAAGAGAAAGTTGGAGGAGCATAGAACGGTCGCACTCACAGAGGAGTGCAGCGCTATAATCTAGAACAAGCTGCCACCTAAGCTTAAAGACCTAGGGAGTTTTTCTATTCCCTATTTGATTGGTAGTATGTCTATTGACCGTGCTCTATGTGATTTAGGGGCCAGTGTCAGCTTGATGCCACACTCTGTTTGTAAAAAGCTAGACATTGGAGATTTGAAGTCCACATCTGTTTCACTTCAATTAGCTGACCGCTCTGTTCGACATCCAGAAGGTATTTTAGAGGATGTGCCCATTAAGGTCGGTAAGTTTTTTATTCCTCTTGATTTTGTTGTCCTCGAGATGGAGGAAGACTATAGGCTTCCTATAATCTTAGGTCGCCCCTTTTTGGCGACTGCTGGTGCAAATATTGATGTCAAAAATGGGAAGCTAACTTTTAAGATAGGTGGGGATTCTGTAGATTTTGATCTGACAGAAAATCTAAAGAAGCCTTCTTTTGTAGGATCTTGTTGCAGTGTAGAAGTCTTGGAAGACACTTCACCGATGACTATTAATTCCAAGATAGAGAAAGATCCACTTGAAGTATGCTTTATCAAAGGTGATGATAGTGATGGAGGAAAGAGGTATGAATTTAAAACTCTCCCAAGTAACCTCAGGTATGAATTTCTTAGAGAGAACTCTACTTTTCCTGTATTTATTAATGCAAATCTTGAGGCATCTCAAACTACAAAGAACTCATCTTATAATGGATCTTGTTGTGATATTAGTACTGTGAATGATATTTTGACTGATGTGCATAAATTATTTGCTGAACATTCTGACTCTAAAAGTTATACTTTTGTAGATTGTATTGTGAATTCTAATGATAAAGGATGTCAGCTTAATGTGGAGGAGACTAATTTACTTTCGAAGAAGCAGAAAATTCAGAGGAAGAAACGAAAAAGAAAGGAAGGGTTGAAATTATTTGACGAAGATAAGGGAACGAAGAAATTTTTTGCTAAAGTGAAACACTATTTTAGGGATAAGCCTTGTATATTCAGAGATCAAAGAACAAAACAAGGAAAGCATACAGATACGATTCAAGCAGCCGTTACTTGATCAGGGTTGATTTTGGTCGAGCTAGCGACGTTAAAATTAGCGCTTCTTGGGAGGCAACCCAAGCACTATCTCTCTTTTTCATTCTCAGTTTTTATTTTTGTGTTATTTTACTTTTTGGTAGATAGGTTAGTTATTTTCTTTTGGAAGTTATGCTATGAATCTTATATGATGCTTTTAGAATAGTTTTCCCTTTTGATCATTATTTATATTTTGTGTAGGAGCTTTGCGATGCGTGTACCAAGAGGAGGACAGCTCTGAGGAGGATAGTTCGGGCGATACTACGAACGAGTGGCGCTTTGTGAGTTGAAGTCAAAAATAAAAAGTATGTGTCTTTGTGGATACATGCCATCTTCACAAAAACAAACAAAATGCATAAAAAAAGAAAAAAAATTATGTGTGGAAAAAGATCTTGGAGACCTAATTCCTGTAAACAAAAGCCATGATAGATTTAAATTGATACTGGGTGAAATCATGAAATAGAAAAATCTATTTATTATATGGTTGCAAAGTTTTATTTGATTGAGTTGTGAATCTAGAAAATTGAGTTCTAAGGATGATATGTTTACTTGAAATTTTGTAAATCAATTAATACAATTTTTCACTGACATGTTGTATTTTAGAAATTTATTGAGCATGAGAAAGTTATTCTTTCAATCAAATTTTGATTTCAAATTTTGATTTTTGCTTGAGGAGAAGCAAGGTTTGAGCCTTATGTGTTTGATGACACCGAAATATGTAGTATATTTTGCATCATTTTAGATATCTTTTCATACAAAATCGAGGATCTTTTTACTTGTTTTTATGATAAATCCATCCAATATTGCAAAGTCTACTTATATTTTGGTTTTTCACATTTTTCAGGCAAAAAGGCACTATTTTAGGCATTTTCAAGCAAAATCAAATATATGGAAGAGTTCTCATCATCAAGAGGAGATCACCCAAGAAATTTCACGTAAATCGGAGCAAGCCAGCAAATTACGGTAGTGCCGTAATCTATTTTACGGTACTGTAATTCCAAATGGTACGGTAAAATCCGAACACTGCCGTAATTTGTGAAGATTTCCGAACAGAAAGATTTCCCGATTTTACGGTACCGGCGGTAAGCAATATTACGGTACCGTATTTCGGATTGCATCAGAACAGAAACCTTAGCCGATTTTATGGTACCTGCCGTAAGGGATTTCACTACCGTATTTTCCAGCCGTTTCAGAACAGAGAGTTCAGCAAAGTTTACGGCACTGACCGCAAACTATTTTATGGGCCGTATTTTCTGAGACGACATCAGCACAGAAGACTCAAGAGATTTTATGGCACCAGCCGTAAACAACTACACTGCCGTAAAATCGGTTTTGAACGCGACGCCCAGGTCAATGTCCACCCCCGATCCTTGCGGAGATGATGACGGTCGATCCAGAGCTTAAAACAAAAGACCGTAAGATGAGAAAAGAGATCTTGGGACGAGAGGATTAGACAGACACCAAAAGCCCCAAACTTGGTTTACTGTCGAGGGAGAATTCGGAGTACACGCCACCGCCTAGGGTTTCGCAACCACGCTCGATCCAGACGATCTCCGGCCATGATTCTTCTACTGAAGCATCGCCTGGTGAAGGAGACGATGTGCCAGAAGTTTCAGATCGAAAGAAGACAAATTGGATGAGAAATTAGAGGAAGAAGGATCGCCACTACTGTTCACGCCTTCTTTTGGAAAATACGGCTGTGAAATACTTCACAGCCGTGCCGTATTTTCTAAAAACTCTTCCTTTTGTTGATTTTTGATTTTCTGAAATTATGGAATATTGTATTTCCTTCACCATGCTAGCTTAAATTACTCTTGGGACATGTGGGAGTAGTTCACTTGATTTTTAATGATTAGATAACTTCTTTCTCACTATTTCGTTGCATTTAATCTTAGCATGATGATTTTGCTCTTGTGATAATTGTGCTTAGACTCTCTATAGATCCATGTTACTAATTATGTTCTTAGAATTTTCGCTATTGACTGAAAGCTAATTGCTTGAGAATTTGAAATCCTAGAATTACATGTTAGGATCCCTTCCTTAGGTTAGATCTAATTGGATCCGTTCTAGTAGATTAATTGCCATGATTATAACATGTATCTATAGATCGAGTCTAATTGTCAAACGTGGAGATCTTGTGCGAAAGCAAGGATCAGAATGTTGGAGATCCAAGAGTAAAACTAGTGTCGAGACTCGGATGCACGAAAGTGATCCTTGAGTTCATTGTTTGATAATTTACTTATCTTCAGCGTTGGGAGAAATCTTGCGCGAAAGCGAAGACAAATCCCTATACGGTTGTTTGCACGAAAGTGAAACAATCCTTTTATTAAGTGAATTACATCTTCATCATGATAAAATTGAACTGACGAAATCCTTATTCATATCTAGTCATAAAAGTTAAAATGAACGAAACCCTAGTCCCAGCTTTTCTCTCCGATAATTCCGTTTTAGTTTCCGATTGCTATTTTCACTACTTCGATTTGCCTAGATAGAAAGAAATCAGCTATTTGGTATTCAACAACATAGGTCTCTGTGGGTTCGATATCTTAATTATTACTTCGCGTATCCGTTCACTTGCGGAGAAAACAACAAGTGTGGTGACCGAACAAATTTTTAGAGCCGTATCAGGGGGTGACAAGTTGTTATGCGCCATTACCTAGGTTTTGGCTGCGACTTTAAGAATAAGTTTAGTTTACCTACTTTTTGGGATACAATAGGCGCCCAACCGAAAGGCCGTGGTATCCAGGCGGCATTGTTCGCAACCTGTCTTTGACTCTTCCACTGTTACACCCAGATTCAAAGACTAACATAAAAGAATCTATTATTACTTTCGACTCTAGGAACAACAATATAAGTCTAATTGCTACAAGAATTCTCTTTACAAAACTTTACATCAAAGTACACTTTTACAACACTCAGATCTCAGCTAATAACTTTTAATACACGAATCACTTCATGAATAATTCCTCAAGTAAAACTTTACATCCATGCCTTGATTTCCTTAGTCCAGACCACTACCTGCAATATCAACCAGACTCAGCAAAACATTACTGAGTAAGCCTCTCCCCAGAAGAAAGGGTAGTCCCTTAGATTTAAAGGAGGGAAACTAGCAAGAAGCATGAACAATAAAACTGTAACATTTGAATGTTGAAAACTGTAAACTGAAAGCTGGGAACTGAAACTAAGTACTGGGAATTGAAAACTATAATTCAATTAGATAAACTGATGCAACTGGGTTATCTGTGTCAAATATGAAAACTAATACCATTCATAAATCAACTATGAGCAATACCTACTGGCTTGTGGGGTCGTCACCCCGAATACGCATGATAAGGTGTATCACCCCTTACATGGTGAACACACGCGCTACCATGCGTCACGAATCCCGGTGCATGCTAACTTGGGACCCCGATCTATCCACAGAGTGGATACTACTGGGTATGTGCTCAATATAACATGTAACTGTCCACACACGTGGATACTAGAAAACTGGTTATGCTGTCCACAACGTGGATACTGGTATACAAAGACTGAAACAATATAACTAGCAAATCTTCGATATGCACAAGATACTATACTACTTGAGTCAATGGAAATAAAGATAACATACCTTTATCTACAAAAATCTGGTTTGAGCTCTTACCTTTGAAAACCCAAGAAAACTAGTTATCAAACGAAGCAAGCCAAACACTGGATCAACCGCTTTGAAACATAAATTTATACATGAACTTCATCAATTAAGATTCAAACGTGAAAACAAAGACCACCAACAGAAGCGAAACATCTCAAAACCTAAGGAACCAACTTTGGATCCAATGAACCGGACCCAAAAGCCACTGAACCGGACTGAATTGTAGTGAACCAGTCAAATTTACCCTGAACCAAGCCAAACTGAAACTTGAAACCAAAATTACACTAAATATACGAGGCATCTAGGGACACACAGGATACCATTAGATGGGAATTTCAATAAGCTTTCCAATGGATGCCTAAACCGGTCAGGATTCAACCGGATTAGGGTCGAACCGGCCAGAAAACCAATGCTAGGCCGAATTGAAATTGAACCGCTCAATTTGTTGAATCGGTCCAAATCAATTCCAAACTCAGCGAGCTGAATTTATTTCAAATAAACCAAACTCAAAACCCAAAATCAGACCGGTCCGGCCGCTCGCCCGCGCCGCCACATCGCCGCTGTGGAAGGCGGCCGGACAAACATCTGCCGCTTGCGCCGACGAGCTCCTGAGGGCGCGTCGAGCGTCCATTCACCGCCAGATTTCACCTGGGAGCTTCTGATGTTGCTAGAAAGCTCTACAGCTACCTATGGCAAGCTTTTGATGCACGGTCGAAGCCCTCGCAATAGCCGCCAGTATCAATGGTGGCGTCGCCGTCGTCGACACACCGAAACCTATCTAAACCGAAACAGAACTTCACTGAAACTTCCAGAAATCATGCTTACCTTGCTACGAAACCATATCGTAGGTATGGAACAGAAAACACATATCAGAGAAGGCACTGGAACTCTAAAACTCGAGGCGGCGCCGCTCGAACTCCGGCGACTGGTTCAAGCTTGATCTCTCGCTTATGACAACGCGCCGCGTCTCGAAGGAATGCTAGGGTTCGATTCGCAAACAATCGAATGGAAACCCTCTAAAATAGACGTGAGACGCGTCCCAAAATAGCAAAGGCCGCTGATGACTCGGTCGCCGCAAACAGGGGGGAAGACGACGAGTCGACTCGGTCGCGAAATGAAATCAAAACCGAATCAAGTAAAGTCGGTGCGATTTTATACCAAAATCACAAATTAGCTCAGCGGGTGGGTTGAGCTCGTGACTCGGGCGCTACGCGGGTTTGAACCCCCGCGAGCGCAAATTAATTTTTATACAAAGAAATCTATTTTTAAACCTTTTAAAAATTCAGGAAAAATTCCAGAAAAATCCATAAAAATCCAAAATACAGTTTCTGATTTTCTAAAATTATTTTTCAAAACTTGGGGTATTACATCCATAGAAGATGAGGAATATACTCCTTCGCCACCATCACACCCTCCTCAGCAGCGCCATCATAGTCATCAACCAATGCCTCCTTCTCCATGCAAGCAAGCATCATCTTCCCATTCACCGCAAGCCTGTGCTCCAATGCTGAACGAGTTCGGCATCATCTTCCGCAATGCAGAGGAAGAAGATAGATACAACCTGCTCCTCCAACGCAAGGTGATCAACACTTGTTACCTCGACCGAGGGACATTGAACATGCTTGGACTACTTGATGATGTGGAGTTCATGTACTCCAATATCGACTCGGACAAATTCATGCACCTGGCTCACCCAACATGCATAGGGATCATGCTCGAATTCTTCAATTCTATCGATGTACGGGCCAACACCATCCTCGACTAGGATCCTAGATGTCTCATGTTTCGGTTGGGTAACGTCGAGCATTGCCTATCTCTATCACAGCTGCACGGCGTATATGGCTTTCCCAAAACCTAGTACCCGCAAGGTACCGATAGACTACTCTGAACAAGGTTTTTGGGGAGCAATCTCAAATGAGCATATCTATTTTACATGTATTGCTACGGCATCTAGCATTTGCAATCCAGCCATTTGATACGTTCATCGGGTTCTAGCCTATACTATTTTCGACCGGAGGGAAGTGACGATATGATCCGTCAATCTGAACTTTTTTGCTTATGGTGCATACTACATTCTTTTAGGGTCGATTCGGGTTACTATTTGGTGAAGCAATTTAGCCATGTTCCACATTCACGCAAGGGAGCTATCATCATGGGTGGTCTAGTCACCCAATTGGCTGTTTCCCTAGGGGTTATCCCCTATGGTACCTTGGAAGCAAGTGGCAACAACTGATTCAAAATTGAGTCATGTGTTTCCATGAAGCTTATCATTCGCCGGGTGACTCCTACTACCTTACATTCAAAGGAAGCCAGTTCTCGCTTTCGCTGCCGAACGCTGAGCGCACCACCGTGGACAAGAGAGCAAACTAGCACATATAGCCCGTCGCCGACCCTCAGCCCGACCCAGTTGACACTGCACCTCCAACCCCCGATGCCTTTCTTTTCGGCGGCTCCTCATCTACCGGGTCTATGATGGCCCTCTTACAGGAGATACATGAGGAGCAGCTTCGCCAGGGAGGGGCGCTATTTCGCTAGGGGGACGCACTAGATTAGATGGACACCACTCTCAGCTATCTCTGCCAGGAGCAGACCTCAAATTGGCAGACTATGGAGGTGGGGATGTAGCGACAACACAAGATGATGAGTTCAGTTTGGGAGAAGCTTTCTTCCATGGACGAGCGGCTGTCCTTTCTGTTCGAAGAAAACATGGCGTGTGTGGCCATCTCTTTCGACGAGGAGGATGAGTCGGATTTCTCATTTCGCAGGGCAAGAGATTCAAGGCTTAAGGCTCTCGACCGCTAAGGAAGAAGTAGACCTCCCCGGCCATGGCCTCCCACCTACTCCTCTCACGTACATGGTTTCACATAGGGGACTATGTGATATTTAGAGTGGGTGAGTTGTCTTCTTCCTAGTTCTTTATCTTCTGCTGCCGACTTACTATTTCTGCTGGGTGATGTATTTGATACTTAACTTTGACTGGTTGGTTGTTTATTTGACATTGTTCTTATATGCCACTATTCGAGGGCCTGGTCCCATCTTCAGGCCCCTTGACTGTGATGTATAACATTCGGATTTACTTCCATGCACTATCCTAGTATTTTGTGATGTTTCCTATTGTCATTGTGTTACTATGTGAATGAGTTGAATGAATTATGCATGCTATCATCTTGATATATTCACACTTTGATGTTGTAGTTCAAGGTTTAGTCATATGTCTACCATGCTTTAGTGAAATAGTTTTGATCCTATGATAGCCGGTTCTAATCATTGAGTTTGAATCCATGTTTGGTTTGGAATAATAATAATTGTTGAATGCAACATCTAATTAGAAATCCTCTATGATCATATCCATGTGCTCTATGATTTTGATATCTTTTGATTTGGATTACTTTAGACTGTTCATTAGTGGGTCAAATATTTCTGAGAATGTTCAATTAACTTATGCTGGTAGTTTACATGTGATTTCATATTAAGATACGCATCTACTTATTCGTTCCTTGAGTCCTTTCTCTTGTTGGGAGAAAATTACTTTTGTGATGTGATGAAAAGCCTTATCAACACCATATATTATTACTTGAAAAAAATAAAAATAATAAAAAATAAAAAAACTCTTCGATTCCTCTACATGGCACTGCAAAAAATTGGCAGTGGTATCTAAGAACATGAGTTGAAATCTAAGAGAGACTCCTCTGCTTGGCACTATGAAAAATTAGCAGTGGTACCTAAGTGTTGGGAATCCCCGGGCCAATTTCAAATTTTTTAATAATAGCGGAAGCGATAGCCCGAAACAGGATAACCCTAAGAGCCAGGATCCCTTACGAGTGATCCACCGGATGTGTCAGAGTAATATACCTTTATTCACATAATCTAAGGGGCTGATGATGATGAAGAAGAGACACACAAGTCGTCCGCCCTCTACAATCTAGGGGTGTTCATGGTTCGGTTAACCGAACCATGACCCTAAATCTTGTCCTGAACCGATTAGAACGGTTCGGCTATATTACAAACTGTTCCCAAACCAAAAAAACCGGTTAACCGATTAATCGGTTAACCGGTTTTTTGGTTCGGTTAACCTCCGATTTTTGGTTAACCGTTTAAGAAAAATCTTTCTCCAATGATATTAAATATAAAATATATAAAATATTAAATATGTAAAATACAACCTGTATATAATATTAAATATTATTATTTGATAATTAAATATATAAAACAATTAATTTTTAAATTATAGTCAAAAGGTTTCAAACTTATGACCAACTATCTTATAAAGTAATGCCTAACCATTATACTAGATGAACAATCAATTTACAAACTTAGGTTATATATATACATATATTAGGTCGGTTCGGTTAATCGGTGAAAAATTTTTCCTCGAACCGTAATCGAACCGAACCATAAATTTATAACCTAAAAACCGACCGTGAACCGAACCGATTAATTCGGTTAACCGTCCGAGCGGTTCGGTTCGGTCGGTTAACCACGGTCTATTGGTTTTCTAGTTTTTTTGAATAGCCCTACTACAATCGTGCATACACGGACTCCTCAAAATCTTCTTCACTCCGCGCCTAGTGCTACCCTTCAGGAGGACGATCCTGTTGCCTATGTCACTGCCCTCTTTGCTTGCACCATCTCCAAGATGTGCCAAAGAGGTGATCAAGGGAAAAGATTGACCACAAGGAGAGGGAAGCTCTATAACTTGTGTCAATCTCTAGTCTAGCCACTTTTCCTCATGGCATGCACCTCCATGATGATCCATGAGGAATATCTCCATCTTAATTACCATCTCATCCTTAGTTGGTACCAATCTTCCCGGAAGATATGTCAAGGTGATGAGATGAGATGCCATATGGTCTTCTTCTCCTTCCTTTGCCATATGCACCAACTTCATAGAAGTTGCGCCCATGGTATGAAATCATCCTTCCTCATGGATCAATCCCTCCAAAGGATACATCATCGAATAAGGTGGAAGGCTCCAAGCCTTCTCTTGCGCCTATGGAAGAAGAAGGTGTTGCCACCACGGAGGTGGCGCCACTTTTCTCTTGGAGGCGCTATGGAGAATAAGATACCATCTCCTCTTGCACCAATTACATAAAAGACCAGATCATCAAGAAAGGAGGAAGGCCCCAAGCTTTTTTCTTGCATCCATGGTGGAAGAACTCGGCGCATCCACCTTGGGGCGCAAGTTCTTGTGTGGTGGCGCCATGGGGAAGAAGGAGAGGTGTCTTGGCGGCTAGTTTAGAGAGTTGAATGATGATTTCGGCTTGGGCTGTATTTAATTACGAAAATTCATAATTAATAAGCACCTAGATCCATTATTGCTTAATGGATGCAGATCCGCAACTTAAGTGATGAAAATATTTAATATAAATATTCACTTAAGTTGCACGTGGCCCCGCTACTTAAGTTGCGCATTAACTAAATATAAATATTCATTTTAATACATATGTTGTGGGCCCCCATGTTACATTTGAATTAATAATAAAAAGCCTCCGAACAAAACTAGAGCTTAAACCCAATATTTGACCACTCAACTGAACCTAGTCCATCGAGGTCAAACATGATCACTCGAATGTCAACTGGGGTCAACTGAAGTCAAAATACAACATCATCCCAAAAGATCATCTCCAACTCATCAAATGCATCTACGATGCATCGGACTCCCAAACTGACTCGAATCAACTAAATGACTTGATTATAGGCAACTCGATTAATACGAGATCTCGAGTGTTTAGGTGTGTGACCTTGTAGATTCCTCAGACGTTGGTAGTGATAACCTCACGTCATCACAAGTAATGAGTGGCACCTAGCAGTACATCATTGCTACCCAAGTCCTCGGAATGGTGTCGTCATCGACATCTCCTAAAACTGCCACAAGATATATGTACGCTCTAGTCCTTTTGCTAGGTTGATCGTCCAAGTCGGACAAGTGTGTCACACTTGTTAATTCCAACATTAATGGTCATGACTCTATTCAGGCTAAACCAAGGTGTGATGACACTAAAATATATAATATATTTTGTATCATTTTATATATCTTTTCATGCTCAATTGAAGATCTTTTGCTTATTTTTATGCCAAAATTATCACATATTGCAAAATCTACTTCTATTTTGGTTTTTCATGATTTTCAGGTAAAAAGGCACTATTTTGAAGCGTTTTCAAGCAAAATCAAAGACATAGAAGAGTTACCATCATCAAGAGGAGATCACCCGATAAATTTCACGTAAATCGGAGCAACTGACCAAAATACGGTAGTGCCGTATTTTATATTACAGTACTGTATTTCTGTACGATACCGTAATATCGGAGCACTGCCGTAATTTGGTGGATTTTTAGATCAGAAAGTTTCCCTGATTTTATGGCACCGCCGTAAAGAATTGCACGGGCCTTATTTTGGAGCACTTTAGAATAGAGAGATTCACTGAAATTACGGCACTGCCATAAACCATTTTACAGTGCCGTATTCCTCAGAGATTTCAGACCAGAGAACTCGCCTAGAAGAGGAGACGATACCCCAGAAGTTTCAGAGGAAAAGGAGTTCAATCGGAGGAGGAATCAACGAAAGAAGGGGCGTGACACTGTTCACAACGTGTTTTGGAGGTAAATTACGGCTGTAATTTCTATTACAGCCGTGTTGTAACATTGTTTCTTCTTCTTCTTTGATTTCTGAACACTTTGATACTATGACTTATTGTATTTCTCTTTCCATGCTAGCTTAATCATATTTTGGGACATGGGTGTAATTCACTTTGATTTCTTAATGATTAGATAACTCTTATTTTCGTCAGAATAGTTTATTATGATGATTCTGCTTATTTGATTGTTTGTCTTTGATTCTCCATAGATTGATGTTATTATTCATGTTTTAGAGTTCTCGCAAAAAGGACTGAAAGGTGATTTGCTTGAGAACTTGGAACCCTAGAATTGCATGTTAGGAACTCTCTTAGGTTAGTTCTTAATTATTTGATTTTAGTGATCTTATTGCCATGATGATAATTTGAATCTAGGGTAGAGTCGAGCTGTCAAACGTGGAGATCTTGCATGAAAGTGAGGATTGGAACGTTGGAGAACCATAAGTAGAACTTGTGTTGAGTCTCGGATGCACGAAAGTGATCCTTGAGATTCCACTTGAGACAATCAACTTAGAATTCGGATGCACAAAAGTGATCTCGAGTTCTTTGATTGATGATTTACTTATCTTTAGCGTTGGGATAGATCTTGCGCGAAAGCAAGGATTAGTCCCTGCATGATTGTCTACACGAAAGTGAGACGATCCCTTTATGAAGTAAATTAAGTCTTTTTCATGATAAGATTAGTCTGACGACCTTTTATTTAAATCTAGTCATTAGAATTAAGGAGGATGAAACCCTAGTCCCAATGTTTCTCTCTGATTATCTGATTTCGTGTGTTTCCTATTATTGCTTTGCTATTATTCGGTTGGTGCTTAACAATAAGGTCTCTGTGGTTCGATATCTTTCTTTATTACTTCAAGTATCCGTGCACTTGCGGATCACAACAAGTTTTTTGCGCCATTGCCGGGGACCTTAGTTTTGTTAATATCAAAATAGTTGTTAGTATTGCTAGACTAGGTTTTAATTGTTTTAGATTTAACATTGTTTTTTTTTTGTTTTTGTAGGTCTTGGATTTTCATAGTTGTGACAGAACTATGATTTCTAAAATTTGTGAATTTACTTGTGTTTTAGATTTTCTATTTTTGTTATATATTTTGAAAAAAAAAATAATTTGATTGATTGGTGTTGGATTATCTTTCTTTTCTTGATAGATTTGATAAATATGTCTTTTCATCACAATTCATGGGCATCTCAAAGGAGTAAGTTATACATGCCACAAGGTAAGTATGATTCAATGAGCACACTCCAAGATACGTTTAACTCTTATATGCACTATTCTTCTTCTTCTATGAGATATGATATTTGTGGATATTTTGATCATTATTCCTCTGATTGCCAATTTTTAAATCCCAATTTATCATGGAAAGAATCTTATCAATTGTATTCTAGATGGGAAAATCATCAAACTTCTTTTTCTAATGATTGCTCAAATCATGTTTCTGAACCATACTTTAAGGACACTGAAAAATCTAACTTAGAGTTGATGTTTGAAAAGTTCATGAACCAAAGCGAGGAGGCACATGAGACCCATAAACATAGAATTGATAATATGCATGCTCATTCTGAAATTCTAGAAACCCAGTTAGCACAACAAGATTGTTTATTTGAATTTGATTTGGAAACTGAAGAAATTGATTTAAAAAATCCCCCTTTGATTATGATTGTTTTGAGATTGAGCCTTATGTGAATATTCATGAATCTCACTCTGATTTTGATGATTGTAAAATTGATTTATATGATAATTTATTTGAGGAAAAGATTGAGAAAATTGATTTTGAAAAATCCCCTTTTGATGCTATTGATAATAATGATATTGATTTTTTTGATGATGTATTATTTGTGGTTAAATCTGATGAAGGATATGAGGGGACTAATTTAGAAAAATCTTACTCTGAATTTGTTGGTAATCTTGATATTGATAATTTGTTTGATGAAGGGCAAGATGAACCTGAAAAAGATTTAAACATTATTGATGTATCTCACTCTGATGTTTTGCCCATATCTATTATTGACTCTTGTGATTTATTTAAAAAATTATGCTTTATTGAGGAATCTAATTTGAGACAGAAAGACTATTTAGATGATCCAATACTTGAATCTCTAGATGAAAGTCCTATTGTAATTGAAGATATAAATTTGAAGAAAGGACTTATGATTGTGCTTTTTGGTAAATATAGGAAGATCATTGAATATCCTTTGATTGGAGTTGAAAATTTTGATTCTGATTTTTGCATTTTTGAGAAAGCCATGTCAATTGTGATTTACATGATATTTTGGATGTTTGAATTAGTGGCTAAACTTTTTGGACAGCGGAAAAAGAAAAAATTGCATGCTATATACTTTGGTACTAATTCACCTGCTTCACCATGATTTTTGATTTTTGGTCAAGCTAATGACCTAAAAATTAGCGCTTCTTGGGAGGCAACTGATGACTCAAAATTTCATAGTATTTTTCATACTTATTTGGTACTCTTTTTAACCGTAATCTTACTCTTTTGCTTTTTTTTTATACTTTTTTTACCAAATGCTTCGGAATCTACACCATCTTTGGTTTTTGATTAATTTCAGGTAAAAAGTTACTATTTTGAGGCATTTTCGAGCAAAATCAAATACATGGAAGAGTTACCATCATCAAGAGGAGTCCACATAACAAATTTTACGCAAGTCGGAGCAAAAGACCAAAATACGGCAGTGCTGTAATATATATTACGTTATCGTATTATGGTACAATAACATAATATCGGAGCACCTGCCGTATTTTGGTGTATTTTGAAATCAGAGGATTGTCTTGATTTTACAGCACCGCCGTAAAGCATTACACTGCCGTAATTTGGAGCGCTTCAGAACAGAGACACTTGCCGAAATTACGGCACTGCCGTAAACCATTCCACGTGCCGTATTTCCCAGGTGATTCAGACCAAAGAACTCATCTAATTTTATGGCACGGTTGAGAAGCATTTTACGGATCGTAATTTTGACACAGGGTTCACAGAACCAAAATACGGCACTGCCGTAAAATATTTTACGGCCGTAATTTCCATTCAAAAACGCAATTTTTACAGGCACAAAATTTGCGGGGACCATATCTTTTGATCCAGACCTCCAAATTGAGATCCAAAAGATGCTGCGGACTCGTCTTTAGGAGGAAAAGACACACAAAGTAAAAGTACGAATTTTGATCCAGTATTGAGGGAGCAATCAACAGAGAGGCGGAATTACTAGGGTTCATCGGTTCTCAGCCTATAGACCACCTCCGGCCACGAAATTTGACAGAGAGCTTTGCCTAGTGAAGGAGAATGTGCATCTGAAGTTTCAAAGCAAAAGGATTCCAGTTAGAGGAGAAATGAATGAAACAGCGGTGACAGCGCTGTTCTCAGCAATTACAGCACTGTTTTGTAACTCTTCTCATATTCTTTTCGATTCCTATTCATACAGAAACATGTTTTATTGTTATTCCTTCATCATGGTAGCTTAATTTTTCTTTGATACATGGGGGTGTAATCTCTTTGTTTCTTAATGACTAGAAAACCCTAATTTTGTCAAACTAATTTTATTGTGATAATTTTACTTTTGTGATTGATTGCTCTTTAATTCTCCTTAGTTTTATAAATATCAACATATTTTAAAATTTTCCAAAATAGACTGAGAAGTTGATTGCTTGAAATTCAGAACCCTAGGAATTATCGAGTTTGGAATTAACGTAAGAGATTAGGTTGTTCTTCGAATTCTAATTCTTAGAGAAATTTAATGCCTTGTTGATTTTATGATTCTTTGGATTGAGTTAATATTTTAGACTTGATTTGATGCTCCAAGAGATTGAGTATCGAGTCGTCAGAGAACCTTGAGTAAAACTTGTGTTGAGACTCTGATGCACGAGAGTGATCTTAAGTTTCCACTTGAGTTTGTCAACTTTAGAATTCGGATGCACAAGAGTGATCCTTGAGTTATTAGTTGATGATTTACTTATTTTCAGCATTGAATAGGTCTTGCACGAGAGTGAAGATCGGTTCTTTGTACGACTGTTTGCGCGAGAGTGAAACAATTTATTTATGAAGTAAACTATACCTTTATCATGATAAAATTGGATTGACAGACACTTATCTTAATCTAGCCATTAGAAATTAAAGTAGACGAACCCCTAGTCCCAATCCCTTCTCTGATATTTTCTCCGTTTTCTTTTTGATAGTTTGATTCACTATTTTCTGATTGCCTAGCTAGCGAGAAATCAATTATTCAGTACTTAGCAACAAGGTCTCTGTGGTTCGATATCTATTTTATTACTTCGAAGTATCCGTGCACTTGCGGACACAACAAGTTTTTGGCGCCGTTGCCGGGGACCTGTTTTTGTTGATATTGAAGATATTGAGAGTATTTCTAGACTAGGTTTTTATTTACTATTTTTTTGTTATTTATTTACTTACTGTTTATTTTCCGTTTTTCTTAAAATCACTTGATCTACCTACTTTGCATGCGCAAGAGTCTTAGGTCAGGACCGCTTGTTCCATTGGACCCTGAAATTAACAAAACCCTTAGAGTGCGGAGGAAGTTAAGACTGGAAGAAGATTTACAAGAAACAACACAGGAGATACAAGAAGAAATTTTGGATATGGCGAATAACGAGAGAAGATCTTTGCGCGACTATGCTGCCCCTAATTCACAGGGAATTCACTCTAGTGTCACCAGGCCGGCCATTGATGCGAACAATTTTGAAATCAAACTAGCGTTCCTATCTATGATTCAACAAAACCATTTTGGAAGAGCACCTCTTGAAGATCCTAATATCCATCTATCTCTTTTTTTTGAATTATGTGATACAATCAAAATTAATGGTGTTTCTGATGATGCACTAAAATTGAGATTGTTTCCTTTTTCCCTTAGGAACCGAGCACGCGATTGGCTTCATTCACAGCCATCAGGGACGTTCACTACTTGGGATCAGATTTCTAACGCATTTCTGGTGAAATACTACCCACCTAGCAAGACCATCCAACTGAGAAATCAAATTACAAATTTTGCACAAATGGATGGAGAGTCTTTGAGTGAAGCATGGGAGCGATTTAACGACTTGCAACGGAAGTGTCCTCACCATGGCTTAGAGAAATGGGTTTTGATTCAGACTTTTTATTATGGTCTTCTTTATAACACCCGACTTACTGTTGATGCTGCTGCAGGTGGAGCCCTGATGAACAAGACCATGGAAGAAGCCTATACATTGATTGAGGAAATGGCACTAAATCATAACCAGTGGACTACTGAGAGAGGAGTTCTTTATCGCCCTCCACATGGTAAGACTAATAATGATAGCTGGCACACATTGGCTGAGAAGGTAGATTCTCTGTGCAATCGTTTTGATACATTTCAAATGCAAACTCATGCTGTTTCCTTTGTTACATGTCAAATTTGTGGAAATCATGGGCACTGTGCTGAAGAGTGTAAGATTGTTGTTGATAGGGGTGAGGAACAATTGAATGCAGTGGGGGATTGCAATCAAAGTAGATCTAATGACCCCTACTCTAATACCTATAATCCTGGATGGAGGAACCACCCTAACCTTTCATGGAGGAGCAATAATCATGATAATAGGCAGAATTAAAATAGGGGATTCCAACAAAGATCTCAAACCCAGGACCAACCCCAGAAACCCACTCAAGAAGTGATGTTTATACAATTTATGGGTTTTCAGAAAAAACAGAATGATGATGCCAACGAGAATTTTAGATAGATTAATGTTAGACTAGATGGTATTGTTGCCCACAGCAAAATGCTAGAAACACAAATTGCCCAGCAAGCTAGCACTTCATCTAGACCCCAAGGAAAATTACCTGCCAAACCTGAACCTAACCCTAGGGAATATTGCAATGCTATCATAACTAGGAGTGGGAAACAACTAGAAGATCCTCGGGAATCTCTTGATGATGATAAGGTAGAACCAAGACTTGAAACTAGAAGTGAACCTGTGCTGGAATCACAACCTGCACATGAGCAGTCCCAAACTAGTTTGTCACCTCACAAGGGTGATAAACCTAAAGGTGAATTGCCATGTAAGGTTGATGATTCTAAACCTAGTTCATCAACACCTTATAGGCCACCTGTACCCATTCCTCAGAGGTTGGTGCAAGCTAAACTTGACAAACAATTTGGCATGTTTCTTGATGTTCTTAAAAAACATTATATTAATGTTCCATTTACTGAAGTTTTGACTCAAATGCCAACTTATCCAAAATTTTTGAGAGAGATTTTGTTTAATAAGAGAAAGATTGATGATCATGGTACTGTAGCACTTACTGAGGAATGAAGTGCTATCATACAGAATAAATTGCCACCTAAGCTAAAGGATCTAGGTAGTTTTTTTGTACCTTGTTCTATTGGAGATATGGCTTTTGACCGAGCCTTATGTGACCTCGGTGCAAGTGTTAGTCTAATACCTCATTCTCTTTACAGGAAACTGGATGTTGGAGAGCTCAAACCAACCTCAATGACTTTGCAATTCGCTGACTCATCAATAAAGCATCCGGTTGGTATATTAGAAAATATTCCTGTACAAATTGGTAAGTTTTTCATACCTGCTGATTTTATAGTTTTAGAGATGGAAGAAAATTTGAAAAACCCTATTATACTTGGTTGACCTTTCTTGGCTACATCTGGAGCACTCATTGATGTAAGAAAGGGAAAATTGACTTTTGATATTTGTGGTGATATAATTGAATTTGATTTGACTGATTCTTTAAAAAAGGCACCACACTCAGGGACATGTTGTAGCATAGAAACAATTAATGATGATGTTGTTTGTGACATGCATAGTTTATTTGATGAACTTCTGATTTTGAAACTGATACATCTTCTGAGTGTGCTAATAAAGAATCTCAGGAAAGAGCACCGAAGAAGAAGAGGAAGAGACGAAGGAGGAGAGGAAAATCAAAGTTGCTTGAGAAAGGAAAAAAGCTCATAAGTAAATTAGACACTGTTTTAAGTCTGAGCCTTATGTTCTTGAGAACCCTGAATGAGACATAGAGAAATCAGGATGGCGACCAAACACACAAGCACGATCCAATCTGAGTGTTGAACGGTCAAGCTAATGACCGAAAATTAGCGCTTCTTGGGAGGTGAAAATTAATTTTGTCAAAAAAAAAAACTTTGGTGGTTCGAACCCGAAGACACAAAGGATGATTGGGTCTGACACAGACTAATAGACCTCTGTGAGTATTTTCTTCCTACTCATTCGCATTCCATTCTTTGTATTTTTCTGATAATCCATGTGTTCAAATGGAAGATGAATACTTCAAACTTCTTGTACTCACATGCCACAGATCCTCGCCTTTTGATTTTATTGATAGATATTTCGATTTAGTTGTGTTGACATAATATGATGATGATGTGTAGAAGGATTTTTCTGAAAATACTACAAACACCATGCCAAAATTTCTAATCTATTATCATGCATATCAATTTTTGGAAATTGGAAATAGATTTTATATGTTGAATTTATTTCTCTGATATAATCTATTTGTTGAAAATTTTTCATTAATTGATGCATGAAATTCTAGGTAAATGCATTGTTTAGTGAATGCAATCTTGAAGTGAAATAATGCTTTTGAATAAAATGAGCATATTTGCACATGTTATTGAGTTGATATCAAGTGATTAATCTAGTTAATCTTGAAAGTCCCTTATATCTAAGGGGGCGAAACCCTAAGGTGGCGCAAACATAATATGGGCAGCGGATGCTAGGGTTTCATAGGATCGAAAACATGTCACATGATTAACTTTTAATAACAAGTATTCATGATAAGAATTCATACCATAGCCATTTCTAGATGGCGCCTTGGAAGCAAAAACGCAAATGCCTTTTCTCCAAAGATGACGCACACAATGAGAAGGCGACTACTTCCTCGGAGACTTTGTGCTAGCAAATCTTCAAGGAGTCCTTCGTATGGAGGAGATGAGATCTCTTGCGGCTAGGACGATCAAGCTCTCGCTCCCCTCTTTTTTGTAACCCTTTTACCACACAAGAGCGAGAGAATAAAGAGGCGACGAGTGCAACGTTCTCGTTGAACGTGGGAGCGTGGCTGCTAAAAATAGCAAGCCAAAAACTCGCCTCATACTCTCATGCGATCTTGCGTTCACATCAAGTGAACCAATCGCTCCTCTTTGAACCGAGCCATGGTTCAATTGCATTTGGTTCAAAGACCAAATCAAACCAGCCCAAGCCTTTAGTCCAGATCAAATTAAACCCCTAAGGCTTAAGATCTGACCGTTGATCTCTTGATGCTCTTGATCTCACCAATCTAGCATCAATTCTCTTAATCGAAGCTTACCGATCTCAAGCCCTAATCAATCAAACATGATCAGACCAGATCTCACTTTCAATCAGAGATTAAATCCCTTTAAAACTGAACCTAAATAATTCAGTCCACACGATCTGACTTAAGTAAGCCATATCATCAAATTGTGCGACCCTGAGGGTTTCCTTTAAATGTCGGTAACGATAACTCACGTTATCACGATCAGTGAGGGGTATCTAGCAACACATCACTGTCTCCCGATATAAAGGAAAGAGTCTTCCAAGACTACACCCAAAACACAGCACAAGTGTGAATCCAACTCACAAGGCATACATGCTTCCTCTGCCACTGGATGTTCTTTATTGGACAAGCCTGTCAAGCTCGTAACTCCAATATGATGAGCATGATTAGATCAGATGAACACAGTCATCTGGGTATGGCCATACACTTTCTCAATCATCTCATCCAGGGGGCCCCTTTAGAACATCACACTCCTTAAACAAGGAGACGGCAATCCTATGTCTATCACTGGTGCCCTAACCTGATTCAAGCTCACCATCCAAGATAGTCTATAATCATTATGTTTCAAATGATATTGAACTACCTCAAAACAATGACAATCATCATTTAGAAACACAAGTGATCTCAAGTCAAAGGAAATGTGCCACTTGTACACATACAAGGATCATTCACATTGTGACAAGCAATTGAATATCCTAGTAGGGTCTGTCCAGTACATCCAATGTACCCATGAGTCTACATCTTATTCCATGCTCGAAGCATCCTATAAGATTAGAGCACATATTAGTCTCAATCATATCAAGGCTGTCTCATGTTCACCAAGATATGTCGACTAAGGACTTTATAGCATGTCAGCCCAGCTGAACAGCTTTGAGTCATTATTCAGAAGTACAATTATTGCAGCAGACAATGTAACCACCTTAAATAATAACCATGCCTTTATAAAAATAAGAGTTTATACATGATACTGTTACAATCCCAAGGCCTCAAACATTAGCCTTAAGGGCATACCCCAACAATCTCCCACTTGCACTTAATCTAATGGTTGAGAAATCTCAAACCCATGTTATTACAGTGCTTCTCATGCTTCTGCTGCGCCAGAGGCTTAGTAAGCGGGTCTGCCAGATTGTCATCTGTATGTACCTTGCAGACTTTGATCTCGCCACGATCTATGATCTCCCTGATCAAGTGAAACCGTCTCTGTATGTGCTTGGACTTCTGGTGCGACCGTGGTTCCTTTGCTTGTGCGATTGCTCCAGTGTTATCACAGAAGATAACCAAAGGATCTGCACTCGAAGGAACAACACCAAGTTCTCTCACGAACTTACGAATCCACACTGCCTCCTTGGATGCTTCCGAGGCTGCAACATACTCGGCTTCTGTTGTGGAATCAGCAACAGTTGACTGTTTGAAACTCTTCCACACCACTGCTCCTCCATTCAAGCTAAAAACATAGCCTGATTGCGATCGCAAATCATCCTGGTCAGACTGGAACGAAGCGTCAGTATATCCTTCTATACTGAGTTCTTCCTGACCACCATATATCAAGAACATATCTTTGGTCCTCCGCAGATATTTTAAAATGTTCTTGACCGCAATCCAGTGCGCCATACCTGGATTACTTTGGAACCGACTGGTCACGCTTAACCCGTAAGCGACGTCTGGGCGAGTACACAACATCGCATACATAATGGACCCAATAGCCGAAGCATAAGGCGTATTGTCCATTTCATCTTTCTCAGTCTGTGTTTGTGGACACTGACTCTTCGAAAGATTCAGACCATGTCTGACTGGAAGATATCCTCTTTTAGAATTCTCTAAATGAAATCTCTCCAGGACTTTATCGATGTAAGTACTCTGGCACAGCCCGAGAAGCCTCATAGATCTATCCCGGTAGATCTTCACACCTAATACATAGGCTGCTTCTCCAAGATCTTTCATTTGGAAACATTTCCTTAGCCATGCCTTAACCGCATGCATTTCGGGAATGTCATTTCCAATGATCAAGATATCATCGACGTAGAGGACTAGGAAAGTAATCACGCTCCCACTAAACCTCTTATATACACACGGGTCATCCTCGTTCTTGATAAAACCAAATTCACTGATTGATTCATCAAAACGAATATTCCAGCTTCTTGATGCTTGTTTAAGTCCATAAATGGACTTCTTTAACTTGCATATTTTATGACGATCTGATGGATTAGTGAAACCTTCAGGTTGTGTCATATACACATCCTCATCCAGATTTCCATTCAGGAAAGCCGTCTTCACATCCATTTGCCAGATCTCATAATCGTAATATGCTGCTATCGCAAAAAGAATCCGAATAGACTTAAACATAGGTACAGGTGAGAAAGTTTCATCATAATCTATCCCGTAGATTTGTTTGAAACCTTTCGCAACTAGCCTGCCTTTATAGGTAACCACGTTACCATCCATGTCAATCTTCTTCTTGAAGATCCATTTACAGCCTATAGGGATAACTCCCGGAGGCGGATCAACCAAATCCCAGACTTGGTTATCTGACATGGAGTCCATCTCGGCGCGCATAGCTTCAAGCCATCTCGCTGACTCCGGTCCACTGACCGCATCCGCATAAGTAAGGGGTTCATCATTATCAATGATGTAGACTCCGTCATAGCGCTCAGGCTGTCGACGGATCCTTCCCGATCTTCGCGGTTCCCGTGATATCTGAGCCTCAGGTTGTTCCGTAACCTGATCAACTGGCTCAGGCTCATCCAACTGTGCTTGACTACTTTGTCCTTCCTCTGGATTCTCATCCAGCTTTATTTCTCTCCCACTGGCCTCTTGCAGAAGAAACTCCTTCTCAAGAAATATGGCCGTCCGAGCAACAAATACCTTGTTCTCTTTGGGATCGAAGAAATAATAACCCTTAGTTTCCTTAGGGTAACCGACAAAGATACATTTGTCAGATCTGCTCTCTAGTTTCCCAGAGGCGAGCTTTTTGACATAAGCCTCGCAGCCCCAGATCCTGATAAATGTCAAGCTCGGCTGTTTCCCATACTATAACTCATATGGAGTCTTAGAAACTGCCTTGGATGGCACTCGGTTTAGTACCTTTGCAGCTGTCTCCAGTGCAAAACACCAAAAGGAATATGGAAGAGTAGCCTGACTCATCATAGAACGAACCATATCAAGTAACGTTCTATTTCTCCTCTCGGACACACCATTCCATTGCGGTGTTCCTGGCGGAGTGAGCTGTGAGATAATCCCACACTCCTTCAGATAGTCAGTAAACGCATGACTCAAGTATTCTCCACCTCGATCAGAACGAAGTGCCTTGATATTTCGGCCTAGCTGATTCTGTACTTCATTCTTGAACTCTTTGAACTTGTCAAAAGATTCACTTTTATGTCTCATCAGATAGACATACCCATACCTACTGAAATCATTAGTAAAGGTAATGAAGTACTGATAGCCACCTCTGGCATGTTTACTAAATGGCCCACACACATCACTGTGTATAAGGTCAAGTAAACCTGAAGCCCTTTGACCTTTGTTAGGAAAAGGTGACTTCGTCATTTTACCCATTAAACAAGCCTTGCATGTATCAATCTCCTCATAGGAGAATGATCCCAGCAGTCCATGATCATGCAACCGCTTAATGCGCTTCTTGTTAATATGGCCTAAACGACTATGCCATAGCAAGGTGCTGTCATCAGCATACTTGGCTTTCTTATTATCAATGTTTTGTATAGAACATTCCATGTCCAACATGAATAACCCATTGTTAATTGAACCAGTAGCATAAACAATATTATCAAGAGAAAGAACACACTTTGAAATATTGCATTCAAAGGAAAACCCCTTCCTAACAAGAGCAGGAATGGAGATAATATTTTTAGTAATGCTGGGAACAAAGTAACAATTGTTCAGTTCTAATACAAGCCCAGATGGCAAAGAGATGAAATAGTCTCCTACAGCAACAGCAGCAACCCGTGCCCCGTTTCCAACTCGTAGGTCCACCTCATGTTGTCCCACCTGTCTTCTTCTCTTGAGTTCCTGTACATTTGAACAAATGTGAACTCCACATGCAGTGTCTAACACCCATGAAATAGAAGAAGATGAAAACATGACTTCCGTCAAGTATATACCTGAGCCAGAAGCGACGCTTCCCCTCTTATCTCCTTGGAGCGCTTTACAGTCCTTTTTCCAGTGACCCAGCTGGCCACAATGGAAACATCAGTATTCCTTTGACCGCTTAACATTTTGCTTCAGAGCCTTGCTGTAACTCTTGACAGGGGCCTTGCCCTTCTTCCCCTTCTTCTTGTTCCTAGAAGGAACCATTAAGACAGAGGTCGAAGGCTTTCCCTTCAGAGTCTCCTCAGTAGTCAAGAGCATATTCAGCAGCTCTGCCGGAGTACAATCGATTTTGTTCATATTAAAGTTAATGATGAACGCATCGAAAGAGGGCGGGAGAGACTGCAGAATAATGTCTACAGCAAGCTCCTGGTTGATGGTATGCCCCAGTTTCTCTAGAGCCTCCTTGTGCCCAATCATCTTGAGCACGTGAGCTCCCACTGGGCTCCCTTCAGCCAGTTTGCTCTGAAAGAAAAGCTTTGTCAGATTATAGCGTTCTGTCCTCGCCTGTGCAGCATACAGCATCTTGAGGTTTGCTATCATGTCTATAGCAGACATATCCTCATGCTGACGCTGCAGCGGTGGCGTCATAGACGCTAGCATCAGGCAAGCGACATCAATGCTATCATTGACGTGCTTTTCATAAGCTTCCCGAACCGCCCTTGCGGCGTTCGGAGCGGGCTGAGGCGGTATCGCCGTCTCGAGGACATACAGTTTCCTCTCTGCCTTAAGAACAATCTTAAGGTGTCCGAACCAGTCTGAGAAGTTCGGCCCAGCAAACTTCTCCCTTTCCAGTAGGGATCGCACATTGAAGCTCATGGTGTTCGTTGCTGCAAGAATCTACAACAATGCAAGAACAGCAAGGTCAGTATCAATGTAAAGAATCGATTCAGGACTTAAGAATGATTCTTTTTCTCACTATTGTATCTGGCTGAAAAATCCAGCAAAACAGCCCGAAAGAGTAGAACTCTTTTAGTGAGATGGGATCCAGATTTCATACTTGGTCTCCACGTCCCGCTCAGGCGAGATAAGATGCACAGAGAGTACAAGCACTAATCTCTGGTAGGCTTTCCCAGCCAATCGCCAACCCGTGCGATTCCCCTTCATCTGGGCAATCCAGCAGACTGTGCCAACTGAGTTGGTACAACACAATCTCTGACCCCACAGATGGCTGCCTCCATGCGCTACCATATGCGCCACATATGTAGTCTACATGGTCAAGCTGACCCGACCTACTCCCTGGACCACCACGTGCTATGCTGAGCAACGAGAAGCGATAAATCCCTTCTCTGTAACATGCAGGTGTAATCCCGCACCGTCTGAAGATAGATGGACGTGCCCACTGAGTGGGTACAACACGGCTCCAACGATAATCAGAACAGTGAGGTTTCGCGTCAGAAGGCATACGAGCTTGATATTTTAGCGTTGGATTTTAACGGTTTTTTATCTTCTTCACTATCATGCATTTCCTATGGTGATAGCAGAAGATAAATAAATCATGTTGTTCTACTTATTTAAGCAATAAAAGAAAGCATGGATCTTATGTGGTAAAAGCCCATAGCCTAAGTAAGACCTTAATTAACTTAAGTCTTCACTTGCTTTTCTTCATGGGTCTTTTGCTGCTCTTCTGGCCCAAACCAGGGCCCAAGCGCCATCTGCAGCTTAGGTGCGCCTACTAGGGAAAATGCGCCTGGTCCCAGAGTCGAACCCTGGACCTGCCACCTGGTCAAGCCACTGCTGCATGCGCCTCTGCCAAGTGTGCTCTGTGCTCTTGTCTGATTAACTTACAAATTAATCTATCTAGACAAGATTGACACGCAGGTCAATTACATTTTATAAATTAAATACAATGTGATACGCAGATCACAATAAATAATTTACAACTTTAATTTCCAGGCACGCAGGCCCCAGCACAGCACACAATAAAACGGGCAGCCCACATAAGATGAAATAAACAAGCAAATGGCATCAAATTTCATGTGATCCAATCAGTAAAATAAAATTTTAAAAAACCCCATTGGCATCAATTTTAATTTCCTTATTTGCCCTGCTGCCTTACAACGGTCCATTAATAGGGATCCACTCATCAATCTAGTCAGATCCATTGCCCTTGCATGCACCAAGTCCTAACTGACTTGAGTCGACCAAATGGTCAACCATGCATGCGCCTAGGGCTGAACGACCACAATGAGGTCTGGCAGGCGGGTGTGACCCCGGGCCTAACTCATGTGCGTTCAAGGTTGTCTCAACCAGACATCGCTACACGCCGTCTGCAGTCGACCTATAGCCACCTCAGGCTTGCGCCAAGGTACTATCTGGTCGACCCATCTAGGCTGTCAGATAGTCTGATCAGACAGTTTGGATCTATCTAGAAGATGACTTCAACCCTAATAACCCGTCTAAGGGTTTAAAGTAGGCGCTAGTTAGATCTAATGTGAGTCGCGCAAGAGTTTTGTTTTTGTTTTTAGAAAAACCAAAGCATGCGCCAACTAAAGGAAACATATCTTGAGTTTCGACATGCTGAAAGCATCATGTAAACGTTCGCATACACTATAGATCTAACCCATAAGCGCAACCAAAGAAACATCATTCATGCGCCACAAATAACTAAACATGCGTCAAGACAAGCATGTAAAAATTTCGCATGAAGATAACCCTAGGTCTATTCAGCTTGCGCAAACATGGATCACAATACATAACATAAAGTAATCATATGAATCATGCATCAAACCTGGCTCTGATACCAATTGAAAGTCCCTTGTATCTAAGGGGGCGAAACCCTAAGGTGGCGCAAACATAATATGGGCAGCGGATGCTAGGGTTTCAGAGGATCGAAAACATGTCACATGATTAACTTTTAATAACAAGTATTCATGATAAGAATTCATACCATAGCCATTTCTAGATGGCGCCTTGGAAGCAAAAACGCAAATGCCTTTTCTCCAAAGATGACGCACACAATGAGAAGGCGACTACTTCCTCGGAGACTTTGTGCTAGCAAATCTTCAAGGAGTCCTTCGTATGGAGGAGATGAGATCTCTTGCGGCTAGGACGATCAAGCTCTCGCTCCCTTCTTTTTTGTAACCCTTTTACCACACAAGAGCGAGAGAATAAAGAGGCGACGAGTGCAACGTTCTCGTTGAACGTGGGAGCGTGGCTGCTAAAAATAGCAAGCCAAAAACTCGCCTCATACTCTCATGCGATCTTGCGTTCACATCAAGTGAACCAATCGCTCCTCTTTGAACCGAGCCATGGTTCAATTGCATTTGGTTCAAAGACCAAATCAAACCAGCCCAAGCCTTTAGTCCAGATCAAATTAAACCCCTAAGGCTTAAGATCTGACCGTTGATCTCTTGATGCTCCTGATCTGACCAATCTAGCATCCAATCTCTCGATCGAAGCTTACCGATCTGAAGCCCTAATCAATCAAACATGATCAGACCATATCTCACTCACAATCAGAGATTAAATCCCTTTAAACTGAACTCAAACAATTCAGTCCACACGATCTGACTTAAGTAAGCCATATCATCAAATTGTGCGACCCTGAGGGTTTCCTTTAAATGTCGGTAACGATAACTCACGTTATCACGATCAGTGAGGGGTATCTAGCAACACATCACTGTCTCCCGATATAAAGGAAAGAATCTTCCAAGACTACACCCAAAACACAGCACAAGTGTGAATCCAACTCACAAGGCATACATGCTTCCTCTGCCACTGGATGTTCTTTATTGGACAAGCTTGTCAAGCTCGTAACTCCAATATGATGAGCATGATTAGATCAGATGAACACAGTCATCTGGGTATGGCCATACACTTTCTCAATCATCTCATCCAGGGGGCCCCTTTAGAACATCACACTCCTTAAACAAGGAGACGACAATCCTATGTCTATCACTGGTGCCCTAACTTGATTCAAGCTCACCATCCAAGATAGTCTATAATCATTATGTTTCAAATGATATTGAACTACCTCAAAACAATGACAATCATCATTTAGAAACACAAGTGATCTCAAGTCAAAGGAAATGTGCCACTTGTACACATACAAGGATCATTCACATTGTGACAAGCAATTGAATATCCTAGTAGGGTCTGTCCAGTACATCCAATGTACCCATGAGTCTACATCTTATTCCATGCTCGAAGCATCCTATAAGATTAGAGCACATATTAGTCTCAATCATATCAAGGCTGTCTCATGTTCACCAAGATATCTCGACTAAGGACTTTATAGCATGTCAGCCCAGCTGAACAGCTTTGAGACATTATTCAGAAGTACAATTATTGCAGCAGACAATGTAACAACCTTGAATAATAACCATGCCTTTATAAACATAAGAGTTTATACATGATACTGTTACAATCCCAAGGCCTCAAACATTAGCCTTAAGGGCATACCCCAACAGATCTTTATAATCTTTTATGTTATTTGTTGGGAAAAAGAAATCCAAATCCATGAGAAAGAATGACTCCCCTACTTGGCACTCTATAAAATTAACAGTGGGACCTAAAGACATGGGTTGAAGTCCACAAAAAGAAAAAGAATAACTCCTCTTCTTGGCATTGTGTTCACAATGGTACCTAAGACAAGAGTTGAAGTTCATTGCAAAAGTGTGTATCTATGTAGATGCTTGCCAAGAGAGAGTTCCTTTGACATTGACTCCTCTGTCTCAAGAAAATTCTTTCTACCTATGAGATATGAGTTCTATTATGTGTAGTTATGTGACCAACATACTCTAAATTCGTCATTGAAAAAAAGGGTAATCGATTTAGAGAATGTCAAGGACAAATAAAAAAAAATGAGTGGAAAAAGATTTGGAGATCCTATTCCTGTAAACAAAAACATATTGGATGAAAATCTCAAAAATAAGATTAATTCATGAGGTTGAAATTCTATTACTATGCATATTGCGAAATTTTATTCGATTGAACTTTTGAGTCTTAAAGATTAATTTCAAAAGATGATGTATTTACTTGAAAATTTTGTGTGGGATTAATGAAATTTTCTATGGATGATTATATTTTAGAAATTTATTCGTCATGTGAAAATTTATTTTTTTGGTAATGATTTCTTTATTTGCTTGAGGACAAGAAAAGTTTGAGCCTTATGTGTTTGATGACTCTAAATTTCATAGTGTTTTTCATACTTATTTGGTAGTCTTTTGAACCATAATCTTACTCTTTTGCTTTGTTATTATACTTTTTTTTACCAAATGCTTCGGAATCTACACCATCTTTGGTTTTTGATCAATTTCAGGTAAAAGGCATTATTTTGAGGCATTTTCGAGCAAAATCAAATACATGGAAGAGTTACCATCATCAAGAGGAGTCCACATAACAAATTTCACGCAAATCAGAGCAAAAGACCAAAATAGGCAGTGCCGTAATATATATTACAGCACCGTATTATGGTACAATACCGTAATATCGGAGCACCTGCCATATTTTGGTGGATTTTTAAATCAGAGAATTGTCTTGATTTTACGGCACCGCCATAAAGCATTACACTGCCGTAATTTGGAGCGCTTCAGAATAGAGACAGTTGCCGAAATTACAGTACTGCCGTAAACTATTCCACGTGCCGTATTTCCCAGGCGATTCAGACCAGAGAACTCGTCCAATTTTACAGCACGGTTGAGAAGCATTTTATGGGCCATAATTTTGACACAAGGTTCACATAACCAAAATATGGCACTGCCGTAAAATATTTTACGGCCGTAATTTCCATTCAAAAACGCAATTTTTACGAGCGCAAAAATTGCACAGCCATATCTTTTGAACTAGACCTCCAAATTGAGATCCAAAAGATGCTGCGGACTCATATTCAGGAGGAGCAGACACACAAAGTGAAAGGATGAATTTTGATCCAGTATTGAGGGAGCAATTGACAGAGAGGCGGAATTGCTAGGGTTCATCGGTTCTCAGCCTACAAACCACCTCCAGCCACAAAAATTGACTGAGAGCTTCACCTGTTGAAGGAGAACGTGCATATGAAGTTTCAAAGTAAAGAGATTCTGATAGGAGGAGAAATCAATGAAACAGCGGTGACAGCGCTGTTCTAGGCAATTACGGTGTTGTAATTTCATTACAGCACTATTTTGTAACTTTTCTCATCTTCTTTTCGATTCCTATTCATACAGAAACATGTTTTATTATTATTCCTTCATCATGGTAGCTTAATCTTTCTTTGGGACATGGGGGTGTAATCTCTTTGTTTCTTAATGACTAGAAAACCCTAATTTTGTCAAACTAATTTTATTGTGATAATTTTACTTTTGTAATTGATTGCTCTTTAATTCTCCTTAGTTTTATAAATATCAACATGTTTTAGAATTTTACAAAATAGACTGATAAGTTGATTGCTTGAAATTCAGAACCCTAGGAATTATCGAGTTAGGAATTAACGTAAGAGATTAGGTTGTTCTTCGAATTCTAATTTTAGAGAAATTTAATGCCTTGTTGATTTTATGATTCTTTGGATTGAGTTAATATTTTAGACTTGATTTGATGCTGCAAGAGATTGAGTATCGAGTCGTCAGAGAACCTTGAGTAAAACTTGTGTTGAGACTCTAATGCATGAGAGTGATCTTGAGTTTCCACTTGAGGTTGTCAACTTTAGAATTCGGATGCACAAGAGTGATCCTTGAGTTCTTAGTTGATGGTTTATTTATTTTCAGCATTGAATAGGTCTTGCACGAGAGTGAAGATCAGTTCTTTGTACGACTGTTTGCGCGAGAGCGAAACAATTTATTTATGAAGTAAACTATACCTTTATCATGATAAAATTGGATTGGCAAACACTTATCTTAATCTAGCCATTAGAAATAAAGTAGATGAACCCCTAGTCCCGATCCCTTCTCTTTGCCGGGGACCTTGTTTTTATTGATACTGAAGATATTGAGAGTATTTCTAGACTAGGTTTTTATTTACTATTTTTTTGTTATTTATTTACTTACTGTTTATTTTCTATTTTTCTTGAAATCACTTGAAATACCTACTTTGCATGCGCAGGAGTCTTAGGTCAGAACCGCTTGTTCCATTGGATCCTGAAATTAACAAAACCCTTAGAGTGCGCAGGAAGTTAAGACTAGAAGAAGATTTACAAGAAACATCACAGCAGATACAAGAAGAAATTTTGGATATGGCGAATAACGAGAGAAGATATTTGCGCGACTATGCTACCCCTAATTCACAGGGAATTCACTCTAGTGTCACTAGGCCGACCATTTGTTGGGGTATGCCCTTAAGGCTAATGTTTGAGGCCTATGGGAATGTAACAAGTATCATGTAATAAACTCTATGTGTTTATAAAGGCATGGTTGTTATTCAGTTAGCTACATTGTCTGCTGCAATATATGTTCTTCTGAATAATGTCTCAAAGCTGTTCAGCTGGGCTGACATGCTATTATGTCCTTAGTCGATATATCTTGGTAAACATGAGACAGCCTCGATATGGTTAAGACTAATATGTGTTCTAATCTTATAGGATGCTTCGAGCATGGAATAAGATGTAGACTCATGGGTACATGGGATGTACTGGACAGACCCTACTAGGATGTTCAATTGTTTGTCACAATGTGAATATTCCTTGATTAAGACAAGTGGCACATTTCCTCTGACTTGAGATCACTTGTGTTTTCTAAATGATGATTGTCATTGTTTTGAGGTAGTTCAATATCATTTGAAACATAATGATTATAGACTATCTTGGATGGTGAGCTTGAATCAGGTTAGAGCACTAGTGATAGACATAGGATTGCCGTCTCCTTGTTTAAGGAGTGTGATGTTCTAAAGGGGCCCCCTGGATGAGATGATTGAGAGAGTGTATGGCCATACCCAGGTGACAGTGCTCATCTGTTCTAATCATGCTCATCATATTGGAGTTACGAGCTTGACAGGCTTGTCCAATAAGAACATCCAGTGGCAAAGGAAACATGTATGCTTTGTGAATTGATTCACACTTGTGCTGTTTTTGGGTGAAGTCTTGGAAGACTCTTTCCTTGATATCGGGAGACAGTGATGTGTTGCTAGATACCCCTCACTGGTTGTGATAATGTAAATTATCGTTACCGATGTTTTAAGGAAACCCTCAGGGTCGCACAATTGATGATATGGCTTACTTAAGTCAGATCGTGTGGACTGAATTGTTTCGGGTTCAGTTTAAAGGGATTTAATCTCTGATTGTGAGTGAGATCTGGTCTGATCATGTTTGATTGATTAGGGCTTAAGATCGGTAAGCTTCGATCGAGAGAAGAGATGCTAGATCGGTCAGATCAGGAGCATCATAGAGATCAACGGCTAGATCTGGAACCTTAGGGTTTTAATATGATCTAGGCCATGTCGTTTGGTTTATTTGGTAATTGAACCAAAATTAAATTAAACCAAAATGGTTCAAGCATTGGCGACAAGTTCACTTGGCGTGAACATGTTGGGCGGTTAGTGGTGCTATTTTTAGCAACCATGATCTCCACTTGGAGACACTCACGTTCGAAAGAGAGTGCTCTCTCTATTCTCGCCACTTGAACGCATTCCTCTTGGGTTTTTCCGTGGGTGACGACGCCTTGGATTTGGAGGAGAAATCGGCAAAGAAAAGATCTCTTCATCCCTTTCTCATTTTCGATCAAAGACTTCTTTGGATCTTGCTAGCACAAGGATCGCAAAGAGGAGTAGGCGACATCAACTGTGTGCGTCACCTCTGGAGAAGATCTGCTTTGATCTTTGCTTCCTAGGCGCCATTCGAAATGGCTATGGTATGAGTTTTATCTCTTACATGCAATCGTTTCCATTTGGTTGATCATATCACATGAACCGATTCTTGAAACCCTAATCCGCTGCCCAAAAATTTTATGCGCCACTGCCTAGGGTTTTCGCTCCCCCTAGAAGGGGACCCCCTTTAGTTTAAGGGGTACTTTCAATTGGTATCAGAGCCAGATGTTTCATGCTTGTTTATGATTGCCATGATATGTCATATGATCCATGTATGCGCATTATAATAGATCTATAGGTTACATGCGATTATCTAAGTTGGCGAAAATTCATGATTTGTATAGATGTTATTTTCTCCATTGCGCATGTTGTTGTTGGCGCATGTTTTTGTAAGTTTTTCTAAAACCTTGATCACATGCGCGTTTCACCTTAGATCTAATGCTCCTACATTAAACCCTTAGATGGGTTATTAGGGTTGAAGTCACCCCCTAGGTTAGATCCAAACATGTCTGATCAGACTATCTGACAGCCTGAATGGGTCGACCAGTTAGCACCTTGGCGCATGCCTGTGGTGGCTATAGGTCGACTGCAGACAGGTGTGTAGCGATGTCTGATTGAGACAACTGATGAACGCACCTGAGTTAGGCCCGGGGTCACGCCCGCTTGCCAGACCTCAGTGTGGTCGTTCAGCCTTGGTGCATGCATGGTTGACCTTTTGGTCGACTCAAGTCAGTTAGGACTTGGTGCATGCTAGGGCAGTGGATCTGACTAGGTTGGATGAGTGGATCCCTAGTAATGGACCATTGTAAGGTTGTGGGGCAAATAAGGAAAAATTAAAAAAAAAAATCGATCCCAAGGGTTTTTTTTAAAAAATTTATTTTTCCTGACTGGATCACATGATGGTTGTTGCATCTGCTTGTTTATTTAGTCTTATGTGGGCTGCCCGTTTTTAATGTGTGCTGTGCTGGGGCCTGCGTGCCTGGATTATATGTTGTAAATTAATTTTCTTTATGTGATCTGCGTATCACAATTTTAATTAATTTATAATGTGAAAGTGACCTGCGTGTCACTCTTGTCTAGATAGTTAAATTTGTAATTTAATTAGACAAGAGCACAGAGCACACTTGGCAGAGGCGCATGCAGCAGTGGCTAGACCAGGTGGGAGGTCCAGGGTTCGACTCTGGGACCAGGCGCAAATTCCTGGTGGGCGCACCAGAGCTGCAGTTGGCGCTTGGGCCCAGGTTTGGGCCAGATGAGCAGCTAAAGACCCATAAAGAGCAAGTGTAGACTTAAGTTAGGTTAAGGTCTCACTAGGGCTATGGGCTTTTACCACAAAAGACACATGCTTTCTTTTATTGCTATATATTAGAATTGCATGAGTAAATTTATCTTCTGCTATCACCATAGGAATTGCATGATAGGCAAGAAGATAAAAGACCGTTAAAATCCAACGATTAAATATCAAGCTCGTAAGCCTTCTGACGCGAAACCTCACTGTTCTGATTATCGTTGGAGCCGTGTTGTACCCACTCAGTGGGCACGTCCATCTATCTTCAGACGGTGCGGGATTACACCTGTGTGTTACAGAGCAGGGATTTATCCCTTCTCGTTGCTCAGCATAGCACATGGTGGTCCAGGGAGTAGGTCGGGTCAGCTTGACCGTGTAGGCTACATATGTGGCGCATATGGTAGCACATGGAGGCAGCCATCTGTGGGGTCAGAGATTGTGTTGTACCAACTCAGTTGGCACAGTCTGCTGGACTGCCCAGATGAAGGGGAATCGCACGGGTTGGCGATCGGCAGGGACTGCCTACCAGAAACTAGTGCTTGTACTCTCTGTGCATCTTATCTCGCCTGAGCGGGACGCGGAGACCAAGTATGAAATCTGGATCCCATCTCACTAAAAGAGTTCTACTCTTTCGGGCTGTTTTGCTGGATTTTTCACGCCTGATAAAATAGTGAGAAAAAGAATCTTTCTTAAGTCCTGATTGATTCTTATACATTGATACTGACCTTGCTGTTCTTGCATTGTTGTAGATACCTGCAGCAACGAACACCATGAACTTCAATGTGCGATCCCTACTGGAAAGAGAGAAGTTTGCTGGGCCGAACTTCTCTGACTGGTTTGGACACCTTAAGATCGTTCTTAAGGCAGAGAGGAAACTGTATGTCCTCGAGACGGCGATACCGCCGCAGCCCGCTCCGAACGCCGCAAGGGCGGTTCGGGAAGCCTATGAAAAGCACGTCAATGATAGCATTGATGTCGCTTGCCTGATGTTAGCGTCTATGACGCCACCGCTGCAGCGTCAGCATGAGGACATGTCGGCTAGAGACATGATTACAAACCTCAAGATGTTGTATGCTGCACAGGCGAGGACTGAACGCTATAATTTGACGAAGCTCTTCTTTCAGAGCAAACTGGCTGAAGGGAGCCCAGTGGGAGCTCACGTGCTCAAGATGATTGGGCACAAGGAGGCTCTAGAGAAACTGGGGCATACCATCAACCAGGAGCTTGCTGTGGACATTATTCTGCAGTCTCTCCCGCCATCATTCGACGCGTTCATTATTAATTTTAATATGAACAAAATCGATTGTACTCCGGCAGAGCTGCTGAATATGCTCTTGACCACTGAGGAAACTCTGAAGGGTAAGCCTTCAACCTCTGTCTTGATGGTTCCTTCCAGGAACAAGAAGAAGGGGAAGAAGGGCAAGGCCCCGGTCAAGAATTACAGCAAGGCTCTGAAGCAGAAGGTGAAGCGGTCTAAGGAATACAGGTGTTTCCACTGTGGCCAGCTGGGTCACTGGAAAAAGGACTGTAAAGCGCTCCAAGGAGATAAGAGGGGAAGCTTTGCTTCTGGCTCAGGTATATTCGTGACTGAGGTCATGTATTCTTCTTCTGTATCATGGGTGTTGGACACTGCATGTGGAGTTCACATTTGTTCAAATGTGCAGGAACTCAAGAGAAGAAGGCAGGTGGGATAGCATGAGGTGGACCTACGCGTTGGAAACGGGGCACGGGTTGCTGCTGTTGCTGTAGGAGACTACTTCATTACTTTACCATCTGGAATTGTATTGGAACTAAACAGTTGTTATTTTGTTCCCAGTATAACTAAAAATATTATCTCCATTCCTGCTCTTGTCAGGAAGGGGTTTTCCTTTGAATGCAATATTTCAAAGTGTGTTTTGTCATATGATAATATTGTTTATGCAACTGGTTCAATTAATAATGGGTTATTCATGTTGGACATGGAAAGTTCTATACAGAATGTTGATATTAAGAAAGCCAAGTATGCTGATGACAGCACCTTGCTATGGCATAGTCGTTTAGGCCATATTAACGAGAAACGCATTAAGCGGTTGCATGATCATGGACTGCTGGGATCATTCTCCTATAAGGAGATTGATACATGCAAAGCTTGTTTGATGGTAAAATGACGAAGTCACCTTTTCCTAATAAAGGTCAAAGGGCTTCAGGTTTACTTGACCTCATACACAGTGATGTGTGTGGGCCATTTAGTAAACATGCCAGAGGTGGCTATCAGTACTTCATTACATTTACTGATGATTTCAGTAGATATGGGTATGTCTATCTGATGAGACATAAGAGTGAATCTTTTGACAAGTTCAAAGAGTTCAAGAATGAAGTACAAAATCAGCTAGGCCGTAATATCAAGGCACTTCGCTCAGATCGAGGTGGTGAATACCTAAGTCATGCATTTACTGACTATCTAAAGGAGTGTGGGATTATCTCACAGCTCACTCCACCAGGAACACCGCAATGGAATGGTGTGTCCGAGAGGAGAAATAGAACGTTACTTGATATGGTTCGTTCTATGATGAGTCAGGCTACTCTTCCATACTCCTTTTGGGGTTTTGCGCTGGAAACAGCTGCAAAGGTACTAAACCGAGTGCCATCCAAGGCAGTTTCAAAGACGCCATATGAGTTATGGTATGGGAAACAGCCGAGCTTGACATTTATCAGGATCTGGGGTTGCGAGGCTTATGTTAAAAAGCTCGCCTCTGGGAAACTAGAGAGCAGATCTGACAAATGTATCTTTGTCGGTTACCCTAAGGAAACTAAGGGTTATTATTTCTTCGATCCCAATGAGAACAAGGTTTTTGTTGCTCGGACGGCCATATTTCTTGAGAAGGAGTTTCTTCTGCAAGAGGCCAGTGGGAGAGAAATAAAGCTGGATGAGAATCCAGAAGAAGGACAAAGTGATCAAGCACAGTTGGATGAGCCTGAGCCGGTAGAACAGGTTATTGAACAACCTGAGGCTCAGACATCACGGGAACCGCGAAGATTGGGTAGGATTCGTCGACAGCCTGAGCGCTATGACGGAGTCTACATCATTGACAATGATGAACCCCTTACTTATGCGGATGCGGTCAGTGGACCAGAGTCAGCGAGATGGCTTGAGGCTATGCGCGCCGAGATGGACTCCATGTCAGATAACCAAGTCTGGGATTTGGTTGATCCGCCTCCGGGAGTTATCCCTATAGGCTGTAAATGGATCTTCAAGAAGAAGATTGACATGGATGGTAACGTAGTTACCTATAAAGGCAGGCTAGTTGCGAAAGGTTTCAAACAAATCTACGGGATAGATTATGATGAAACTTTCTCACCTGTAGCCATGTTTAAGTCTATTCGGATTCTTTTCGCGATAGCTGCATATTATGATTATGAGATTTGGCAGATGGATGTGAAAACAGCTTTCCTTAATGGAAATCTGGATGAGGATGTGTATATGACACAACCAGAAGGTTTCACTAATCCAGCAGATCGTCATAAAATATGCAAGTTAAAGAAGTCCATTTATGGACTTAAACAAGCATCAAGAAGCTGGAATATTCGTTTTGATGAATCAGTTACTGAATTTGGTTTCATCAAGAACGAGGATGACCCGTGTGTATATAAGAGGTTTAGTGGGAGCGTGATTACTTTCCTAGTCCTCTACGTCGATGATATCTTGATCATTGGAAACGACATTCCTGAAATGCATGCTGTTAAGGCATGGCTGAGGAAATGTTTCCAGATGAAAGATCTAGGAGAAGCAGCCTATGTGTTAGGTGTGAAGATCTACAGGGATAGATCTAAGAGGCTTCTCGGGCTGTGCCAGAGTACTTACATCGATAAGGTCCTGGAGAGATTTCACTTAGAGAATTCTAAGCGAGGATATCTTCCAGTCAGACATGGTCTGAATCTTTCTAAGAGTCAGTGTCCACAAACACAGACTGAGAAAGATGAAATGAACAATACGCCTTATGCTTCGGCTATTGGTTCTATAATGTATGCGATGTTGTGTACTCGCCCAGACGTTGCTTACGGGTTAAGCGTAACCAGTCGTTACCAGAGTAATCCAGGTATGGCGCACTGGATTGCAGTCAAGAACATTTTAAAATATCTGCGGAGGACCAAAGATATGTTCTTGATATATGGTGGTCAGGAAGAACTCAGTATTGAAGGATATACTGACGCTTCGTTCCAGTCTGACCAGGATGATTTCCGATCGCAATCAG
The DNA here is from genome assembly GCA_027563935.2 of Costus lasius. NCBI lineage: Eukaryota > Viridiplantae > Streptophyta > Magnoliopsida > Zingiberales > Costaceae > Costus > Costus lasius. The sequence goes on along the minus strand of JANVAS020000016.1, from coordinate 13,294 downwards.
GCTATGTTTTTAGCTTGAATGGAGGTGCAGTGGTGTGGAAAAGTTTCAAACAGTCAACTGTTGCTGATTCCACAACAGAAGCCGAGTATGTTGCAGCCTCGGAAGCATCCAAGGAGGCAGTGTGGATTCGTAAGTTCGTGAGAGAACTTGGTGTCGTTCCTTCGTGTGCAGATCCTTTGGTTATCTTCTGTGATAACACTGGAGCAATCGCACAGGCAAAGGAACCACGGTCGCACCAGAAGTCCAAGCACATACAGAGACGGTTTCATTTGATCAGGGAGATCATAGATCGTGGCGAGATCAAAGTATGCAAGGTTCATACAGATGACAATCTGGCAGACCCGCTTACCAAGCCTCTGGCGCAGCAGAAGCATGAGAAGCACTGTAATAATATGGGTTTGAGATTTCTCAACCATTAGATTAAGTGCAAGTGGGAGATTGTTGGGGTATGCCCTTAAGGCTAATGTTTGAGGCCTATGGGAATGTAACAAGTATCATGTAATAAACTCTATGTGTTTATAAAGGCATGGTTGTTATTCAGTTAGCTACATTGTCTGCTGCAATATATGTTCTTCTGAATAATGTCTCAAAGCTGTTCAGCTGGGCTGACATGCTATTATGTCCTTAGTCGATATATCTTGGTAAACATGAGACAGCCTCGATATGGTTAAGACTAATATGTGTTCTAATCTTATAGGATGCTTCGAGCATGGAATAAGATGTAGACTCATGGGTACATGGGATGTACTGGACAGACCCTACTAGGATGTTCAATTGTTTGTCACAATGTGAATATTCCTTGATTAAGACAAGTGGCACATTTCCTCTGACTTGAGATCACTTGTGTTTTCTAAATGATGATTGTCATTGTTTTGAGGTAGTTCAATATCATTTGAAACATAATGATTATAGACTATCTTGGATGGTGAGCTTGAATCAGGTTAGAGCACTAGTGATAGACATAGGATTGCCGTCTCCTTGTTTAAGGAGTGTGATGTTCTAAAGGGGCCCCCTGGATGAGATGATTGAGAGAGTGTATGGCCATACCCAGGTGACAGTGCTCATCTGTTCTAATCATGCTCATCATATTGGAGTTACGAGCTTGACAGGCTTGTCCAATAAGAACATCCAGTGGCAAAGGAAACATGTATGCTTTGTGAATTGATTCACACTTGTGCTGTTTTTGGGTGAAGTCTTGGAAGACTCTTTCCTTGATATCGGGAGACAGTGATGTGTTGCTAGATACCCCTCACTGGTTGTGATAATGTAAATTATCGTTACCGATGTTTTAAGGAAACCCTCAGGGTCGCACAATTGATGATATGGCTTACTTAAGTCAGATCGTGTGGACTGAATTGTTTCGGGTTCAGTTTAAAGGGATTTAATCTCTGATTGTGAGTGAGATCTGGTCTGATCATGTTTGATTGATTAGGGCTTGAGATCGGTAAGCTTCGATCGAGAGAAGAGATGCTAGATCGGTCAGATCAGGAGCATCATAGAGATCAACGGCTAGATCTGGAACCTTAGGGTTTTAATATGATCTAGGCCATGTCGTTTGGTTTATTTGGTAATTGAACCAAAATTAAATTAAACCAAAATGGTTCAAGCATTGGCGACAAGTTCACTTGGCGTGAACATGTTGGGCGGTTAGTGGTGCTATTTTTAGCAACCATGATCTCCACTTGGAGACACTCACGTTCGAAAGAGAGTGCTCTCTCTATTCTCGCCACTTGAACGCATTCCTCTTGGGTTTTTCCGTGGGTGACGACGCCTTGGATTTGGAGGAGAAATCGGCAAAGAAAAGATCTCTTCATCCCTTTCTCATTTTCGATCAAAGACTTCTTTGGATCTTGCTAGCACAAGGATCGCAAAGAGGAGTAGGCGACATCAACTGTGTGCGTCACCTCTGGAGAAGATCTGCTTTGATCTTTGCTTCCTAGGCGCCATTCGAAATGGCTATGGTATGAGTTTTATCTCTTACATGCAATCGTTTCCATTTGGTTGATCATATCACATGAACCGATTCTTGAAACCCTAATCCGCTGCCCAAAAATTTTATGCGCCACTGCCTAGGGTTTTCGCTCCCCCTAGAAGGGGACCCCCTTTAGTTTAAGGGGTACTTTCACCATTGATGCGAACAATTAATCAGAATCGAAAAGATGCTATGTGTTTTTGATCTTTGGCACAACATTGAAGTACTCATCTTTGTCTATCATCTAGATATTTTTGCCGAATTTTAAAGTCCATGGATCTTTCTAAAACACATATCTTTTCAATTCTAATTAATTTCTGCAGTAGTTTTTCTTGACTAATCTGATTAGCAGTTTTGCAGCAAGTTTTTAAGGTACTTTAATGACTTGAAACCATGATTTTTCACTTGGAATATAAAGAACATGTGTCGTTCTATCCCGTGGATGAGTTATTTTCATGAAAATATTTTCTAATCATTCTAGGACACATGACAACTTTTCGAATTTGATTAACTTTTGTGCAGTTTTTGTAGTTTTGTAATCTAAGTAGCCTTCTTTCTGTTGATACCCTAAATTCCTGATAGATTTTAATCCTTTGATTTTTATACATCTGGAAAGAACACGTTTTATTCTACCACATGGTTCTGTCTGTTTTCTTATTGGATCATTAAATCTTATTTTTGGGTATGGTTACTTTTCTTAAAATATTCACTGGCTGCACTGTTTTCTTTCTACATGTTATAGCTTCTTTTGCCTCGAGATCTAGAAATCTTCAAGAGCAACTATCTTCCACCTCTAGCCACCACTGCATCTGCCTCTGACATCACTGTTTCCAGCCGTCGACACTGGATTATACCATCTGCAGATTCTTACTTCTTCTACTGCCTCTATTTCCATTGATTAGATTTATTTATGCAGTAGACTCTTTATTAGTGACTGATTTTTTTTTATCTATGCAGCATTATTTCTGGCACCCACCAGCCGACGATCTCACATCTAGGACTGTATTCTCTAGCAGGCCACTAGAGATTACTCACTCTACTGTCGACACCATCACCATCATTGCTAGCAGCTTTTCAGATAGCATATGTTCTACCTCTGCTTCTTGCCTGCTCGACTCTTTCCACCGGCATCCTCTTCAGACCTCCGGTGACATCTCTGATTCTCTCTTGAGAAAATTATTTTTATCATTATTATTTTTAGAGACTATTTTTAGACTGAGCCTTATGTATCTTAAATTGTGCAGGTAAAATTTTCAAAAGGCACATCCTTGGACCTTGCAGCATCTGCCCCGACACTATTTTTGGTCTGAGCCTTATGTAATTTTGGTCAGAGCTTGCTATATAGTTTTGTGAGTATCATTTGCACTCTCTTGTTCATGATTATTTCATATGGTTGCATCTTTGATTTACTTTAGATGTATCACTCACTAAGATTTCTACTCAATATGGTCTCTTGAATCTATCATTTTACACTTTTGAACATTATTATTTGAGTTTGATGCTTCTACACCTCTATTGTTGGGGTATGCCCTTAAGGCTAATGTTTGAGGCCTTGGGATTGTATAAGTATCATGTAATAAACTCTTATGTTTATAAAGGCATGGTTATTATTCAGGTTGCTACCTTGTCTGCTGTAATAAGTGTACTTCTGAATAATGTCTCAAAGCTGCTCAGCTAGGCTGACATGCATATGTCCTTAGTCGAGATATCTTGGTGAACATGAGACAGCCTTGATATGATTGAGACTAATATGTGTGCTAATCTTATAGGATGCTTAGAGCATGAAATAAGATGTAGACTCATGGGTACATTGGATGTACTGGACAGACCCTACTAGGATATTCAATTGCTTGTCACAATGTGAATGATCCTTGTAAGCACCAAGTGGCACATGTCCTTTGACTTGAGATCACTTGTGTTTCTAAATGATGAATGTCATTATTTTGAGGTAGTTCAATATCATTTGAAACATAATGATTATAGACTATCTTGGATAATGATCATGAGTCAGGTTAGGACACTAGTGATAGATAAAGGATTGCCGTCTCCTTGTTCAAGGAGTGTGATGTTCTAAAGGGCCCCCACTGTATGAGATGATTGAGATAGTGTATGGCCATACCCAGATGACTATGTTCATCTGATCTAATCATGCTCATCGTATTGGAGTTACAGGCTTGACATGCTTGTCCAATAAGGACATCCAGTGGCAAAGGAAACATGTATGCCTTGTGAAGTGGATTCACACTTGTGCTGTGGTTTGGGTGTAGTCTTGGAAGACTCTTTCCTTTATATCGGGAGACAGTGATGTGTTGCTAGATACCCCTCACTGATTGTGATGACGTGAGTTATCGTTACCGACATTTAAAGGAAACCCTTAGGGTCGCACAATTTGGTGATATGACTTACTTGAGTCAGATCGGGTGGACTGGATTGTTTTGATTCAGTTTAAAGGAGATTAAACTCTGATTGTAAGTGAGATCCAGTCTGATCATGTTTGATTGATTAGGGCTTGAGATCGGTAATCTTTGATCGAGAGTGTGGATGCTAGATCTGGGAGATCAAGAGCATCAAAGGATGAACGGTCAGATCTTGAACCTTAGGGTTTATTTTGGTCTGGACCAATTCTTGGGCTGATTTGGTTTGGTCATTGGACCAACTACATTGAACCGGCTCATATGTGAGCGCTTGGTTCATTTGTGAGATGAGATATGCGTTTGGTTCACTTCATGTGAACGCATAACGCATGTGTTGAAGACTTACCATTTATGGCATTTCGGTTTTGCCATAGTGATGAATGTCTCCACATTCGATCACAAGCTTTGGCTAACGCTCATCTCCCCTTGGGCTCTTGACGACACTCGAACTCTCGGGTGGTAGAGGTTGACGAGAAGAAGGATCGGCCAAGAAAGCTTTCATCATCTCCTTCCATTCGACAAGGAACCTTGGGTGCCTTGCTAGCACAAGTGACGCCAAGGAAGTAAGAGATCTTCACCTTGTGTGTGAACTTTTGGAGGAGATCAAAGTTGCTCTCTTCTTCCAAGCCGACATCCAACTTCATGGCGTTGGTATGATCCCGTTAAAGATCCTTTCGCTTATACATAAGTTAACCATATGATCTACATGCGGTCTTGAGGGTGACACCCCTAAAATTGCATTTGCGCCCCCCTCTAGAAAGGGGCTTTATCCGCTTGCGCTCCCCCTTGAAGGGGACCTAACAATTGGTATCAGAGCTTGGGATTCTTGTAGATTCATATGATTGCTTCATGTTGCTTGTTTGTGATCCGAGTATGTCAACGCATGTTATAGATCTATCTTGAAGTTTCATCATGTTTGCGCTTGTTACCATATATCATGTTGCGCATGCTAATGTAGATGAAAGCTTCTTACTTTGTTGTTGCGCATGTTGTAGTTGGTTTTTACCTAAAACTTGTAACATCTTGCGCGCTTCATTTAGATCTAATGGCGTCTACTATAAACCCTTAGATGGGTTGATGGGGTTGAAGTCACCTCTAGGGTAGATCCAATAGTCTGATCAGACCATCTGACAGCCTAGATGGATCGACCAGATGGCACCTGTGCGCAAGCATGAGGTGGCCATAGGTCGATTGCATCTTAGGCGTGTAGCGAGGTCTGGTTGAGACAACCAGTGAACACACATGAGTTAGGCCCGGGGTCACACCCGCTTGCCAGAACTCATGAGGGTTGTTCAGCCCTTGGCGCATGCATGGTTGACCATTAGGTCAACTCGGGTCAGTTAGGACTCGGTGCATGCAAGGGCAGAGGATCTGACCAGATGGATGAGTGGATCCCTATCAATGGACCATTGTAAGGTTGTAGGACACATAAGAAAATTAAAATTGATGCCAATGGGGTTTTCAAAATTTTATTTTCTTGTATTAGGATCACATGTTGATTGATGCCATGATGCTTGTCTATTTATTCTTATGTGGGCTGCCCATGTTAAATGTGTGCTGTGCTGGGGCCTGCGTGCCTGGAATTAAACTTGTAAATTAATTTGTGATCTGCGAATCACATTTTTAATTAATCTATTGTATAATTGACCTGCGAGTCAAACTTGTCTAGATAGATCAAAATTGTATTTGATCAGACAAGAGCACAAAGGCACACATCCCAGAGGGGCATTCAGCTGGTGGCGCACCTAAGGTGCTCTTGGCGCTAGGGCCCTGGGTAGGACCAGATGAGATGCAAAAGGAGCTCAAGTGAAGACTTAAGTAAAATTAAGGTCTTACTTAGGGTTCATGGGCTTTTACCACATAAGATCTGCATGCTTTCTATTTATTGCTTTTATAATTAGAAATGCATGAGTTTATCTTCTGCTATCACCATAGGACTTGCATGATAGTCAAGAAGATAAAAGACCGGTAAAATCCAACGCTAACATATCAAGCTCGTAAGCCTTCTGACGCGAAACCTCACTGTTCTGATTATCGTTGGAGCCGTGTTGTACCCACTCAGTGGGCACGTCCATCTATCTTCAGATGGTGCTGGATTACACCTGCGTGTTACAGAGAAGGGATTTATCGCTTCTCGTTGCTCAGCATAGCACGTAGTGGTCCAGGGAGTAGGTCGGGTCCGCTTGACCATGTAGACTACATATGTGGCGCATATGATAGTGCATGGAGGCAGCCATCTGTGGGGTCAGAGACTGTGTTGTACCAACTCAGTTGGCATAGTCTGCTGGATTGCCCAGATGAAGGGGAATCGCACGGGTTGGCGATTGGCTGGGACAGCCTACCAGAAATTAGTGCTTGTCCTCTTTGTGCATCTTATCTCGCCTTAGCAGGACGCGGAGACCAAGTATGAAATCTGGATCCCATCTCACTAAAAGAGTGTTACTCTTTCGGACTGTTTTACTGGATTTTTCAGTCAGATAAAATAGTGAGAAAAGAATCTTTCTTAAGTCCTGGATTGATTCTGAACATTGATACTGACCTTGCTGTTCTTGCATTGTTGTAGATACCTGCAGCAACGAACACCATGAGCTTCAATGTGCGATCCCTACTGGAAAGGGAGAAGTTTGCTGGGCCGAACTTCTCTGACTGGTTTGGACACCTTAAGATCGTTCTTAAGGCAGAGAGGAAACTGTATGTCCTCGAGACGGCGATACCGCCGCAGCCCGCTCCGAACGCCGCAAGGGCGGTTCGGGATGCCTATGAAAAGCACGTCAATGATAGCATTGATGTCGCTTGCCTGATGCTAGCGTCTATGACGCCACCGCTGCAGCGTCAGCATGAGGATATGTCGGCTATAGAAATTATAGCGAACCTCAAGATGCTGTATGCTGCACAGGCGAGGACAGAACGCTATAATCTGACGAAGCTCTTCTTTCAGAGCAAACTGGCTGAAGGGAGCCCAGTGGGAGCTCACGTGCTCAAGATGATTGGGCACAAGGAGGCTCTTGAGAAACTGGGGCATACCATCAACCAGGAGCTTGCTGTAGACATAATTCTACAGTCTCTTCCGCCTTCTTTTGATGCGTTCATCATTAACTTTAATATGAACAAAATCGATTGTACTCCGGCAGAGCTGTTGAATATGCTCTTGACTACTGAGGAAACTCTAAAGGGAAAGCCTTCAACCTCTGTCTTATTGGTTCCCTCAAGGAACAAGAAGAAGGGGAAGAAGGGCAAGGCCCCTGTCAAGAACTACAGTAAGGCGCTGAAACAAAAGGTGAAGCGGTCGAAGGACAACAGGTGTTTCCACTGTGGCCAGCTGGGTCACTGGAAGAAGGACTGTAAAGCGCTCCAAGGAGATAAGAGGGGAAGCATCGCTTCTGGCTCAGGTATATATGTGACTGAGGTCATGTTATCTTCTTCTACTATATCATGGGTGTTGGACACTGCATGTGGAGTTCACATTTGTTCAAATGTACAGGAACTCAAGAGAAGAAGGCAGGTGGGACAGCATGAGGTAGACCTACGAGTTGGAAACGGGGCACGGGTTGCTGCTGTTGCTGTAGGAGACTATTTCATTTCTTTACCATCTGGCATTGTATTAGATTTAAACAATTGTTATTTTGTACCCAGTATTACCAAGAATATTATCTCTATTCCTGCTCTTGTCAGGAAAGGATTTGCCTTTGAATGCAAGATTTCAAAGTGTGTTTTATCTTATGATAATATTGTGTATGCAACTGGTTCAATTAACAATGGGTTATTCATGTTGGACATGGAATATTCTATACAAAACATTGATAATAAGAAAGCCAAGTATGCTGATGACAGCACCTTGCTATGGCATAGTCGTTTAGGCCATATTAACGAGAAGCGCATTAAGCGGTTGCATAATCATGGACTGCTGGGATCATTCTCCTATGAGGAGATTGATACATGCAAAGCTTGTTTAATGGGTAAAATGACGAAGTCTCCTTTTCTTAATAAAGGTCAAAGGGCTTCAGGTTTACTTGACCTTATACACAGTGATGTGTGTGGGCCTTTTAGTAAACATGCCAGAGGTGGCTATCATTACTTCATTACCTTTACTGATGATTTCAGTAGGTATGGGTATGTCTATTTGATGAGACATAAGAGTGAATCTTTTGACAAGTTCAAAGAGTTCAAAAATGAAGTACAGAATCAGCTAGGCCGAAATATCAAGGCAATTCGTTCTGATCGAGGTGGAGAATACTTGAGTCATGCGTTTACTGACTATCTGAAGGAGTGTGGGATTATCTCACAGCTCACTCCGCCAGGAACACCGCAATGGAATGGTGTGTCCGAGAGGAGAAATAGAACGTTACTTGATATGGTTCGTTCTATGATGAGTCAGGCTACTCTACCGTATTCCTTTTGGGGTTTTGCACTGGAAACAGCTGCAAAGGTACTAAACCGAGTGCCATCCAAGGCAGTTTCTAAGACACCATATGAGTTATGGTATAGGAAACAGCCAAGCTTGACATTTATCAGGATCTGGGGTTGCGAGGCTTATGTCAAAAAGCTTGCCTCTGGGAAACTAGAGAGCAGATCTGAGAAATGTATCTTTGTCGGTTACCCTAAGGAAACTAAGGGTTATTATTTCTACGATCCCAAAGAGAACAAGGTTTTTGTTGCTCGGACGGCCATATTTCTTGAGAAGGAGTTTCTTCTGCAAGAGGCCAGTGGGAGAGAAATAAAGCTGGATGAGATTCCAGAAGAAGGACAAAGTAGTCAAGCACAGTTGGATGTGCCTGAGCCGGTAGTACAGGTTACTGAACAACCTGAGGCTCAGATAACACGGGAACCGCGAAGATCGGGAAGGATCCGTCGACAGCCTGAGCGCTATGACGGAGTCTACATCATTGATAATGATGAACCCCTCACTTATGCGGATGCGGTCAGTGGACCGGAGTCAGCTAGATGGCTTGATGCTATGCGAGCCGAGATGGACTCCATGTCAGATAACCAAGTCTGGGATTTGGTTGATCCGCCTCCGGGAGTAATCCCTATAGGCTGTAAATGGATCTTCAAGAAGAAGGTTGACATGGATGGTAACGTGGTTACCTATAAAGGCAGGCTGGTTGCGAAAGGTTTCAAACAAATCTACGGGATAGATTATGATGAAACTTTCTCACCTGTAGCTATGTTTAAGTCTATTCGGATTCTTTTCGCAATAGCTGCATATTATGATTATGAGATCTGGCAGATGGATGTGAAGACAGCTTTCCTTAATGGAAATCTGGATGAGGATGTGTATATGACACAACCTGAGGGTTTCACTAATCCATCAGATCGTCATAAAATATGCAAGTTAAAGAAGTCCATTTATGGACTTAAGCAAGCATCAAGAAGCTGGAATATTCGTTTTGATGAATCAATCTCTGAGTTTGGTTTCATCAAGAACGAAGATGACCCGTGTGTATATAAGAGGTTTAGTGGGAGCGTAATTACATTCCTAATCCTCTACGTCGATGATATCTTGATCATTGGAAATGATATTCCTGAACTGCATGCTGTTAAAGCATGGTTAAGGAAATGTTTCCAGATGAAAGATCTAGGAGAAGCAGCCTATGTATTAGGTGTGAAGATCTACAGGGATAGATCTAAGAGGCTTCTCGGGCTGTGCCAGAGTACTTACATCGATAAAGTCCTGGAGAGATTTCATTTAGAGAATTCTAAACGAGGATATCTTCCAGTCAGACATGGTCTGAATCTTTCGAAGAGTCAGTGTCCACAAACACAGACTGAGAAAGATGAAATGGACAATACGCCTTATGCTTCGGCTATTGGGTCCATTATGTATGCGATGTTGTGTACTCGCCCAGACGTCGCTTACGGGTTAAGCGTGACCAGTCGGTTCCAAAGTAATCCAGGTATGGCGCACTGGATTGCAGTCAAGAACATTTTAAAATATCTGCGGAGGACCAAAGATATGTTCTTGATATATGGTGGTCAGGAAGAACTCAGTATAGAAGGATATACTGACGCTTCGTTCCAGTCGGACCAGGATGATTTCCGATCGCAATCAGGCTATGTTTTTAGCTTGAATGGTGGAGCAGTGGTGTGGAAGAGTTTCAAACAGTCAACTGTTGCTGATTCCACAACAGAAGCCGAGTATGTTGCAGCCTCGGAAGCATCCAAGGAGGCAGTGTGGATTCGTAAGTTCGTGAGAGAACTTGGTGTCGTTCCTTCGAGTGCAGATCCTTTGGTTATCTTCTGTGATAACACTGGAGCAATCGCACAAGCAAAGGAACCACGGTCGCACCAGAAGTCCAAGCACATACAGAGACGGTTTCACTTGATCCGGGAGATCATTGATCGAGGCGAGATCAAAATCTGCAAGGTTCATACAGATGACAATCTGGCAGACCCGCTTACCAAGCCTCTGGCGCAGCAGAAGCATGAGAAGCACTGTAATAATATGGGTTTGAGATTTCTCAACCATTAGATTAAGTGCAAGTGGGAGATTGTTGGGGTATGCCCTTAAGGCTAATGTTTGAGGCCTTGGGATTGTATAAGTATCATGTAATAAACTCTTATGTTTATAAAGGCATGGTTATTATTCAGGTTGCTACCTTGTCTGCTGTAATAAGTGTACTTCTGAATAATGTCTCAAAGCTGCTCAGCTAGGCTGACATGCATATGTCCTTAGTCGAGATATCTTGGTGAACATGAGACAGCCTTGATATGATTGAGACTAATATGTGTGCTAATCTTATAGGATGCTTCGAGCATGAAATAAGATGTAGACTCATGGGTACATTGGATGTACTGGACAGACCCTACTAGGATATTCAATTGCTTGTCACAATGTGAATGATCCTTGTAAGCACCAAGTGGCACATGTCCTTTGACTTGAGATCACTTGTGTTTCTAAATGATGAATGTCATTATTTTGAGGTAGTTCAATATCATTTGAAACATAATGATTATAGACTATCTTGGATAATGATCATGAGTCAGGTTAGGACACTAGTGATAGATAAAGGATTGCCGTCTCCTTGTTCAAGGAGTGTGATGTTCTAAAGGGCCCCCACTGTATGAGATGATTGAGATAGTGTATGGCCATACCCAGATGACTATGTTCATCTGATCTAATCATGCTCATCGTATTGGAGTTACAGGCTTGACATGCTTGTCCAATAAGAACATCCAGTGGCAAAGGAAACATGTATGCCTTGTGAAGTGGATTCACACTTGTGCTGTGGTTTGGGTGTAGTCTTGGAAGACTCTTTCCTTTATATCGGGAGACAGTGATGTGTTGCTAGATACCCCTCACTGATTGTGATGATGTGAGTTATCGTTACCGACATTTAAAGGAAACCCTTAGGGTCGCACAATTTGGTGATATGACTTACTTGAGTCAGATCGGGTGGACTGGATTGTTTTGATTCAGTTTAAAGGAGATTAAACTCTGATTGTAAGTGAGATCCAGTCTGATCATGTTTGATTGATTAGGGCTTGAGATCGGTAAGCTTTGATCGAGAGTGTGGATGCTAGATCTGGGAGATCAAGAGCATCAAAGGATGAACGGTCAGATCTTGAACCTTAGGGTTTATTTTGGTCTGGACCAATTCTTGGGCTGATTTGGTTTGGTCATTGGACCAACTACATTGAACCGGCTCATATGTGAGCGCTTGGTTCATTTGTGAGATGAGATATGCGTTTGGTTCACTTCATGTGAACGCATAACGCATGTGTTGAAGACTTACCATTTATGGCATTTCGGTTTTGCCATAGTGATGAATGTCTCCACATTCGATCACAAGCTTTGGCTAACGCTCATCTCCCCTTGGGCTCTTGACGACACTCGAACTCTCGGGTGGTAGAGGTTGACGAGAAGAAGGATCGGCCAAGAAAGCTTTCATCATCTCCTTCCATTCGACAAGGAACCTTGGGTGCCTTGCTAGCACAAGTGACGCCAAGGAAGTAAGAGATCTTCACCTTGTGTGTGAACTTTTGGAGGAGATCAAAGTTGCTCTCTTCTTCCAAGCCGACATCCAACTTCATGGCGTTGGTATGATCCCTTTAAAGATCCTTTCGCTTATACATAAGTTAACCATATGATCTACATGCGGTCTTGAGGGTGACACCCCTAAAATTGCATTTGCGCCCCCCTCTAGAAAGGGGCTTTATCCGCTTGCGCTCCCCCTTGAAGGGGACCTAACATCTATAACCACCGACACTGCTATTCTGTTTCACATGCTTATCTTTCTTTTCGATGCGGTTGTATGATGATTATGATGATACTGATTTCTACTATTTTGATGGGGTTGTATTATGATATTTCGATATTCTGATGAGCTATCTTTGATATGGTTGTAGTATACACGATGATATATTTAGTGTTTACTGTTGGGGTATGCCCTTAAGGCTAATGTTTGAGGCCTTGGGTTCGTATCAGTATCATGTAATAAACTGTTATGTTTATAAAGGCATGGTTATTATTCAGTTATCTACATTGTCTGCTGCAATATATGTTCTTCTGAATAATGTCTCAAAGCTGTTCAGCTAGGCTGACAGGCAATAAAGTCCTTAGTCAATATATCTTGGTGAACATGAGACAGCCTTGATATGGTTAAGACTAATATGTGTTCTAATCTTATAGGATGCTTCGAGCATGGAATAAGATGTAGACTCATGGGTACATTGGATGTACTGGACAGACCCTACTAGGATATTCAATTGTTTGTCACAATGTGAATAATCCTTGATTGTAACAAGTGGCACATTTCCTCTGACTTGAGATCACTTGTGTTTTCTAAATGATGATTGTCATTGTTTTGAGGTAGTTCAATATCATTTGAAACATAATGATTATAGACTATCTTGGATGGTGAGCTTGAGTCAGGTTAGGGCACTAGTGATAGACAAAGGATTGCCGTCT